>JAQJVK010000028.1:1800000-1954569 GCA_035578135.1 Flexamia atlantica
ACTTTTGTAATAAATTAAAAAAGTAAACCTTATGTGGGATAATTTTTTTTACCTTGTGTGAAACAAATAAATAAATAAATAAGTGTGAACAATATCGCACTAGCAAAACTTTGAAAGGAGATGTTTTTGTTTTTATAGTGCTTTAGTGATAATATTCTGATTGCTTGTTACATTATTAAGTGAATTGTTGCTGATAATTAATATTTGCTAATCTAGTTTCTCAGTATAATTTATAAAGAGATTAGGCCCACGTTACACTCTCCGTATGCAAAATAGTAAACGTACTACACAAATATTGTTTTCATCTACTTTTTTAAGATGATGAACACACGCTGTAAGCAACATAACAGATAAAGATTTATTTCCAGACTGCATCGCTCAGTTTAATTGCCTTGTACAGACAGGAGCGTGCCGTGTGACTCTCCAGCTGATGGCATGTCTTGCAGTTATCAAACCTTCAACAGTCACAATCTTGGCTCTTTTACTCAACTTGTTTCTAATTTTTAATTGGACTGTGAATAATTGGGGGAGTCTGAGGATATGAAGTTTGTACCGAAAATTTTCATAATTAGTCAGATTTGGCGAAAGGCCAACACTTTTGAGAAAGTGAAATAAACACTAATTAAACTGATGAGCAAATTTGTTTCTGGATATGTCACTTAGTCATATTTTGTAGCACTTATTGCTACCACATAATATAAAATCAATTTATCAATTTTATAAGGCTTACATTCAAAACCCCATCTACCCCATCTAGGGGGGCTTTAGCTTTTTAGGGGGCTGGAGAGGGCGTTAATTTATTTATAATTTTATGACAAAATATGAATAAGTCGAGCTAAAAAAAGAGAAATAATTTCTAAGAAAATTATAACTAAGAGAGTGGGGTTTGCTCATTAAACTTTAACAACAATTTTTCAATGAAATCTTTCCATCAGTATTTTAAATATTTGAACTAATGTAAAAACTCCAAAATAACGTTTGTATTTTGATTACATTCAAAATAGAAAACTTCATTTGTGTTAAACTCAATCTAAAAGGCGAGTTTTTTTGCTATAAAACAAGGATAATTCCAAGTCACAACACTCCCGAGACTGATCCAATAAAAATTACAAACCGAGGAGGAATAAGAAGAACAAATGCACGAATGAGAGTCGGCCAACGGCTGCAGTTAGTGAAACGACGTCTCGCACGCGAACTAGCGGAGGTCCAACACAACACCTGACTGCTACGACCGCAAACCATGTGGTTCATCCTAACAATAACTTGCCCAATATACAACTATACTGGATAAATATAATTACGATTGAGTACAACGTCCGCTTAAAATCATTCACCAAATAATGTATATTTTTCACACATCTGAACGTACATTAAATTATTCAACAAATAATGTTTTTATATTCACACATCTGAAATGGCATACGATATTTGGTTCATTTTTATATCAGCGATTATTAAGTCTTCAAAAACAATAATTTTATCTAAACTAAATAATTATTAATGTTAGTAGGAAAGAACAAAACCTTAATCGGACTACGAATCAAAATGTTTTATGTTTGATAAATGTGCAGTGTATACTAGTACAGCGAAATTCGTTACAATTTATGGATCAAAAAAGCAACCAGCACTTTAACGGTTTAAATTCATAATATTTTTATGAATTTAAACAGTTAAGGTGTCCTATATTATCTTATTTCCACTACGACTCACAGAGTAAGTTGAAACATTTTTTATTTGAGTCCAGTTCGACGAAGCGATCTGCGGTGTTGATTTTTGGATGCAGATCTAAATTTAGAAAATTGTTGGAATTCACATAAAAACGAGGATTATGTGAATTAGCTTATGATGTCAAAATTTATGGTTTCAACATTTAAAGCGCAAATTTACCAGAACAGGCCCTACTCTTTCCTTTAAATCTCTCATTAGATATAGATTCCTTCGAACACAAACGTGTCCAGGACGATACCGGGAGTGCTAATGACTTATTACTTTGATTTAATAGTTTTTTAATCAAATATCTGCATAAGCATTTACAGTAGAACCTCGCTAGTCCGACCTCCGATGGTTCGACTCCTCGGTTAATCCGACCATGCCGCCGGGGAAAATAGGCCTCCGCTAGTTCGCCCTCAACGGGGTTTTCTCATCGGTTAGTCCGACCACGCAGTCGGAAATTGATATTTCTTTACATTTCCGGTGCATTCCTCCGTTCAGGTTGGCTCCTGTCGATGACGTATTACTCAGTGGGAGTGCGTATATCGTTCAGTAGAGCTATAAAATTTAGTGCGGTTAGTTAATTTTGGTCCTAATGTAGTTTTTTACAGTACAGTAGCTTGTTAAACAATCTTAATGCAATTTGTTTTAATCTAAATACAGTTTTTGTACGTTTTCATGTCAATAAAATGAGTTCATCCGATAATCCGACCTTTTAGCTGTTCCGACCATGCCCCCGGTCCCATAGGTAACGGATTAGCGAGGTTCTACTGTAGTGAGATAGTAACACGTTCACAGCAATCATACAAATAACCAGTTTTAACATGTTGTTCAAATAACATAGTAAACTGGATAAGTAATTATGGTTGATGATTATTTCCTAAACATCCCACTCCGTCCAATCGACCCAATGCGATAGTTAGCAGATCGATAACGGCTTTCGTGAGAGCAGCTGTAGTTAACAACAATTACACGAGAACAGCAGGGGACAATTAAGCTCCCGAGTCGAAGGTTCAGAATGAGGGGGGACGAGGGGGGGGGGATATTAGAGACAAAACATCGACGTCAAGACGATTTCTTGTAGGTCGATGTTTAATTTGCTATGCAGAAAGGTTTAAAACTTGCAGCATCTATTGCAAAAAAAGAAGCGCATTTCAAAAGTTTGAGAGTATTAAATTATGTTGTAAATTTAAGGTTAAAAGGCTCTTTACAATTGTGCTAAACTATTCCAAAATGGCAAAAAAGTACATTGAATAAGGAGAATGACAATAATGTTATGTGTAAATGATAAATACAATCGCCATTTTACAGGGTGTTTTTTTTTAAACGCAACCCATTTTTAAGATTGAATAATGCACATATGAAATTGTAATGAGGATTGTTTTATTGCTCTTTACATTTTATACAACCTATTATTTAAGTTTGATCACATTTAAGTTACATTATGTGCTCAAACAGTCGTCATTGGCATTTGTATAAAGTTATGCTCTCTCCATCAAATTCCCGAACATGTGTTGTAAGGTACCTCTTTGAATTTCTTGCATTAAATTTGTTATGTTTGTTTTGAGGTGCTGAATATATCGTGAATTGTTTTCGTAGAATAATACTACTTAACATATCTGTGGCAAATGTAATTCAGATCGGACCTTTTTTACGAGAGTTATCGTGCTTAAAGGCACACACATGAAAAACGCAACCCAAAACTTGACTATCGGTGAAGGATTATTTCCCCCCAATATCCCTGATTTGACGCCACTATATTTTTATTTTCTTTGGGGATACCTACAAAGTAAGGCCTAAAAAAACAAGTCACATCATATTCAGTACCCCAAAACAAACAAAACAAATGTAATGCAAAGAGGTAGCTACGTGTTCAAATAGAGGGAGGCAACACGTGTTCGGGAATTTGATAGAGAGAGCATAACTTCATACAAATGCCACTGGCGGATTTCTTGAGCACTTAAAGTGAACTAAATGTGATCAAAATAAAATAATAGAGTATATAAAACGTAAAGAACCATAAAACAATACTTATTTTATATTTATATGTGAATTATTCAATCTTATAAATGGGTTGCGTTTAAAAAAAAAACACCCTGTATTTGGTATTCTTTCTTGAGAATTCGGTAGAACTGGTTGGTAGAAGCAGCAAACCTAAAGTTTATATTGTATTTCCTAAATTATGGAATAATCTCATGATTGTACGTACATAAAAAAGTAAATTATTAAATTAAACATAAAACCGATAGTTAACTATCTTAAAGTTGATAAGAGAAACCTGAAAAGCAAGACTAAGAAAAAGACTAAAACAAATTGGAGTTTTTAAATGAAAATTGTTCTTAGTTAAAGACAGTTTCATTTTAGTACTAATGCATGGCTAAGTAATAAGGGTTGCCTCAAATGAACTTTGAAGTGGAAAGAAGCAATTTCAGCCAGGTATGAACAGGTTTTTGTTGGTGAAAATGAAATCATGTGCGGTGAAGGAAAAGCCCCCGGGAAATACAACATCAACGACTTTTATAAGCAAACAGATTTGTTGTCTTCTTACAGGTAATATTATATTTCTTTCAGACTCCTTGAGTTGAATCTATTACCCTCTAAATCTTCATTATAAGGCTATACACAGTTTCATTCCCATAAAGTGGGTAATGGGAAATCTTTAACGTAATAATTATTGTGAATATTTAGAAAATAAATGATTTCTATTCTTATTCTTATTCTTTCATTTTAAGACTCCATCCTAGGATTATTTTCAGAATTAAAAATTCTTTGAATTAACCACAAAATATTTTGAAAGAAGTTGATTATTAAAAATAATAAAGTTAATACTATCAATTTGAACTCAAAATTGTTCCAAAAAGCAACTCCCTTAAAACCATGGCTAAAGTATTCTTCAGTATAGGCTTTAAGAGCCAATATGTTAGGAAGCCACAAGCTGCGGCAGCAACTTACAATAAGCGGTTGAGGTGGTGCTCCTTCAAATGTGAAAGTTTTAAGACTTAGCTACAAATAAGTAGCTTTTTAGAAGGTTTTAGAAAATTTTGGTTTTGAAAACATTCATGCACAAGCAGTTAATTACAAAAAGTAATTTTTAAGTTTTAGGAAGTTATACAACCAAAATTAAAAAATGTATATAAAACAAATCTATTTACTTTGATAGGATTTTTTTGGTTATATTGAACCGACAAAAGTTAATTATTTTAACTTCAATGTCATATAGTTTGTTTTAAATTTATTTCTTTTGTCTGGCATGCATAATATTGTACTAAAATGTTAAATGACACCCAGCACTTGATTTATTTTCAATTTCAAGATATCATGTAGCTATTACAGTAAAGTATTTCTATAATCCCTCATATCAAATTTAGCAGTACAGTTTTATGATTTAAAATTCATTTTTTTAAATAATTTTCATTATTATAAATACCATTAATACTACCTATCATTCACAAGACTGTACAAACAAGAAAATTAATTTTTTCATAAAATTAAAAAAGTGTTAGTTGTTCATCAAAAGGTTAGGGAACTACAAAAATAATATCTGCTTCAATATTACATTTAATAAATTGCGTTTTCAAAATAAATTACATCGCAATCTCGAGCTATTAAATATTATTTTAAAATTTTAATAAAAAATATTTATACTGCCACCAAATTAATAATAATAAATTTTTTAAACTAAATAACCAGTTTTTTATATTTATTGGGTATATTTCCATGTTTCAGGAGTGCATACATAGATGTTTGTGTGAGAGTAGCACATTTCCCAGATTGCGTGGTCAAAAGATATTAACATCGACACTGATCCGTTCCTCAATGACTCTTTTATGAATAAGAGGATTTTTGACATTTGCAGACGTACACATTTGGACACTCTTTCCCATGTACCTATCTGTAAGAAATTGGAGGTCAAATACCCTTGATTAAAAAAAAATTATGTTGCTATTCTTAAATAGTCAAAATAAGATGTATTATTTAGCGGTGTGACAAGTAAATTTTAAATAATATTTGTCATTAATAAGGCTCCCATTTGAATAATGCTCTAAACGTTCAATTATTTGTTTTGTAAATTCAAATACAAAACAAATAAAAACCTTATTTCAAACAAATAAATGATAACATTTTCAATTTAAGAGCTTTTTGACTGAAAGCGGTAGTCTAAATAAGCTTGTCACAAAATTGAATTTTAAAAGGGTAAAAATTCAATCGGGCCAGGTGTTGTTGAGGCCACTTTGATCTCCGTTTATCATCATGCACGGGTTTGCCTCGGGGTGTGTGAAAAACGGTATGTCAACTACACAAGGGACAAGGATGCTTGCTCTTGATATTCTTAAAGCTTGTTAACGTTCATGTATCCTGTTATGTTTTTATTCTAAAAGCAGCTCATTTTAATATGTTTACGCAAGCAGTTTGTCGCACCTGAACTTTGTAGCGTTGAGTTAATATTTTTTTGTAATAATTTCAGATTTTAAAATATACACAGTAAAATATATATATTTATTTCAAAACCTGACGCAATTAAAACAATTAATGACATCGTTTGATTTTTTGTTTAAGGACATTTCCTATGTGCGTAGCCTAATACAACGCACATAGGCTTGTCTTGTTTGTAGTTTATAAACTACATTCAAGACGTCTTCCACATGACTGGTAAATAGTATATTTTTTAACGTTCCTGATGCTCAACCAATTAATTTTTTACAAAATGACTCAAATAAATTATTTGTTTGTTTTACAAAATAATTTTGTTTCCTGATGTAATTTTCCATAACTATTCCAGCGTAGGATTCTTAAACGTTCACCGACGCTCACGTTCACCGTTAAACGTTCACGTTTAATACTCTAGGTATTTTCAGCTGCATAAATTCTATTCTTTAAGAAAGGGTATTTAAATTTGTACATTATAAAATTGATCATTCATTAGTGGAGAGACTGTTTACGTCAGTTGTCGTCGGCGCAATAGTACCTTATATTATTATTATATCATTAAATTACGTCGCTATACGTTTATTAGTTTTACATCTCCTTATTAATCAAAAGAAAGTATCTGTTTTCCTTAAATATCTGTTAACGAAATTATCTGTTCGTTATTAATTTTTAATTGTTTTTGGTTATCATGTGAAATTGCTGTTATAATTGAACTTTTATTCATTTTTGGCTTAAAATACCTACCTGGGTAGGTCACCATTTCAAGCAATGTAATGTAATGCAATGTAATTTTAATATTCAACTTATCAAATTTATGTACATCGTATCAGGCCTTACCTCAACTCTAATTTTCTTTTAATACTTTATTGTACCTAATAGTAAACAAGTCATTGGATTGGCAACAACTAGTTTTATTGTTTTGTTTCAGAATCCTTTTGTCTTTTTTCCAATTGTATTCTTTACTATATTTTAAAACCTTTTACTTTAGAGATTATATATATCAGAAAAATGTTCAATGGTTTGTAAGCCTTGGTCCGATGGTTGTAATGTAATCAACCTTTTCCACTGTTACAAAAGGTGTCTTAAATTATATTGAAAGAAACGTAAAATTTGCCTATATAATATATAAAGAATGTTGGAATGCCTTGAACGAAATGACAATTTTGTACCGATGACAATGTATACTGTATAATAAATAATAAAAAAATATATAAATAAATAATGTAAATATTATTAATAAAACAAAAAGATATTCCACTTTGTCCTAATTTATAATTCGGCTGCTCCCATGACTGCTAATATTCATTAATATATCAGCTGGCGGCGGCGGCGGGCGGCGCTAGTCACAGGCTGCGTGCACATTAACAGACGATATTAATTTGTGTGGCCGAGCCGTGCCGCCCCGTGCCTGCCGCTGATGTTGTGCCGCCTTGCTGCAACCCTCATTGCAGCCAGTACACCACTGGGGTCTAATATTATATTTTTATTTATATCTATGTAGGTTTATAGAATCTCAAACAAATCTGTTGTTTATTGAGATATTATATGAAAGTACTCTAAAACTTTAATTTTCTAAAATTTATTTTCATCACTGTGTATACGAAAATTGCCCGTTACCGTACAGCTGAGATCTACGAAAACCCTCGATTTTATTATATAAAAACAAATAATGACCAGCTGATTTTCCGGTACCCAAACTTTCATTTCCGTACCAAACAAACTTTTTCCGTATCCAAACAAAATTTTGCCGTACCCAAACAAAAGAAATTCCTACTTTGACAGTTGAACCAGCTGACTTTAAACTGAAATAGACAGCTCAGCCGTACTGTGTTTACTTATAAAAAAATTAATAAATTATTACATTTTGGATGATTTTTTAAAAGTTTAGTTACTTATTTGAATCGTGATGAAAAG
This sequence comes from Flexamia atlantica, assembly GCA_035578135.1. Taxonomy (NCBI): domain Eukaryota; kingdom Metazoa; phylum Arthropoda; class Insecta; order Hemiptera; family Cicadellidae; genus Flexamia; species Flexamia atlantica. The sequence continues at coordinate 1,808,053 of JAQJVK010000028.1, forward strand.
CTTTGTTCATAACTCGTCACAAAAGTCCCATTTCGGGGCTCGATAGTGTTTTACATGCTCGGCTTACGCCTCGTCAGTAAAATACTATCTTGCCCTGAAATGGGCTACTTTCGTGATTCGTAGTAAAATATAGTATTTGACCCTACCTGGGGAAATGTTGGGTTCTTCATAATTCATTGACAAGGATGAAGAAATCCCAAGAAATAGCTTAAAATTGCACTGGCTTGCAATTAAACTCTATAATGTTCTGAATAAAGCTATGTTTAAACGTAAAATAGCTATAAAAGATAATATAAAGTATATAAAGAGCAAAAACAATCTCGCACTCGCATCAAAGTCAAAGGTGCCAAGTTACTGGGAGTCGAGTTAGCGAGATCCTGCTGCAACAACAGATGTGGCTCAAAGTTACTTGTGCTTCTATCCCAATAGATTTACACAATAAGTGTAAAACTAATTTTAATAATTCCAATTCATAAGATAGGTATATTACCTGGACATTCCAAATTTAAAATAAACAAAGATGAAAAATACAATAACTTACTATTTATCATTATCAGACTAGAAACTCAAGGTTATGATTCAATCCCAATCAACTCTATTAATAAATATAATCATTAGAAAAAATTAAATTTCAAAACAATGCAAGAAGATATACTTCATTGTATTTCAAGAATTGAATTTTGCGTCTGCGGAGGTGACTTATGGGCTGAAGTGAAGGCATCGGCGCTCCGCTCACGTAGCGACCGAGGACTCCGGACCGACGTGATAATAACACCGTGCGCGACTGGCAAATGACACGTGCATTAAAATGTTAGGCTTGTTACAAATGCAAACAATAACAACCATTAAACATTATCTAGCCTGTGGTATGAACTGGTATAAAAAGATAACACAAATGATAAGGGTTTGTAATTTTGCAATAAACGAAAATGACAGTACAATTTTTATTTTAAACATTCCGGTTAATGGTATTTTATCAAAGAATTTTGTTTATTTGATTTTTGTTTTGTATGTTTATGAAACAAGAAACGTAACATGCGATCTTCAGATATTTCTTTCATACAATGAACTATGTTCATATATATAATCATGTATTTCATTATATGATTTAGGCCTTGATGAAATTTTTTCTCCTTCCTAATTTGTTAATACATTTAAAACCGTTACTCGGCCTTGGTACATTTAATAATTTATGGATAAGTAAATGCTAATTGGTAATAATAATTAAGATTGAATAACCTTCTAGAATATTTTAACAATCTATTGAATGATTAAAAAAACTTTTCTTGTAGCTTTGATAGTTAATAAAGTGTTCGGATTGATTAAGTCTTCCTTTAACAAAGAATTGAAAATCAAAAATTTCAAAGATTTCTATTGTCTGGTTCAGTATTCTGTATTATTTTCCTTATAATCAATTTACAATAAAACGATGTTTACTTATTTAGAACAGTGAGAATGTGTCTTTCTTTTGATATTTTAGCCTAACAGGATTGGACAGATAACAGCAAAGCAATCAGCTAATTACGCGTGCAACTACACTGGCGATATCATTAATCTGGAATGAAGGAAATTATTCAAGCTACGTCACGACATTATTGGTTTAATTTGAACCGACGACCAATAACAAGAATTGTACATTTTATAATAGTAATTTTGCAAGTAATAAATCATAAAAAACAAATACCTAGTTCTGGTAGATAAGAAATAAGTTTTATTCAACGTGCCTTACAACCTCAGGAAATTTTTTTCTCTTCGTTCAACTTTCAGTTTCAAAATGAAATTTTTAATGATATTTCTATAAGCTAAAACACATTTTTTAGCAGGGTGCAGTCAGCCTTTTGCTTTCAACCAATTCTATTTAGTGGCTTTATTGTTTCGAAAGATAGCGTTTAAAAATATTTTCTTTACAACGTACGTAGTATTTACTAAGATGAATCGGAAATAAAACATTTCACACGACTTTATAAAGAAAAAGAAAATTTTCTTTTAATATTACTTCACATAAGTTATCACATATATCAATTATTTTCAATTTGAAGGATTTTGAGGCCCAATAAAGAAGACATTATTATTTTATTAACTACTGTCACATTCTGTCCAAGATTCGTATGTATCGTAGGAATCAAAGGCGCAAAACGAAGACGCAAAAACGAGGTTAAGTTTTTGCGTCCTCTTTACGAACAGACAGTTGGCGTAATACAAGCGGCAGGCACGGGGCGGCACGAAGTAGACGCTCAAATTAATAGCATAAAGTGTACAGCACGCACACTGACTGAGACTGCCACATGAAGTCTCACCACATGAAGTTTTTTTAATGGTAAAAAAATCAAAACAATTTTAAATTCTCATGGTAATGTGAACAAACAGTATTACAAGCAATTATACACTTTCACTTTAACTTTGTAGCGAATTTCCCCTATAGGGAACAAGCTATTACCGTAGGTCTCATGGTGAGACCTAAGCCCCAGACCACGATAACTTTTCGTTTTGCGGCCCACAGAAGAAAAACCACCATTCGTTAGAATTTTTAGATATATGTGTGTCTGTTAGCACGATAGCGGCCGTTAAAATGGTCCAGTCTTTAAAATTTGAAATTTGGTACAGATATGTTAAGTGGTAATCAATTGGACAAATTCGTAAGCCAGCCCAAGCGGACCACCGGAAGGGGGGGGGGTAATAGGGGATGAATCCCCCAAAAATGGGGTTTTTACATAGAAAAAAAATTCAATTTTGGTTAGTACCATTGAATTCAGCTCAAAAAAATAAACAATTTAGTATTTTGAATCATAGCTCTTTGTCCATTGGTTACCGACCTACTGAAAGTGGTAAACACAGTGCGTTGTCCCAATGTTGACCTTATGGGAAATAAGTAAAATTCTATATCTTGCTTATTTCTCAACATATCTTAATACAACTTGGGTTTTGGTTTAATCTAGAAGAAATCTAATACATATTTCTAATTTCTATATTTTCTATATATTTCTATATTTATGATATTTCTATATGTATGGCAGCAAACCTTCATACTCATTCCCCATATAATCCTTATGGGAAATAAAAAATGCTATATATCTCCCTTATTTCTTAACATATCTTGATAAAACCTGGTATATGGCTTCTAATTAAGATCTACTAGATATTCATCAAACAGTTTTAAGATATCTGTTGCTGAAAACCTGCATACTAATTCCCCATTTTATTCTTATAGAGCTTAAAAACCTGTAAAATTTCGCTATACCGGATTGAAATATGTTAATTTGCATTTTAAATTCGCTGAGTATGCAGATCTGCTGCAACGGTGGTATTAGCTATATATTTATCGTGGATACAAAACCGACCGATCAACGAAATAATTGTCGCTATTCAGTGATACACTCACACATTCCCACAATAGTATTGTCGGACCGAGTGCGGCTGCAGTCCACGGTACGTGATCGGGGTATCAACCGCCACTCCAGGGGCTATAACTCTTCCCTTGTTTTCTGTAATAAACACTGGGAATTCTATATAAAACATGCTCGATAATATTTTGAAATAAAAGGGAATGTTTATGTTAGTTTTTACCCTGAAAACCGTCCATCGAGGGAATAAAATGAATACCTTGATCTCTGTTACTGTATTTTATGTGGATAAACTATTTAAAATTATGCCACCAATTAAAATACATTTTGGAATAGAAAATAACTAAATTTGTTAGTGCCCGGCTAACCTCTTTATATGAAATAAATTGGAAAGTTTTATTGATCTTTGGAAGGTAAACATTCGTCGACATTCAATAGCCTATGGAGATTAACATTGGTTTAAATGATGGAAATTATTTATATTCAAAAATTTCGTAGTGAATCAGTAAAGCGACGGTCAGAAACATATTATTCCATTACTGTTTTATTTATTTGTTTGTTGCGTAGAAAATCACATCCTTAATATAAATTTGTTTTATTACTAAGTATATTCTATATTACAATACTTAATATATTATTTATTTATGGCTCTTCAATAATTATTTTTATTACTTTTTATTTGTAATTGAAAGCTACCTAGTTACAGATTGATTAAATACCTCTAGAATATATTAATTAAATATACAATCATACATTCGTACATTCGTACATATCATACATTCGTTAGATAAGGATTTTTTTTCTGGAATAATCATTCACTTCAGTGACATTTTTTTAATCGTTATATGAAAATAAATTACTGGAATTATTATTACTTACACAAAATTACCATTAAAATTACGTTTTCCTCCAGCTCATGGAAACATAATTCTCTTGATATTAACTTCAATTTACTTATAAATCGATCTTCCACCAAACAAAATATCAGTTAGTCTTATTTGCAAAGTTTCTGAGAACTAGTTCAGCGTTTTCTACAAAGAACAATAAACTGACTACCTGAAATGTACTAAAACTTTTCTATCTAAAACAATCATGTTTAAACCAGACCATAACATTACTATATAATGTCATACAAACTTCAATTAACTTATATATCGATATTTCGCCAAAAAAAAATCAAGTAGTCTTATTTCGAAATTTATTGAAAATCAGTTCAGCATTTTCTTCAAAGAACTATAAACTGACTACCTGACATATACGTACCTAAACTTTACTATCAAAAACAATTTTAAACCAGACCATACCATTGCTTTATAATGGCACATTTGAAACTTGCTGATGTACACAGACAGACTGATGCAATCATAATAATAAAACGAGCAGTAATATAAAAGAACAAAAGCACCTGGGGAGTCGGCCAACGTAGTTAGTGTAACGTCCGAGCATCACGCGACCCCACCACATGCACCGGCCCGGCATGCATTCGCCATTTCATCTAACTTTTTAGTCTCTCGTCACAAAAACTGTGAATTTAATCTTATTGGACCATCGGAATAAAGTTTAGAGTGTATTTCACGCTAAATAATCCTAGGATTGAATTGATTCAAATGCATATGAGTAACTTTGTTGGAGTAATTGGATCGATATTTGGAAAACTATTTCGAAAAAGTGTTTTGTTCACTATAACTGTACACATTTTGATTGGCCCAAATGCCATTAAATAATGAAAATTTTCTAAGATATCTTTGACAACCTTGGGTATCTTTAGTCTAGTTTTTGAATTAAGACCAAATACGGTCTTGAATATTTAACACAATGTGTGTGAATAAATTAAGGATTTTGACAAATGAGGTGTCAAATAAAAGGCATTTTCACGCATTTTCAAGGCACATCTCAGATTTTTTTTGGAAGAGCATCACTTAACAGTAAAGGACTGAACTTTGAGAACAGAAGAACTATGCGTCGAAATGGTATCAACCTCAGTTGTTTTTCTCTTTAAAACATATGGATATGGTTTGAAATGTAGTTCTAAAGGTTGACGTCAGATTTATCACTAATTAGAATAAGTCTTGTCAGTATCGCTAGATAGAGGAGTAAAATGTTAAAAGCCTTTTCATATTCATTATAAAGTATTTGAATGCCGATGTGAGATTAAATACCTAATAATGACAACGCGAACCACAAATATTATGCAACAACTTTTGGACATATTATTTATTTATGTAAGTAAACTATTAAAATTTTGCCTTCCTTTCCCTTGAAATCCTTGTTTGCGTAAAATATTAAAACAATAATTTTCTTCTGGTACAAACACCTACGTAATTTAAAACTTTTTTCTGAATTGAATAGTTATTTTATTATGTGTTTACCGGCATATTTTACTATTATTTTTACTATTTATGTTGAATTTAACTTACCAGCATATAATAATGAATGTGTTCAGCACATAAGGAAGGATTTTGCATATATTTTGTCGAATTATAATACTTTTTACGAAAATGTAACTGAAAGAAATTACGAAAATCTCAAGAAACTGCATACATCAAACATTTTCAAAGTATACCTTTAAGGTAAATAAAATACGGAAAGTGTTCAGTATTCGTCATTAAGAACATAAATTATCAGTAGTATAATAAATAATATCTGAGCTCGCAGGTTATTTTGTTCCTATGTTTTCTTATGACTTCAAAATGTTTAAGAACAGAATGGGATAGTAGATCTTTAAAAAAGAAAATTTTCCAGCTTTTAAAAAATAAAAATGATATTACCATTTCTGAAGCAGCGGTTGTAATTTAAATCGAAAACAGATAAGCAACTGTCATCCGGCGGAGGGGCACTAAACATGGGCACCGGTCGTAATTTGACGATAACAAATCTCGTATATAAAAGTTGTACCGAGGAGGAGCAGAGGTGCGCGAGCGTCTGAGTTAATAGGACTTGACCACGCGACTCGGTGTGGGAGGCTACGTACACACAGGCTGTACTTGTGTTCGCACACACGGACCAGTGGCTTGCCTGACCTCTAAAAACCTTTCTAAAATCCCAACTTACCTTTAAGAAAACCGTAATTCTGGTACCAATTTACTCCATGCTTGAATGAAACGTCTCGGTGAGAAAATTTGAAGAAAACTATTAGTTTTTGACAAAATCTTTCACAAGGGCACCAAAATAAAAAAAAAGTTAAGGGCTGAACAGCTGATACATTTGTTTTAGCGAATTTCCCCTATAGGGAAGAAGCTATTACCGTAGGTCTCATGGTAAGACCTAAGCCCGATACCATGATAACTTTTCGTTTTGGGGCCACCAGAAGCAGAAAACACCATTCGTTCGAATTTATATATATATCTATATATATATATGTTTCTGTCAGCACGATAGCGGCCGTAAAAATGGTCAGATCCTAATGAAATTTGGTTCAGATATGTAAAGTGGTAATCCCTTGGACGAGCTCGTAAACCAGCCCAATCGGACCACCGGAGGGGGGGTAAAGGGGGATAAACCCTCCCAAAATGGGTTTTTGAGTTTTTTACACAGGAAAATAAAATTTATCGAATTTTTGTTGGCACCATTGAATTCAGCTAAAAAAAAACAATTTAGTATTTTAAATCATTGCTCGATGTCTATTAGATACCGAGATATTGAAAATGGAAAACACAGCATGTTGTAACAATGTTAACCTTATGGGAAATAAGTAAAATTCCACATCTCGGTTATTTCTCAACATATCTTGATAAGACTTGGTAAATAGCTTCTTCTAGTTTAGATCTATTGAATATTAAATTAAAACCACTTAGTTTTAATATACCCGTAGCAGCAAACCTGCATAATCATTCCCCATGTTATTCTTATGGAGCTTACCAAAACATGTCAAATCTCGCAACGTTGGATTGAAATATGTTGTTTGGCATTTGAAATTCTCTAAGTATGCAGGTCTGCTGCTACGGGGGTATTATATTCAATTATTGTTTACTTTAGAGCTGCTGAGCAGTGCGCGTTTACAAGTAATTAATAAGGAAGGAAACATTAAAACTACATTTTTTTGGGCACGTTTTGATAAACTATTCTAACGATAAACGACTTTAACTGCGGTTGGATTTCAGTCGCGGATCCAATTCCCGACATGGCCATAAAAATTCAAAAGTGTTTAATATTTGTTCCGCAAAATGCCATCGAGCGAAGTAAGACACAATCGTTTTATTAATTTCGAAGGTTGTGTTTGTATTTTGTTCATCATCAATACACTAAAACCAAAAGGATTAAAATCATTTGACTGTACCTGTTACAGAACTTAATTAATTAATAGTGTTAACAGATAAGTTTATCTTTAGCTAATGTACTTAATAATACAGTTAATTTTGTTTAAAACACTATAACGTCTTTAGGAATTAACAAGAGTTATAAACTGGAAAACTCCATAGACGTTTTATTAAATATCAGTCAAGCATCAGCCAGATTTTTTTAAATTTAAAGTCAATGCATTTGAATTTACATTGCACTATGGGGCCCTTGCACAAATTGCGTATTTTAATATTTTTTACTGATGTTCAACCAGTCTTTGTCTTTCGGCAGTTCTCTGATCTCTCCGAAGGTTACGCATATTTGTCTTAATATTGTCGACTGGTTTTTCTCCATGCCTTCTCCTTCTTTCTGTTTCAAGGTTCAATTTACAACATTTATAATCTGTCTATTGAGGATCTTCATCATAAAGAATGATTTACTAACCTCAATTATACTACAATTACCAATAAAAGTAGCCCAAATGCATTTTCATAAGCTGTATTGGATTTTGTTTATAATTGCAGACAATCTAGTTTAGAATATGACTGGTTAAAAATTCTCCAAGATATTCAGCTGATATATTACAATTACATTTAAAAACCGTTATAACGCAAGTTGTTCGGCACTGGAGCGTTGAAAGCGCCGTCTAGAAATAAATCAAAGGCCCGATGGGTCCAAGCCGTAAATGAAATGCTCATTTTTATTATCAGTCGCCGGTGTGCTATATTATGAGCTTTAAAATTAGGCCTACACCACCTCAATCGTAAAAACCGGTTAAGTAGGACGGCTGAAAAAGGGATGTAACCAAGAAAACCCTTATTGTATTAAGTATATACAATATGTTTTTTTAACGCAACCCAAAACTTTATTTTAATAGTGAAGGATTATTCCTTCACCAAGATTTTCGGATTTGACCCCTCTAAATAATTTTCTTTGGGAATACATAAAAAGTAAGGTCTATGATAACAAGTCACAGGATATTTTTTTGGTATTTTGTATTTTGTGTCTTTCTACGCCAGTAGCATTTTTTTAACGTTTTGATCGGGAACGGTCCGAACCCGGGTCTTGTTACTATCCAACGGCGACCTTTTGTTAGATAGCATCCTTAATTCATAGCCCAATGACAAATGACAACTGGACCCAGTTTCGATCCTGTCAGGAATATTCAAAACAAACATAACAAAATTAATGCAAAACATTCAAAGACGTACCTTGCAACACGTGATAAGGAATTTGATGGAGAGACAACTTTGTACAAATGCCAATGGTGGATGGCGGATTGTTCGAAGACATAATGTAAACTAATTGTGATCAAACTTAAATGAAAGGCTGTATTAAAATGTAAAGATTAACAAAACAATATTCATTTTATATTTATATGTGCATCATTCAATCTTAAAAATAGGTTGCGTTAAAAAAACACCCTGCAGATGTGAGCAAAGAAAGAGACTCACCTAACGTCTGCCCCAGCACGGTCCGTCCATCCTCCCCCAGGCAGGCACTGCGGGCGTCGAAAGGGTTGGTAAATTGTACAAAGGCGTATCCCTTGTGCATCGATATCCCTGCAACACAAACACATGCTTTTAGCCCTCTGTCCGCCGAGCATGCCAAGTAGATGGGGAATTGAAAAAGCTTGCGAATTTGAGAGGTCGACAAGTTTTGAAAAAGGTATGTTATTGTAATGCGTGTTTGAATGTTCTGTCTTAGAAAATAATTCTTGAAGGTTTTTTAACAGCAAGAACATCGTATACGAAAAAGAGTGTCAAGACAGTTAACGTGTAAGCCAGATAATAATGGTATCTCGATTTTATAAGTTCTAAACACCACTTAACTTCTCCTATTGATTAAACGAACTATTCACAGAAATTACTATTTTAGATACTTGCAAACTATCACGAAGCTATCACGTTACTTATTTTAATTTAATAATTTTGGTTCTAAAAAAATATGTAGTGAGTATAAAAAAGTTAAACCCAACAAGCGAACTTAAGGTAAACGCACCGGAAGCCCACACTGTTCCAATGCCTGCATTTATTTCCCTTGTAACGCGGTTCGCTTATAATATTTTACAAAATACTGAATTTTAGAAAAAATTAATATAATTTTGCCCAACATTTGAAAAAGTGGGTTGGTTGATGTTCTCTCTATCCGATGCATTGCTTTTGAAGTTCTCTTTATCATAATCGTTCAGGAGGTAGTTTCTTTTATAATTTAGCGATATTTAAAAGTAGTATAAATGATTAAGTTTAATATTTCATGAAAATACACCTTTGTACACTAAAATTATGATTTTATTTATGGTGGGTTTAAAATTATATCAGTGTCAGGTTTTGGAACATGGACAAACGTTGGGTTAATTTGAAACAGTTACTAAAAAATATTTAAAACCCTATTATTACGATGATTTTGGAAACTAGACTAAATTTAAAATCACACGTAATTACATTAATATAGGTTAAATTCCTATTTTTACGAAAACACAAGTTATTAAGTTCACTTAGTTTCTTAAATTGACAGGCGCCACCCCGATGCGTTTACCTTAATGTACAAACGAATAAGTTGAAAAAAATAAAGCGAAGAGCGATAATAATTCAATAAAACTGCGCTATTCAAGTCCAGAAACAAAAATAACCTTCATATTTTTCCTCCTACTGATTCTACTTAAACACCTCTCATTTAAACTGACTTGACAAATAAAAATGTACTACGAGTGGACCTTTGACATTCACTGTCAAATGTGACAGTGACAAGATAATACTCTTAGTACCCACACGATTTATCTCCTGTAACACAGTGAATACTCTAAAAGCTTTACTGGCCCATTAACAAAGTGTTAAACCGAGTGACAAATGCGGCACGCAGAGTCGTTACTACAGGCGTTATAGCGCGATATTTTATCGCAAACAAAAATCCTCGGCTAATTGGTACTATTTGTATTCCGTGGCAATTTTTCTCCGCACCCTGTCAATTCGCGTATTCAATACCAGGAGGATTTAGAGAAGCTTAAACTATCACACCGTTATCTTTGTTTCAAAAGTCACCATAACGTTCTTCTTTCTTTAAAGGTTGTTTAAGATGTAGGACCACAGTGGATCTTTACGTTGATTTTTGGCATGCGATCTCTTTATCTGTTTTAAATGCAGTTACAGTAGTTGAAAAATCTTGCCTATTTAGATCATGTGTTACTACACGTCCTGTGTTACTACAAATATGCATACAAAAAGAATTGCGTAAACGGTTATCAGTGCATGTTGAACAGGGTGTTTTTTTTCAACGCAACCCAAAAGTTTATTTTGATAGTGAATGATTGTTACCCCGCAAGATTCCCTTATTTGACGCCACTATATTATTTTTTTTTGGGATACATAAAAAGTAAGGCCTACGAAAACAAGTCATAGGAAATTCAGCACCTCAAAACAAACATAACAAAAATGCAAGAAACTCAAAGGTAACTCTTGCAACACGTGTTAGGAAATTTGCTGAAGAGAGCATAACTTAATACAATGCCAATGGCGGATTGTTTGAATACATAATATAAACTAAACGTGATCAAAGTTAAATAATAGGTGGTCAAAACGTAAAAATTAACAAAACTATATTCATTTTCATATTTATATGTGCATCATTCAATCCTAAAAATGGGTTGCGTTAAAAACAACCTGTATTATGTTTAATAATTTTCATGCAAAACGATTAAAAATTTTTACAAATCGATTGATGAATAACTATAATAAACAATGAAATCATCTTTCGACTTTCCCTGGACCAGCAAACAAAACATAACACTATTTCACTTGGTGACAACAAAGATTAATACAATAACCAACCCCTAAGTCCCCTAACAAGGCAGGTGCGTTTGTCAGGGTAAACATCTGGTCGGTAGGTTGTTGCGGTCGCCGTGTTGGTGTAGGGGGTTGGAGGGGTTGGAGGGTTGTGGAGGGGTTGGAGGGGTTGCAAGGGAGGGTTTGTGATCGTTCAACGTCACCGTGCGATCTGTCGGCAGACGATCCGACTGATGACGTCATATGATTAGATTCGAGGACATTGACTTGTTTAAGAAAAGTTGAAACGTGAAAACTAACACTCTTCGGCTTTAATATCTGTAAAATATGTTAGCTTCATTCTTAAGTTGCGAATTTTTGGCATAAATAAAGGTTATGGAGCTAAGTCACGTCAATCAAATCAACGTAACAGAATAAAACGTCGAATATTAATTTTTTATTTTTACAGATTTATTTTTAAACAAGCACATATTTTTACTGAGAAAGTCCTGAGACCTATCACTTGCTTTGCAAATATATTATAATTTTATTTTGGGGCCCAACAGCAACCCCTTAAACAAAAAAAGAATAAATGCCCTCAAAAGAGTCTTATTTTCGGAACTTTTTCCAGCGTTAAATAATTATAACCTCTCACATTCCGTATGTATATCAGTCGAAAAAAACTATACAATTAATTTTGTCGTGTGTAAAATTGAAAATTGTATCAAAAAGTTAGTAAAACAGTAATATTTTACTTGTTTAATATGATAGGGCATTTTTTAGATTTAAACATCTCCTACAGTTCCAACCGATTTTTAATAATTTAGGTTTTGTTGGAAAGACCTCAGTGTGAGGTTGAGTAGGACAAACAATTTATAAGTGCTAGTCCCTCAGGGAAGAGGCCTAGAAGTCCTTAAAGTTTGGTACTCCATAAGGTTTAACATTGGATTAGAAGTTTGAATCTGATCATAAATCCCTTGTTTTATCAAATGAAGAAAATAAACAAAACCTAAAAGCTGCCAAACAGTGCTTGTCCACAACTAACTTAATTATTTTAAGTACCCGTGACAGCTTAATCTCTAAAAGTTTTTACGGGTAATATAACAATTCCATGAGGGATAATAACGAAAATCCATCAATATGAATCAAAATGTTCTTAAGGCTTTTCATGAAAATAATATTTGGATAACAGAAACACCATGGATTGTCGATGGAGATATAAAAATGTAGATATCATTCAATAAGTAGTTCAAATTGGAGGAAATCCATATCGCAATAAAGTTGAGATGAGCCGGGGCGGTCTTGTGTCGTTGATGTGGAAAGCTCGTCACGTCATTCTGAATTGAGTGGAAAATGAATTTTCATAACTCAGTCAGCCAGAGTCGATGTAGTGGATGTCTTTGCTTTCAACATTGAACCTGCTTCTTGGGTAACAGGATAAGTCACGGATAATTCTGATGAGCAAGGATTAATTATCTAAATTAAATTTAATATATTGAGCCACTTATGTTGCGTTAAGTATTTTTAAATTCAGAAATAAACTCAATTGTTTAAAGTGATGTAAAATTTACATAGTTTACATTATTTAGCGCAATTCTAAACTATTATAGTTAGAAAAAAAATTATTAGACAAAAACTTTTATGAATATGGTACTGTTCAAAATTATGTGTCTAAGGAGCAGAATAAGAGAATAATAACATACATAGCATAACATAATAACATAATAACATAAACAATAAACGTTTCTTTTATTACAATTGAGTGTATTCAAAAAAAAAGTAATGGGACATCATGTAACGTACAATATATTTCCAAATTTCTGCAAAAAGGATCAAGTGTCATAAAACCTAACGAATCTAGTTTTTTTTTTACAGACAAATCGTGTTGAAATTCGCCGTAAATTGTGAAGCTAAATTGTTTTAAATGATCCATATAAACATGTGGTTGATTTTAACATTCATTGTTACCAGTTAGCAAACAATTTCAAGTTTTTTTAAAATATACTTTGAAGGCAAAAATACATTTGGCAATGCAGATACAGTTTAAGAAGGTGATGATTAGAAAGTATTGTCGAGAAGTTCCATTGGAGGTAATGTGCGTTATCTCAGGTACCTGAGGTAAAATATGTTCGCCACTTGCACAATAATGACCTCAGATAGCCTGCTATCACACATAAATGCTTTCATAAATTGGAAAATATTATCATTTTCTTTCGCATTTTTGTGTTATTGTTTCCTTGTCTTTCATAGTAGCAAACTTCCAATGAATATTGGAATATGTTTAAACATCATGGTTAGACGAGATCAAGACTAACTTTTAGATGCAGGATTCTGATCGTTATTTTATGTATTCTTATTGTTGTTGAGTGTGCAAAACAATAAATCGCTAAATAATTTTATTTTATTTTCTGTGTGATTGGATCTTTTACGTTCTTCAGTGGGTCAGGCAAAAACCGAACAAAAATTGATTGGAAAAAGCTGTACACTTTAGGTACCTCTACAACTGCACGACGTAGATTAAAGTGTGTGATCAAAAGAATTAAAAGAACTATAGGATTTTGTATGCAGCATATAGAAATCTAGAAAATGTGTTTTTCCATATTATATATAGAATCAAAACTATTATCCTCTATATGTTAATTTTCTTGTTTTGGTATGAATCCCATCAACGGGATAGGAAGCCTCCAAAAATTCCATAATTAGTGTTGCAAACTTATTTTAACTTGCATATTTCTAAAGCAAATCATAGATACGTTTAAAAGCCGGAGAATAATATTATTTAAAGGTCTTAAAACTTATCCCACTTAGAGAATCAGTCAAACTACTCCTAGCCAACACCTGGAGAGAAAGACATTCACAAAGATGCGTGTATGTAAAATGAACACAAAGCTTCATAAACGGAAAAATAACTGCGTCCATAATTTAATTTCTTACATTCTGTCATTTTTATACAGTAAATGTCACATAATATTTCCAAAATTAAACTGAACCTACTTGGCGATAAGACCGTGTCCGAAGTAGATTAATCATCTTGTCAGGAAGGGACGAACAGGCGGCAAGATGTTTACCCGGCTAAACATTTGTATTCAAACTTAGTGCGAGCAGAGTTAATTAATGGGCATCACATCATCGCTCGTCTACAGCTTTTGATAAATGAATTACAGCCCTGTATACCGGTGACATAGCAAAAGGGATATGTTTTTTAAAAGTATATAAATTCAGTGAAACGTATTTGGACCAAGGTTTTATAACCGTATAACAATATTAAAAAAGTTATCCCATATTCGACAAAGAATTAAGTGTACAGCTCTGAGTTAAAAATATTTACCGTGATAAGTTTAAAACGAATAAGCTTTATAAATTTTAATCGGTCGAAAAAGGTTGTATTCGTTAAAAAACCTTGATTTCCGACAAGAAACCGGTTATAATTTTGAGAAAATTCAAATAATCTGTTTTTATCCACACAAATATGATTTTAAGAACTTTTTTACCCTCTTAATAAAATGTAAGTTGAAGAGCAGAAAGTCGTTATGTTATGAGATGTGAACCACTTTAGCCTTCTGCAAGACAACCTGTATAATTTTTTTAGTGTTTATTCAGCTAGTACAATAAAAAAGGCAGAATTTAAATACATTTACAGCCCTTAAACTGAAATTTTCCATTAAGGATTTGAATCAATTTTCGACCTTAGCACTTCTCACAACCTCATATTGACCCAACTGTACGAATGGGACAACTGACCCGACCTCATATTGACGGGACACTTCTCGAACATCTTTACTACTAGTTCTCCTTTGAATAATTACTTTCACCAACACATTATAAAACCGCACAATCATCTGTCAAAACAACAAAACAACCAAAGGGACCGCGGAATTCTCAACGAGTATTAATGGCGGTCAGCTGTTGCTGCGACGGCGACGCCCGCGTCGCGCCGCGTGTGTCAGGTGACGCTTTGACGCTGGGATACCTCGTCAGTCACTTTGCCGCCGCCGCGACCGCGCCGACAGTCTTGGTGTTGCTAAGTGGCTGAATAATTGCTAGACATTCCTCCTTAATTTTTACTTTCTCTTCCCTGGTATAGTATATGAAGAAAGTATTTTTTTTTTCAAAATTTTCGAATTTGACTTGTTAGTGGAAATATTTGCCTTAGTGCTCTTTGAATCCAAAAACAGTGGTTTTTGGAGTGGTGTATGTCTGTCCGTGTGGATGTGTGTGTGTGTATGTAAACAAAGCTCGAGACAATACCAGTCGACTGATTTTCATGAAATTCGGTATGAAGGTAAAAAACTCTAATATCTGTAGGTTTGTTTTTTTTTTTTTTAACGGTATTTAAAAGTTAATAAAAACGACAAAATATCAAAATTTCTCAAAAACGGCTCTATTAGTTTTGATAAAAATGTATAGAGGTTTTTAATTTAAAAGTTTATAGAGCTTAAAATGGCAAACAAACATACACCACCCGAATGCCTGTGAAAATGCAGGTTCAGAGGTTATGAGTATTCAAGTAATTAAACAATCAAACTTTTCTAAATTACTTAAAGTCTTAAAAATTAATCTAAATATACTTGCAGCCATTAAATTTGCCTACAAAAATAATATTTTGAATTATTAGTATACATCAACTGGTTGGGGAGATAACTGATATTTTCATTTGGTGGTGAATGCAGTATGTTGTCTAATATTATTCTTAAGGCAAAACAACCAAAGGGGCCACGGAATTCTCAACGAGTATTAATGGCGGTCAGCTGTTGCTGCGACGGCGACGCCCACGCCGCGCCGCGTGTGTCAGGTGACGCTTTGACGCTGGGATACCTCGTCAGTCACTCTGCCGCCGCCGTGACCGCGCCGACAGGCTTGGTGTTGCTAAGTGGCCAAATAATTGCTAGACATTCCTCCTTAATTTTCAATCGTATGTTTAACTTTTAAAGATAATTTATTAGGAACTATAAATGGCTTAAAATGCGAAAATAAGTTAGGGGAATTCAATACAGTTGGGAGATGAAGACCTCTTTTAGAGCCAAGCATTTTATGAAAAGAAGAAAGTGGGTAAGGTCATGACTGAGAATGAAAAAAGAGCTTATTAGTATATTGAGGAGAGATCTTAGAAGAAGGAGACTAAACAGGTAAATCGAAAGCATGGTTGGTATTAAATCTCAAATTAAACATGGAAATATTTGTGCTCACAAAGAATGATTCAGTAGTCACTGGTTGGAAACGTGATGGAAATACCAAGATCAGTAGTAATGGCCTTGGTAGTAAGCAAAGCACATTTCGTAAAATAAACATTCTGTAGATAAAATGTAACAATATTTTAGAATTATTTTATACGTTCTCCATTTATGATTAGTGAAATTAAGTTCAAAGACATTTCACGATTTCGAAACTAAATATGTCCTAATTGGGGTTTTAAAAATGTATATTTAAAAAGAACCATAGAATTTTTTACCTTTTAAGCAAGTCATTATCATCATGGATACAAAGAAACAATAGATTGAAATATATAATGCACTTATTGAGGCTGTACATTCTACGCAATTACTCTAAAACTAGAAATTGGAAAAAAATACCGAAATTTATAAAATGAGGTCTTTACAATTTATGAATCTACATATGACGAAAGATGAATTTAATGATATGTATGTATAGTGTATATTTAAACCATTATTTATATTTCGATCACAACAGTAAGTCAGTTAATTAAATGTTTATGTATCAATGACAAGTCAGTCTAGGTTACAGATTCTCTCGTAAGTTAACATTTTATATTATTTCCTAAATAATATATGAAAAGCTAAATTTAACAGTTCGAGAGAAAATTATGAAAATATTACGTTCCAAATAATGAGAGCATTCCTATGTGTGATAGTAGGCTATCTCAGTCATTACAGTGAGGGTGGTGAACATATTTTAGCGACACCTGAGATAGCGCACATTACCTGTAATGGAACTTCTGAAAAATATTTTATAATCATCACGTTCCTGTACTTTCATTTATTCCTTTCATGAGATGAAACATAGGTCAAACATCTATTCTTTTAAGGGTTTAACAACGTAAAATGGGAGGAAATATTAATTAGTGTTTAGTTACCTTATAACACGAAGTCAAGTATTTAATTGCCACAAAAAATCTTCTGTACTGGATTCTACCTCACCAATAGAAACTGTCCCATAGTGGCAAGATACCAATGGTGGCAGTTTATACTAGGCTGTTAAAAAGGGAAAAAATCTAGTTTTATTGACTTTTAATTATAAATATTTGTTGTTTTAGCAACTAAAAAAACACTTATTCAATTCAAACAGTATAGCAAATGTCATAAAAATACCCTAGTGATATAGCCATTTAGTTTACAAATCCCTACTTGTACAATCATAAAGCTAAATATGACGATCGAAAATATAAACCAATGCTGTATGAAAACAGAGGGATCAAAGAGTATGATGGATCCCAGAAACGTGGTAACGAATAAATGTAAAAATGTTAATGTTTAAAACAAATTAAAACCGTCCGATTTAGCTGCTTATTTATTTTAATTACCTGCAACTTGAATAAATTATCCAATTTTGTACTCAAGTATGAATTAGAAGTATGAATAATAAGCTATGTACACTTTTTCCAACTAAACGTAATAAAAAGACTGATCCGTATCGAAGAGGCTTTCGTGGCTTACGCAAACTTTTTTCATCTGAGCCCGAAGCAACTCGGCTTCACGTCCATCATTGCATTGGATGTTTATCTCCATAAAAAGTACAAGATGAAAATGATTTCTATTTAGTAATATATCATCTGATATTCTTAATTTTATATTTTGTATGATCAATGGTATTACTGTTCTAAAAATGTATATTTTTCTCAAATACAACAAACACTTTAGAAGCGGCATAGAATTTAAAAGTTCATTAGCAATGTTGAATAATTATTCCAACTGTTAATTTATTTACATTTCTTAATCCAAGCTACATACAAAACGGGTACTAAGGAAAGTTAAAACTCCAATAGAGCAAGAACATGAAATAGCGTCTCTTCAATTTTTTAAAACTAATAAAATATATATATATATATAAAAACACTGATTTGATTAATGTAATGATGGAGTGTGACATAGCAATGCCAAAGTAATCAATAATTTGGGTCTAGGGAGGCTGCGGTACACCAGCTGATTAATAACGTCATTTATGACGTCACATGTGTTGCTCTGACAAACTGTTCTGATGACCTATTATTATAAGATACAATAATGTATGGAAGATCAATCAAAAGCCTAAATTTCAGGAGGATAAAACACTTCATTTCAGATTATACACGACAAGCTAATTTCAAAATATTATTTTAGAAACATGCCATTTAAACATTTATTTCAATAATATATAAATTTCCGGCGGTTAATCAATTCTCTAACTATTTCTTATGTGAATATTATTTCTGATTTTATCTGGATCTGCAGTCATCTTTTCTTCGAAGTGTTTAAGACCCAAGAGTATTAGTAACCAACCAATTTCATAAATAACGTAAGATGCATATTTGGTTATTGTTTCAGCATCAATACAATGTATATTCTTATGATATGTATTCATGAGTTCAAACACGTTTCATGTGTGAAACAAAATCATTTATCGATAACGCATTGAAAAAAATGTTGCATGAGCTTACCTAGGGACTTAATTACACAAATATTAAAAGAAAAACTTGAAAACAATTATCTAAATGAAAAATCACATCCCAATCTTCATCACCCATTATTCTTTGTATTATTGTAAAACATACTATAGGGTCTTGTGCATGACCGTAATACAAAATCAGAATTACACACTCCTATGTACAAGGTGAATTGGTCTTGTGACGTCTAATCGTCAACAATAGAAGCGTTATCTTAGCCACACAGCCCGGGCTGGTGGAGGTGGAGGATCCGTGGTGTACATCCGATCTTCCGGTGAGTGGCTGCAACAATCGCCTTGCTCACCCCTCCAGATCCTTCCCCTTTCTTCCTGTCGTATATAACCGTCCTGAGTGAATGTTGATAGAAGTTAAATAGCAGTATATTTCATTACTAGTAGGTACCACAGATGAAGAACTATACAGATAGGCAACCCAATGCACTTTTTCGTGTCCGTTTTTTCTGGCGGCATCAGGATTGTTGGGTTGTTTTGTCGCCTATATTGCATTGGCGACAAAACAAAGATAAGTACGGAAAATTTCGTCAATTTTATATCTTAAGGTCCCAAAGAACGGATATAGCTAATAATAACTTTGTCATAAGTGCGATTTGGGTGGCGTGACAGCCAAACAAACTTGACACCGCTATAAAAATGGGCACGAAAAAATGCATTAGGTTGCCAATCTGTATAGCCCTTCATCTGTGCTAGTACTGAAAATGGCATTTTCCGATGTGCGGTAAAGTTTCATGTGTGAGTTGGAGCCAAACACAGATTCACTTTTTCAGGTGCGATGCGAAGCCGAGCATGTGAAGTGAGTTTCACGTACGAGGCGTAGCCGCGCATGTGAAAATGGATTTGACGTACGGGGCGACGCCGAGTACGGGAATAATTGGAGCAAGTACCGGAAAATCACTTTCGGTAAAAGTTATGAATGATACTTTTCATCACGACGAAAAAAATACACACATATATAAAAAGAGACATCAATAAAAAAAATTCCGTATTTCTTGATTAAAATTTGTTCAACATGATTAATGAATGTCAAACATATTTGAAGGATTTTTAATCACGTAACATGTAACGACAACACAGTAAAACTAGATTATGCCTATTTCAGTTTACATTTAGATAACTAAACAGTAAAACAGCTTATTTAAATCGTAAAAATAAATAGTAAAGAAATATTAGCGCGCGCATTGGACAAATGGAAAACTAACTGAGGGCAAGAGAAAGTAAATTTGGAGCAAGAGAAAATTAGCTGATCGTTTTTCCCATGCTCTAAATAAATTAGAGCTTGGGAAGCGATCATTTTCGTTAAAATCAGCTGTTATCGCAAATAGCTACTTTTGGTTCAAAGTGATGACAAGTACGATTCTTCAATGATAAATTATCAAAGCTTTTTGGGAGTCCCATATTATTAGCATTCCCTTATTTAGGACTCATAGTTAGGCAATACGATTTTTGCTATCTTCGGATTAATATTTTTATTCAACAAGGTTGCTAAAGAATCAAGATATGTAGAAAATTAACTTTCTTCAAGGAACAACGAGATAAGATAAGCTTGAACAAATGGCGCTCTTACCAAAGAACCGAGTTGAGTTAATTTCCTTTTTGAATATTCTCAATGTCAATTCACTGGGTGTGTCTTAAACAGATAAGAAACATTAGTTTCCTTACTTCTTCGGATATAGAATCAGACGACTTTCTAGCTTACCTCCTAAAAGTTAGGGAGTTAAAGATTTAATCTTATAAACGATTTGCATCATTTAATAATCTCACTATTCACTCACTAAATTTACAAAAAAAGCGACACAAAATAACTCTATCTACGACCATTGCAATAATCACCAATAACGATGTTACAACTAACGTCATAATGAGGTCCATTATTAAACCAAATACAAACCCGTTGCATAAAGTTAACTTTATGCAACTGGTGTCACTTTATGATACGGGTTCTAGACCAATGGGAGCGCGGCATTTGACGAAAGTAGTGTCATAATGACAATTACGCAATTCGCACATTAGCTGATTGTTGCACTACGATTCCTGTTTGAGTTGACTTATCCCATCAGCTGATTGTTCCACAACGATTCATGGTTAAGTCTGCTTATGTGCTTAAATTCAAATTTGAGTTGACCTATTCCATCATTAGTAAAAGTCACGAGTTTTGTTCCCCGACAAAACTTCGGGGAAATTTTGTCGTATATTGTTGGTCGTAGATAAAGTAGTGTATGCAACAATTGAATTATGCCTCTTAGCCACGAGTGAGATGTAAGTTAGAACACGAGCGAAGCGAGTGTTCTAAATATCTCACGAGTGGCTTAAAGACATTCATAATACAATCGTTGCATAAACTACTATTATTCAACTTTTCCTCACAATGGTGGCTTTTAAAAACTTCCATTGATAAATAATATTATGCCTTAAAAATCTCCTAAAATAAAATTGATAAACTCTTTCGAAACTGCACTAGTTACTTTAACTATGTAAAATGCTAATAATTTAATGATTATATATTGGTCAGTCTTTGTTTATTAAAAAAAGTTTACTTAAAATACGTTTACGTTTAGTAAAAATAGAAATTCATTCTTTAGAAGGTAATGCGTCACTTTATAAAACAGTGGTAATTCAATATTAAGGCACTGAGGTGACTCGACACCCCTCCAGGCTACAGGGACGCGGGAAGGGTGCCTTTGAACGGAGGCTGAGTGAGTTATGAAAATCCAGTTTCCTCTCAACCTGAGATGACGTGTGGTTGAAACCCGATCCTCGACACCACTTACCTCCCAATATCCTAGGTAATCGCAGATTTACATCTTTTACTACCTGGTAATATCGATGGAGTCATAATAAATATTCTTTACACTTTTATTTACAATGTGAAAATTTTTGTGTCTGGCGTAAATATAATGCTGAAGAAGGAGAGGATGAGTTATCACTGGTGTTCAAAATTGGTTATACGAGCCCAAGTTTGACGGAAAATTAGCAAGTACAGTATTTTCACGTCTTTTCAATCGTTTGAAAAACTATATTTTTCGTGAACTATACTAAGACAAACGGTATTAAGGAAAAATTACCATAAACTGGAATTTAAATCCATGTTTTCCTTTGTTTTGGTAGTTTTATTATATTGAATATATTATTAGCTATTAGGCTATTTTTTAACTACACCCCCTTTTTTCGAGTACTTGTTTTACTCTAGTTGTTTTACAAAACTAGAGTAAATAGTAACTAGAGTAAACTAGTAATAGTAACTAGAGTAAATAGTAACTAGAGTAAACTAGAGTTCAACTAATATAAAAAAAACAATTGTCTTTGTTTATGGTTTATAGCCATCGCCCCAAATGCCGCGGCTATCGAGCTATTTGCAAAGTTGTATTGCAGTGGTAACACAAGAAAACCTATCATCTGAGTCAGCTGTTTTAAAGTAAACAACAGATGGGGCCAAAAAAGATTATGTTTTTTAACGCTTGGGTGCGATGTTACCGCAGCCTTAAGCCATAAGTCTATGGTCAAAGTATACTGCAGAAATGATGAAACAGCTACCTCATCACTTTGTTGAATTACTTTTTTGATTTTTTTTTGTCTAGGGAGAAAAAATAAGCATTGCTTCTCAATGAGTTTTCCAGAAAAGCAGATTTCATGCAACATTAAAAAATATTTACTGGGACTGACTAAGATGGCTTTTTGAGACATCGGTCAAGGCTATATTTTTTACTCAAGAAGAGCTGGGTTGAAACCGGATGGTTCCGACATTGACATCACAAGCCTTGGCTTCATAGGCCTTATTAAGGGAGTTAGGTAACCTTATATGCTCCCTTCTTCTCTACAGACAGTTTTTTTTTACTACGGGAAAAAACAAACGACTGACGTCCACGACTTCAGCTGATTCTTTTTCTCACTAGGAAGAAAAAGATTTTTTTTATCCTTGCAACACATTGATAAAAACTGTCGTTTTTGTAGCAGTGTTACGGAAAAGCAATTTTCATGTAACATTATCATTAAGAATATTAAATTGTACCGACTAAAATGGCTGATTCAGACATCATCGGGTTAAAGGGTAGGGTGGTGACAGTTGGAATTCCTCCGCGGTGGCGTCATTTTCAACAGGTGAGTCGATTTCACGCAGCCATTCCCGCGTCACATTCTTGACTTCCCGTCTCGACCGCACTGCAGGCGCGTAGGAGAGTAAAATCAACAAATTAATCATGATGTAATGTTTTGTAGCTGAATTTTAACGCTTTTATGTTGCTTATAAATGACGCTCCCAAGCATTAGCGCCAATAATTATGTATCTTGAAGTTTTAGGTGTTGAATTGTATTTATGTTAATTTGTGGTAACTGTACAATATTAAATAATTCTACTTTGTTTTACAGTCATGCTACTTTTAGGATCTTTTCAGACTAGTTATTGATAAATACATTAATGTTCTTGTAATTTATCGTCTAACAAAAATAGAGGTGTTAATTCTGCATACGCTTGTCTCCAGTCAAAACTTTGTATGTGCTATCGTAAAATTCCAACTGGGCTGAACACGAATACGAAATAGTATATCTCATTAAAAGGGACTAAAGTGACGCTTTTCGTACGAGGACAAGTTTTACAACTGAGGCTGTAAGCCGAGGTCTAAAAATTACAGAGTCCCAAAAAGCAGCTTTAGGCACATGTACAACTATATTTTTCGTCATACCGCTCAATATTACACGCTAAGTACTTAATAAAACCAAAATTTTACAACTTGTTTACCTTTAAGGACATCTCCTAAGGTTGTTTTGATCTTGTTCTTATTATTAAAAATAATCAGCTGATTGTCTGCTTCATTTGCGTTGAATTAGACTGACAACAACGAACATATACCAATGTACTGAACGCATGGAATCATTGAACTATCGATTGGTGAAATGAGCGAGTTTTACAAACTGATTAAACTGACAACGATGCAACAATGAACTACAATTGATAATAATAACCGATAACCACTATCGATGCAATCGATAGCTTACAATCGACTCTGACGTACACAGGTTTGCAGTTTTAGTAAATTTTAATCGAACAGCTGACGTCCAAAACATCACCTGATTCCTTTTCTCCCTAGGGTGAAAAAGAGCTTAATTCTTTTGACCCGCAACACAATATGTAATGAAAACTGTCGTTTTCGCAGCGGTATAATGAAAAGTAAGTTTTAAGCTTCGCAAAGGACCAATAGTGATGAAGAACACAAAACCCTACATTAAAAAAAAAAACGAAAAAATATACAAATCACAATCTCTTCTTAGTTTCCGTTCTTGAAATGGCTATCGCCGACAACCAACAGTGAAGAAAGCAAACGTATCAACGTCAACAAATGGAAGCTAAAACAGAGCAAACAGTGTAAATAAAGCTCAGTACTTTACTACGTTACCCACCAAACACTTTAAACGTAGCGGATCTTTTGATGTAGAAACGCCGCTAACAAGTGTAGGCTTTACTTTCCCGGCCGGTGAAAATGTGCGGCTATTTCAGCGACTAGCGTCTCTATAAATACAGCAAACCTGGTCAAGGTGGCCTAGGCTGGTCGACCTGGGAACTTCTTGATATGAACACGTGAAATAAACTAAGTGATATATTTTACATCATACTACATAAAGACATCTGTTTTCTGTGCCTTACTCTTGCCTGGAAAGTTACTCTTTGCCGGTAACTGCATAGGAAATTTACCGTGTGGTACACAGTAAATTTACCGTGCACTAGGAAACGGAAATAACGGAAGTAAACAATCAGAACAATGAGGTTATTGTAGCGAACCGATGTTTATTGCATGTTTATTGGTTAATTCAGGGATATGTATTGGCAGCACTGGTAGCAGTAGCAAATGTTCGTTTGGAGAATTGAGAATCGTCATGGTTTTTTCAAGGAATACGTTAGGATTAAAAATATGTTTTTTACTGAGTAGTATGATGTAAAGTTTCGTACGTCAAACAGCCGGTTTTACCGTAAAAACCGGTGAAAACGTATTACCGTACGTTTACCATACTACATGTAAAATTGTACGTTCACCTGTAAAACGGTACTTAAAAGGCTAATAACACTATTACCTTATTTGGATAAGAGAAACTAGTAGAAAATAAGACTATTAATCATCTAATTGAACGGTAAATAAAGACCGAACAGCTTTCTCACTGCAGTGGATTAACAACGTTATTGAAGTTTGAATAATCCCTTTAAAATCTTAATAATTTTAGCCCAGATTATTAATAATCTTAATAATTTTAACCTCCACTATCCCAGTGTCATGTGTCTATTGCTTTATTCTTGTTGTGCATCGAATAATTTTGTTGATCTTTGCGGAGTCACTGAGGACGAAGTGTTCCACGTTGGGATTAACATCCGCATTATTGAATACTACATCCATAGGACCGTCCTCATAATTAGACCAATTCATAAATTGTAAACAAGGTAAAATTGTATTTGAATCCCACGTTAAAATGTAGGTCCATTAGTTTCCATTGGCTGTTGGGCTATTAATTAACAGTCCTATCTAAGTAACATGTCGGCCTTAGTAACAAGACTACATGATCGCGCCACAATCATCCTACACTCACTCATATTCGCCCTAAAATACCTCTCACTTATGGTCGGCGTCTTAAAGGTAATGAAATGTAATGATCCAATTCTTAAATGTTCTATAAAACTGTATAATTTTTTTCAAGCTTTTTTTCGTTTAAGTTTTTTTCATATATGTTTTATACTCACCAATCAACTAATCGAGGTTTATGCTGAAAGGAATCAAACTTGTCTATTAGAAGCTTTGTGATAGTTAGATCTACTATCTTGAAGAATGTTTCGATATTTGCGAGATTTTAAACACCTTTAAGTCTTTGTTCTTAGCTAAGAAGCAGTAGATGGATGTTGGAAACTTGGTTCTAGGTAACGACACAATTAAGGTATCAATTAAATCGACATTTTCTGTAATCCTCTAAACAAAAACATATTGTTATTATTTTTTGTTATCATTTAAATTTCTTACTTTACAATAAAGTTATTTTTTCATACTTTAATAAATTGGCTTTTTGATAAAAAAAATAGAACTCACCTTGAATTATTGTTAATACTAAATATCAGACAGAACCGGCTTCTGTTAAAACTGTAAGGCAAAGTTTACGATGATGTTTTTGTTCAAAACAGGTTCTATGGTATTGATGAAAAATTTAACTGATTTTAATTAGTATGCGTATCAGACATGCTTCTATATTATACAATTAATTAGTTGGTAAATATTTAACTATTGCCTTAAATAAATTCATTTCTCAATAAAAAATACAAAACTCTGGTCTTTCATAATGGTATCCTAAAACTGTATACACCTTATAAAAAGTAGGCCTACTCCATCGCAGTAACGTGATTCTGGAATAATGTTTTAGTGTTGAAGATTCAAGATCAAAGAGTATCTAATTAACGATGAAACTAATTACAGAGGAGGAGCATAAAAGCGCGCAAGCCGCTCTTCAGAAGAGTAGCCAATTTGATCACGTCTAGTTAGGACCGAGAGCGAGTTCGCCGCTCGCAGCCTCTGCAAACGAGGTTCGCAGATTGCGGATGTGGTATGGAATGATGAGGCACTATTCAGTTTAAAACAATAAATAAATAAATAAGGTGTGTAATAAATTTTGATTTAAATTGATAAGGCTATTTATGTTCGATGTTTACTGTAACGACTCAAGTTTTTATGTGGCCTGTTTTCTTATGTTCCCAAATTAGCGTAAAGACGAACGTACCAGAATATTGTGATCTAAAAATGTCAGCTAATTCCGGATTGAGAAAGTTGTTGATCTACTTTAACTCAATACAGAAAATTTTTGGATTATTCAAGGAAAATTTATTCTTCTATCGCAAAGAAGGTTAAATATATTTTGTTCCAATATTTTATGTTTTATAATGGCAAATTTCTCACTTCACTCCACTAAATTCTCTTTTAAATACCAAGTCTTTTTATGAGGGTAAGTGGTAAGCACCTCTGCTAAACACGTGATCATGAAAATAAATATTGTTTTAAACCAAGAGTTTACAGCCTAACTGCTTCATAATGACAAGAGGGTTCCACTATATATGACTGTAATTCAACTAATTGTTTAATTTTTGTGGAAAACATATAATTTGTAAACAGCTAAAACTAAAACTTTAAAATTTCATAATGATGGGTAACAATTCGAGTGGGTTTTCGGAAGCTCAGCTCCGGAAAAAAACAATTCCAAATAAGGTCAAACAGTGGCCGGTGGGTCGAAGCCAAGTGGGTGACAGTATATTTAGCACAGTTGACTTCCTGGCTCAACGCTCGTGTGTTTTGGTCTTTTCTGCGCTCCGTTCACCACTCAATGGTTTCCAAAAATATATTGTTTTACAGCTATTTACCTTATCAAAAATGGGTTTTCTTTATATCGTCCAAAAGATTACTTTACAAACTAAAATATCGGATCGAATAGCTAGGTATAGAGGGGTATCACCGTAACGAAAATCAATTTTAAGTAAAACTACCTATATAAGATGGTAGTATATTCGCCAAAAGTTCATTCTTAATGAAAGATTAGAAATTTTAATAAAATATAATAAGTCTTACTGTTGTACATAAAAAAATAAATTATAAGGCTTCTCAACGTAATGTAGCGTTATCAAACTTTGTATATGCGCAACTGTGTGAAATTATATTTAAAATAATAAAAGAGGGTTCAAAAATACAGACCCGTATAGTTTTATTTAGCTTTAGATCTATACTTAAGAGTCCATTTGAATACTTTCCTAAACAATTTTTCTTAGAAACAATTAATTTTTTTGTTTTCAATAAAACCAGTGTTCTAGGGAATCAGCGATATGCAGTGTAAAGAACCGTTTGTAAGGTTAATACCACTACGTAAATGTGCATAAAATGTCGAAAGATTTCACAAAAAAATTAAAACATTATGATTCAGCATAAGTGATACTTTGATACTTTTCAAATTTTATATAACACCAGTAATAGCATTGTTAAAAGCAATGTTGTGTGCTATTGCGATAGCAAACTATTTAACGTATAACAACTACGTTTCGGCGAAAGCCATTGCCCCATTAAACGAAGAGCAGATCTTTCTTTTGCCACTGAAAAAACGCCTTCAACAAGAGTATTCACCCCAGTTGGGTTCCAGATTACATCAGCAAAAGAAGTACGTGTGCTAACAAGAAATCTGCATGCAAAAAAACACATTTATTTCGGTTACAACTGACCATCTCAGATCACATTAATATTTATTTGTGTGAAATATTTTATAATGAAATAGCATCTTACGTCGCACATTAATGGTACTATCTGAATATAAAACCAAGGTTATAACCTATAAAAATTGTTTCGGATCAATAGGTCAATCTGCAGGATTTTTAATCAGTTAAAATTTGGAAAATACAGAATACTGTGACATTCAGAATGATTCAGTCATAGTCTCTGAAAGTGACAAGTGCTGGCTAGCCCTTCCCCATTTTAATCAGTTTTCACAATTTTACCAACAATATCGTTCGTAGATAATGAGATTTTGATATAACTTCATGATTCAATTGACATATGTTTGTAGTGTATTGATGTGGTAGCGAACAAATGGCCCGATTAAGATCTGATAATTTAAAAATGTTGTCTCCACGGCTAACCGTTGTTGGATAAGGTAACTCAGTTTCATTAATTTGAAAACCCTTTTTATTGAAGATTCTCAAATAATAAAGCCACGTAAAAAGTCCGTTGCAAACGATGAAAATTAATAAGTAATATGCTTATATTGCCCATCACAATGAAACATACTGAACATTGGTTTCGTTTAAGAAAAACCATCAAGGTTGGTTTGAAGTTAGTTAGCATTCCACTGTGTTTGCGTCATTTTCAACAAATGAGTCAATTTTACGCAGTCATCAGCTCGACACATTCCTGGCAGCCCTTAGCGCCTCTTGTCTTTGTCGTCTTGCGAAAGAAAAATAAAGCCATTGAAAAAATTTTACAGTGAGCATAATGAGTTCTCTGTAAATTACCACGCGATTCAATGAAAACATTATAACAAAGATATCTTGTTATTGATTTAACTTAATTTAACCAATTCATTTAGTATAAGAATGATTGTTTAATTTACAAGAAATCTCTCAGTTTTCCTGTTTTTATCAACTCTCATGGAAGTTTTCGTCAAATTCATTACGCTCTATGTACGGATTTGCCAGGCAAACTGTTATTCTAATAAAACAGAAAATTTTATGTGAAAGGGTGTAAGAATTAATTCATTCACTGCACATATTTGAAAAATATAATATTATTTTAATAAAACAGAAAATATAATGTGAAAGGGTGTAAGAATCAATTATAAAATGTTCGATGATACGTCCGTTGTAACCTTTCTTGATAAGAAAAAAAGAAATGGAACGTTACACATCATGGCCAAAATCACCCATCAAATATGACGTCAAAAAGTTTAAAATATAGTTATTGCATCGCTTTTAGAAGCACCGTCGTACACATGTTCAGCTCTAGTCACTGTAATAATTAATTTTAGTTTTATTACTCAGCAATAAAAATCGTAAATAATGTTCTATAATTGTTCAGTAATTTGCGTGAAGTGATTAATTAAAATAGATAATTAATAACCAGACTCGCTAACATTACCGATACACTTGTTGGAGGGTAACCGCCCTGACAGTGGTACCAAAACCGGCACATGTGACGTCATTAATCAGCTGGGTAACCAGCTGCTCTGATTGATCTTCCCGCCAAAACTGATCGCTGTACTTGCACCTGGTTAGCCGATTGGATAATAAAGGAAATTTTTTCTCCGTCTATTATCTATAGTCGTCTTTTAGTCCCTGGAATAGAGTACTAAAGTACTAGTTTATACTCCATGGGATTTACTTACTTACTTTTAGTCCCATGGGACTAAAAGTAATCCCATAAGAAATACATGGGAAGAAATCCGGCAACGCCGCGGTGGACAGTGAGAAAATATGGCAACACTGTCGATTTTAATTTGTTTCTCTATGTTTTTTCAATTCAATTCAATTCATTTATTTCCATGCCACAAAACAGATACAAATCCAATTACATTGTAGCATAAAACAGTCAACATTACAAATATAGCACAAGATACAAGTTTAAATACTTATATAATAAATAATAAATAAATTGTCTACTGTAGCTGTCCCCTTTCCTTCGATGAATTTGGTGATTAATGAAAGTTGAACAGAATGAACATGCATACTAAAACATAACAATTTAAACAATAAGTTAGATTCTTAAAAAAAAAATAATAATAATAATAATATTTAGGCAAAATAGAGTGCAAAGTAACAAATAGAAATAACAATTATAAATTAATTTCAGGCATAACAATGACAAAAAAAACAGCAAATAAAGTCATATAAAACAAGAATAACAACAACAATAATAATAATAATAATAATAACTCAGGTACGGATTTGACTCAAGTTGATATCTTGAATTTTTGCGGCGAAAGAGAGTAAGGTCGACGAAAGCATATCAATTGATGCAGGCAGATCGTTGCACAGTCTCATCATCACATTTACAGGGCTATGAATTCCCAACGTCGTATGTGCAAACCGTGGACTGAACAACGCACGGACCCTGGACGAGGTACGAGGAACAAGGAAGTTCACCCGCGCTAGGATTTCACTACAATCAACACCTCCATTGATTAGCTTGAATAAAAACAGCATCAATCCCATTTCACGACGCTTGCGCAAACTATTAAATTCAAATAATCGCAGTAACTCAAAATACGGAACATCGAAAGTGTAATAACCAAATCTTTTAAAAAACAGAAATCTTAAAAACTTAATTTGTATTTGTTCTAACATCTCCACGAGATAGCGGTGATAAGGGTTCCAAATAACAAAACCAAATTCTAATTTAGATCTGACCAAATAACAATATAACAAATTAAATGTGGATTCATTTTTCAAAAAATTCCCAGATCTAAATAAAAACCCAAGGGTCTTATAAGCTTTCTTGCAAATTTCAATTATATGATTTGAAAAACACATTTTTTCATCAAAAACGACTCCTAAATCTCGGAGCTGAGAAACGACTGTTAAAGAGGTGTTCTCTAACATATATTGAAAATGTATGAAATTCAGCGTTTTCCTAGTGTATCTTACAACCATGCACTTGTCGACATTAAATCTCAACCCGGTACGACTCCAGACAACCAAGCGATCTAAATCGTCTTGCAGTAGGAAACAATCAGAAATACTGTTGATTTCTCTAAAGATTTTAATGTCGTCAGCATACAACAAAATTTTACTATTTTTGACACAATCGACGATATCATTTATATACAAAACAAATAATAACGGTCCCAAATTTGAGCCTTGAGGCACGCCTGAATGCACAAGAAATTCACGAGATGAAAAACCATTGTAATTGACGAATTGCATTCTATTGTGAAGATATGAAACGAAAAAACTTAGGCTATTATTTGAGAAACCAAAATAATTTAATTTCCTTAATAACTCTGCGTGGTTGACCTTATCAAACGCCTTAGAAAAGTCAGTATAGACTGCATCTACTTGTCCGCCCGCATCAAGTGAAGAAATACAAAAATCAGTAAATGACAGCAAGTTTGAATTAATAGACCGTCCAGGAAAAAAACCGTGTTGGAACGGCGTGACAAAGTTTTTGACGTGATTGAAGATTCTTTTATATAAAATTGACTCGAATAGTTTGGCTGGGCAGGATAAAATTGCGATTGGTCGATGGTTTTTAATGTCATTTCTCACGCCTTTTTTAAAAACAGGAACAACTTTGGTGAGTTTCCATCGGTCTGGAAAAATATTGGAATTAACTGACAAGTTAAAGAGATATGTCAATGGTGTAATTAATAAATCGGAACAACCTTTAAAGATGAATGAAGGAATTCCATCCGGGCCAAAAGAACGTTTGGACTTGAGTTTTTTTAGCGCGAACGCAACCTCAGTTTCCGTAATGTTATCAAACTTAAGACAGCCGATACCAGATAAGACAGGTGAGTCGAGCGCCCGGCGGATCAGCTGACCACAGTCCAACGCGGAAGCATCGTACACAGACCTAAAATATTGAGCAAATGCCTCCGCAATCGCCGCGCCCCCCTCCACCTCCCCCCCGTCCAGTGTCATTGATGTCGAGGCGCGTCATTGATGTTGAAGAGAGTGTCACAGCATCCGAGCGTCCGTTTCCGTTGTTTACAGGACAGAATATCCATTTTGAGTTTGCTGTAGTTTAGGCTATATTCCTGCATATTTGTGAACAAATAAGTTAGGTCTAGAGTATTTTTAAAGAAGAGTGTAAATAAAATGGTTAAAATTAAAGCCTAAATACATTGCATTACTTATTTATATAGGCTATGTGATTGTAATGCAGTTTGTTGAAGCAAAGGATCATCTGGAAATAAAGTTACAGTGTATAGGCTACCTAGTTATTGTTAATGGTGTAGGTGGAGGAAAAAATTTTGTGTGCATCACAGGACTAAAGTACTTTAGTCCCTAGATGCACAAATAACTATTGTTTCTGCTCTGGCCATGGAATCAAATACCGCTCGCTTTTTCATCAAATGGGAAATTTGTTAGAACTGGGATTACATATTATTTCTGTCAACAGATTTCAATGATAGTTTCATATCTAGTTTTATTTATTCTGGCTAAAATTGCTATATCTATAGGGTTTTAGACGATTGAATTAGAAATCAATTAAAAAAAAAATTACATAATTTTTTTTCATTTAATTACCAAGCAGCCTTAAACATTTTTTATTAAAACAGTTTAAGGTTGCCAATAATTTGATAATTTAGAAAGATTTGTATATGGCTATAAAAATACTGTTATTTAATTTTTTGTTATTTCAACACATTTTCTAGCGCTGTAACCTTATTTTTAAGTGGGTTGCTGTTGTATCCTAAGTTAACAACCAAAAGAAATAAAACTTATTTTTAGACATATATCTTGTGGTGTTAAAATAATAAGGAATGAACAAAAAGAATGAAGAAAAAAGAAAGAGGGTAATAAGGCCTGTGGAGATAGGGATATATTCTCGAGGAATTCGAATTAACACTACAAAGTCCGCTATGCCCTATCCCACCTCTTCAATCGACTATAATTCCTTACAAATTAACTTTCCCACATTTAATAAAATAAATCGTTATTTACATTAATATTAACGATAGTATTTTTCATGGTTGCATTTTTAAGTAAAGATAGTTTCTATTTAGAATGTTTAAGATACTAAAAAGACATAAATTAAAATTTATTGTTAAAAATACAGAATTGTTGTGTATAGCCTATTGATTATGAGTTTGTATTGAAACGAATATTAAGAATCGTAGTCACAAAGGACACTAAAATCATAGGTCTGGCGTCTTATTATTAACCTTTACACCCCTAGATAATTTCGCTAGTAAAAAAAAAAAATTAAGAATTCATAACAATCTTATTTACTCTTTTAAAAGCAGCTTTGGCGTGTGAGTAAAGTGACTCATTCAGGGGGAAGGGAGGGAGGGTCACGTGACAGTAACGAGAGACGATGCAACTGATAACAAACAGCTGCACCTCTTATCAGTGATTGATGTTCATGTAATTATCCAGGCACGGCGATTTCCGTCTATGATCGTGAAACTGAGGAGGAAGATAAAATAGTAGAACGTACATAACTCGATTTTGCCTGAAACCTGAAACGAAAATTTAGCTGTAAAACACTATTTATCCTACCGAAGATGTAAAAGGCGGTTTGATTTAGGAGTATTCTAATTATTATTTAATTTGTTGGACTTTTCCTATCGCTTCTAGTGTTTAAACTACACTACGTTTCGAGAGGTATTGAAACTCCTCTCGTTTTCAAGTGACCCTACTTAAAGTTACATTAACCTACTTATGTTTATTTAACCTACTTTTTTGGGTTTTTTTGTTTTTTTGACATACAATTACATTCATCCAACATTCAACAGAAATCTCACTCACACAAAATTTCATACAAAACACATTAAACATACTTAATACAGAAAGAAAATTAAAACTAAAACATATTACATGATAAAGGGCACAGAAAATTAAAACAAAAACATATACCTTACTGCCGGCAATGCCTCCAAGCTGGCAGTGGCACGACACGCACACACGTCCACTCACACTCACATACGCAACTCGAATGAGTTGCCAAAGTCCAACAAATTAAATAATAATTACAAATCCTTCGCTATTATGAATTTTAAAAATACAGGAGTATTCTGTTAAGAAGCAAATTAATTTATGGCTTAAATCAGATGGTTAGTGTGGTTTATAATAAGCAGTGTAACCGAGTTTTTTGTGTAATTTAGCATTTTTATCATACAAAGAGAGGAAAAATATATTTCTCACTTCTTTACAATATAAAGTAGATCTTTAATTTTGAAATATAAATCGTCTCTTTTTGATTTACTTAATCAAACGTATTGTGACAACGTCAAGCTATCTTTTCAATTTTTCAAATTGTTTAAAGAACAATATTTACTCAATCATTTTATACTTGTAATGGCTTACTGTATGAAATGTTTGAATAAATATTGTTCTTCAAACAAGTAGAAAAGTAAAAAAAAAATTAGCTTGACGTTGTTAAAATACTTTTGATTAAAGTTCTCAAACAAAGAGAGGCGATTTGTATTTCTAAATTAAAGTACTAGTTAATATTATAAATAAGTGAAATTTTTTCTGTCTTAGTGGTGATTAAAAATGTAAAATTACACAGAAAATTCGGTTACACTGGTTATTTTAAACCAGTATCCACTTGATTGAAGTAAACAATTAGTTTCTTTACAGAAAACTCCAAAGTGAATCAAACCTACAGTAATAATAAAACAAACATGAAAAGGCCTTGAACGACTCTAAGTCTAAAAATAATTTCACTTACCAATGCTTCTATATAAAAATTAAAAGAGTCTCACCTAAAACACAGTAAGGTAGTTGTTATAAAAGTGTCCAAATAGAAAATTTATAAAAAAAACAGTCAATAATTTTTTTGACTTCTAAAGAGGAAGATAAAAACGACCTGAAAGTGTACTCAAAGTACACACACATAAAATTCAAGAATTGTCAGTTCATAAGTACTGTTTCTGCGCCATCAAAGTGGGCGGCTGACAGATTGTTTGGCTGCCACCGAGAGTCAGCTGTTATTGTGAGTAACCGAGCGAACAGCTGACTGTCAAAATATTTGTGACGTCTGGTCCATCAACGTGAGATACGCGCGTTTGTGTTCTCGAGGTAGTCTGCGTGTCCAAGACTGTTTGTCGGCACCCGCTTACCTCTCTAACGTGTAGTGCTAGCATCAGTTTTACGTGAACCTTATATAGATCAAAGTAAAAACATCACAAATTTAAAATGTAAGTTATTCTAATATATTATAAAAGAGTTTAAATAATCTAGACATTTTTGAAAACTTTGATTTTTTACGTATGTTAGCATAATATACAATATTATCAAGTGAAAAAATCATCATGCTCATATTTAATACTAGCCTTGAAAATTATTTACACCCCATTCTTTAATGCCACAAGGGTAAGCTAAGAGCGACACTTGTAAGGAATATAAATTCGGCCAACAGTTTTTCACTATTAAATGTCTTACCACGAATTAACCACTGTTGTTAATGCACTGCTATCGTTTGTATTTTGGAGGCTCTGATAGTCCGTGTTATTGACTTGAAAATTGAAAATTAATTACAGACTGTCAGGAATACCTACGAAAAATGTGTACCTATGAGTGATCATTAGCGATTCTCTCAATATTTTGCTTTCCATGTGTATTGAAAATTACCATGGATTGGCAGATTAACATTGTTAGTACAGTAACGACCAACAAGCATTTTCAATGCGCTTAAGGTCAGACATCTCCGCAACCCCAAGTAAATTAATCTCTCATTATCAATCATTGATAAGAGCCATGAGCTATTGTTCGTACAATATCAACCCTTACTACTGACCGGATTAATATGGTACTGTAGCCTCTTCCCCGTGCGGATATATAAAGTAAGAGATCAGTATTGGATTCTCAGTTTCAAACTGAAGGCATCAGAAATTTATTTCGATTTTATGTCATTAACCTTTCAAGGATAGCAGGTCAAGACTTTTGAAAGAACTAAAAACAAGATTTAACAAAAGCTGATTTTCTCTGCCCGTTAGCTAACCGACCAATTGGAGTTATTTCTTAGCTTTCGAAAAATATTTTCCTTCAATCGAGCATAAACTGCCAGTTCACGCACTGAAATCCAATCGAAACAGCTGTTTTAAAGTAACAAGACTGAGGGCAATACTGAGAAGCTCGCCAGCTAATACATTGTCATTCTACGCGCTTCAGGAACAGTCGTTGGCTCTAGCGCTTCCACTTCCGATTCGATTCGTCTGAGTTCGACTTGTTTATAACCTCAAAATCATCCTCTACGCTTCGCGCAGAAAGTGTTTAGCTCAAGCGAGAAAGAACCAATTTACGTTTTTAATACATATATAACTATTGATATTTTCTTAAACCAAAATTTATATGGATTAAAGTATACCTGGCGCCCATTCTTGGGGCACACGCCCCCACGCCGTTCATAAGACTAATGTTAATTTTAGCATTGGGCTTATGGACGGCGTGGGCCCCAAGAATTGGTGCCAGTTATAGCTTATTATATTTCCAGTTTAATGACTTCTGTTTGTCAAGACATATAACCCCACGAAAGCCCAGTTATGTAAACAGAACTACTATACTACAGGGTGTTTTTTTACGCAACCCATGTTTAAGATTGAATAATGCACTTACAGTATTATAAAGATGGAATGAGTGTTTATTTGTTGATTTTTACATTATATCCAACCTATTGTTTAAGTTTGATCACATTTAGGTCACATTATTAGTTCAAACAATCCGCCATTGACGTTTAAACAAAGTTGTGCTCCCTCCATCACATTCCTGAACACGTTTTGTAAAGTACCTCTTTGAATTTATTGTATTTATTAGTTGTGTTTGTTTTGAGATGCTGAATATCCTGTGAATTGTTTTCGTAGGCCTTACTTTTTATGTATTCTCAACGGAAATAATATAGTGGGGTCAAATCCGGGGATCTTGGGGGAATAATACTTCAATGATAAAATAAAGTTTTGGGTCGTGTTTAAAAAAACACCCTATGTATTTACAATATTTAAAAATTGTTCATTTAAGTACAATATATACATGATTGTTTCACGAAACCATCGAAGTTTTGTCGGTTCCAAGCAGTAAAATAGTAACTGTTCGGATATAATTTTATCTTTCACTTCAGTTAAAAATAATACACAGACTGATTAACCGGTATAGAATGCAGTTAAAAAGACTTCAGGAAAAAAGCTATATAAGGTGTGACCGGTTATCACAGTTACGGTTATCAAGTAATATTACGGTTATGTTATCAAGTGCTGTATAATGAAATACCGAAAGACCATGAACCTTTCCGAGGAGTAGGAGTTGGGACATTTCGACCGCCAAAGTGGGGCAGCCCGGGACGGCTCGTCTCGCCCGGAGTGTTCGCGGTATTTAATTCGAATTCCTCAAGGGTCGTAATCATTCCCTCGAGTGACTCCAT
Organism: Flexamia atlantica; assembly: GCA_035578135.1. Classification (NCBI taxonomy): domain Eukaryota; kingdom Metazoa; phylum Arthropoda; class Insecta; order Hemiptera; family Cicadellidae; genus Flexamia; species Flexamia atlantica. The sequence goes on from JAQJVK010000028.1 coordinate 1,845,679, forward strand.
TCTCCATTTCACACGGTCTGGCTCTTCTCCGTGTCATATATTCCATTCCTTCACGCGACGCTCCGTTGGAACATTTCAGGACGAAAACATTTTTCCCAAAGTTTTCAATGCAGTGTAAATAACTGTGGTAATGTTAAATGTGAGGTACGAGGGTTCATTATGTTAAAGAGAACATAAACCCCCTCACCCATCCTGTACACCCCATCCCCATCCTGTACCCATCCTGTTTCTGTTCATCCTTGTAATGTACCGGCTCACTCCTTGGGTTTGCTTGATAACTTCCACGCACAGGCCTGGGGCCATGTGGGGGGGCAAATGCAAGGTAGATAGAGGCCGCCACCCTCTTTTAAAAAAGAAAAAAAACCAAAAGTGTCTTAAAAATAATAAAAGGAGGATATATTTAGGTTTCTCTGAACCAAATTAATTAATTCATGCTTCCATTTATCCGTTCGTTCGTTCATCCATGAATTCATTTACCATTCATTCATTCAATTATTCATTCATCCATTCATCATTAATTCATTCTTTCATTCGTTCATTCATTCATTATTCGCTCATTTATTCTTAAATACCGGAACCGCATTCTTAAATACACGATGTGATGAAGTAATTTGAGTGTAAATGCATTGTCAGTGAATTGCCTCAAGTGTTTTACGCACCTTGATTAATGGATTTGTATTTACTTGAAAAATCCGTCAGCCCATTACGTTTACCGCAACATTTAATTCAATAATTTAAGTACTGACTGTAAAATAACACGATCATCTAATCTCAGATTGATTTAAAGGTGATCGTCTTGTTTCATTCCATCAGTTTAGATAAGTCGTTACGTTTCCAAGATGTTGTAAAACAGCGGGAGTGATGTTTTCGGCAGATAACCGGCCAATGAGGGTTGAGTTACTGAGGCCGTGATAAGAAACGTTCGTGCCGAGCATCTGATAACGGCCTCGGCCGCTTATCGCCTGTCCCTTTGAAATCATTTACGTTAGAACAGAAACACAACGATCTACCAACGCCCTAGACTAGAGGAAGACAAGATAAACGAAAGAAAATTGCCTGTGATGTGAATAAATATGCAGAGATTTAAATACGACTATATTTTACTCATATTTTTACCAGGATCCCAATTTACTTTACCGTTTTAAGTCGCCTTTTGATTTATCTAAGTTTCTCTTCCACACACTGATCAATGAAAAGCGACGCTAGCGAATAAATGTATCACTGTTTTAAATAGACGAAAGGTAATTGGCTACTCTTCTAAAGTTCATCTTTGTACTCCTCTTAACACGTCTCTTCTGTAATTAGCTTTATCGTTAATGAGCCACCCTTTGATCTTGAACCTGCGCCATTACAGTATTATTTTAGAACAATTCATCATTTAAAATAAAAATAAACCGTTTCTGTAAATACTTATAAACTATTTTGCCAACGTAAACGAATGCAAGACGAGAAAATAATTTTGATGTTTCCTCCTGCACTTTATGTGACCTTAATAAGAATATCTATGCCAAGAGACTGTAATAATTAATAATGAACAGAAAGGAACTAATCTTCAGTAATCATTTACTAACATTTAATGATTTTGCCAAGTAACTTGTATGTATTACCTTGGAAAACGGAGCAGTTCTTAAATAGTGTCCATGTGGTGCTATTAGTGTGGTCCATTTTGCTTACATATAAATTAATTTATTGACCAAACAGCAGTGATTGCTCTTATAATTAAAAAAACTCAAATGAAAAATATTTTTTGCAAACGATGGTTATTTATGAAGCTCGGCCGAGCACCTCCATCGACATGGCTAAGTTTATTACTTTTTAATCCCCTCCGTGACAACGGCGACGCCCGGCACAAAATGAAGGGATTAAAACCTCCTTCATCATCTTTATTTAAAGACCGCTCCTAGGATTAGGGAGGGTGTTATTTATTTCAAATTAAATTTGTCTGAGTAACTCCATACTTAATCCGTGTAAGTAAATTTTTATCGTTGGTGTCATTGTCCCTAAAATTTCTTGATATGCTAAAATTTAAACATAACTTGTTTTTCTTATTTATTTTGCTTAAAATAACCACGTCAAAAAGTAAAATAAACAATTTAAAGTGGGCAGATGGCCTGCGTGGCATTTGATTCGAATTCCTCTTGGGTCAGAGTCATTTCCTGAAGGCGACTCCATTTCACGCGGTCTGCCTTCACACATTCCTTCCTCACACGGGAATATCTGACGTTTATTTGATGAAATAACTGATTAACTACAACTACCTTTGTTATTACAAAACATGATATTACTTGAAACTCCCAAAAAATGCGTGAAACTCGTTTCTTTCTTCAATTTAGCTTAAAATGGAGATTACATGCACATTGTACTTTAAAACTTAAAATATCAGCCTTTATGAAATACTGGATTTACCTTATTTTGTGTGCATCAACTTGTATGGCTGCCTAAGAGTGGTGAAATCATTTCAAGACTTTTAGACCAATGTACACATGAAATGCTTACTAGGTCATTTGTGTTGTTTTTCAAATAGCAATAGGCATTCATAATGATTCATGAGAATTTTCTTACCCAAGCTTATTAAAACAAATAAAAACATCAAGAATATACGAGTTATCATATATGTATAAAATGATTTTGTTTACAATATTTGAGGCTAGCGTTTTTTTTCCTTTAAACATATCTATTTTTAACCTCCAGGATTGAAAAATTATATATCTTACTTGATTCGATTAAAATAATAGTATAGAGCTTCCCCTAATCAATACCTTTGAACGAAACGACTATTCAACAATACAATTCCTACATTATAGGCTACAATTCTCAGAGAGGTTATACAACTCCCTACATATTTAATAACTTCATGGGCTTCTTTCTTTTGTTAATCTTGTCTTCCTCTTTGTTGTTGGGTTTTAATTATATCTCTTATTGGCAGTTCAGTGTACCCACCCATATAGACGTTTTCCTTTTTTTTAAGCAGTACAACATAAATCTAATAATTTATTTATATATTCCTGGTAGTATAATCAGTTTCTTAAAAAAACCATTGCACTTTGGAGATTCATATGTTGTTATTTGTGCTGTATTTCTAATGAGATATGTATGCCGTTTTGGCAATGAAGCTTGTTATTCATTCATTCACTTATTCATTCATTCATATCCCCGAATTTTAGATCGAACTAGAAGGATGATTTCCACTACTAATGAAGGATGATTTCCTATGGTATAATATGAATGAGCAAACAGTACACTATCCAAAAACCACAGTAATTAAAAGTCCGGAAGCTGCTGCTAACAGGTGGGTTAGGTATTCAATTTCCACAAACAAACTCGCTCTACCTACCGCTAAGTTGAATGGCTAAATATACTCTCCACCCACTTGGCACAGTAGTTTTCTATTATAATCCTTTCCGGTACAGTTTTCTCCATCGATCTAAATACGTGAATTTCGTCAATTGATTTATAATTTTTTTATGGAATAATGTGCATCCCTAATTGATTTGGTGCCAGATTAGGTTTGTGGCCATTTTTTCTTCAAATCAAATAATTCTTTATTTCATATATACAATTTTACAGCATTGTTATGAGTCAAGTACAAGAATACAATGGGGTTTTATATCAAAAGTAAATCTATTTCTAATTGCCATCCATGAAATCCCTAATGCTTCAAAAACACTCAGATATAAAAATGTCTTAAGTTGACACTTAAACTTATTTTGGTCGGATTTAATCCTGAAGTGGTCAGGGAGGGCATTAAAAACACCACAGCATTGTATAACATCTGGTTTTTGAAAAATGAGGTGTTGTGGGGGGAATGTTGAATTTTGTTCTATTCCTCGTTTTATAATGTAAACGAGGCGACAGATTTTGAAAAATGCATGGAGTTCTGCTTCAGAAAATTAAGAGTGTTACAAAAATATAAATGGATGGAAACGTCAGAAGACCTGCCGCAATACGGAAAATCTCCAAGATTCCCTGGGTTTTAGGCGACCTATGATTCTAATTGCCTTTTTTTGTAGAATAAATATTTGCTTTGTTTGTGTATTTCCAGATCCCCAGACAGGAACAGCGAAGGACATATGTGGATAAATAAGAGCGTATAATGCAGCAAGTAAAATGATGAATAATAATCTTCGCTTTAAAGTTAACGTTTTATTTTTAGAAACATTTTGTAACACAACTACACTGCAAGTGAAATTTTCTTTTAATTTTTAAGTTGCGTTGAAAGGCCTATCACTTTATAGAGTACATTGCCTTGGATAGTTAGCGCAATGAATAATTTGTGCAAACATTTGGCTTTACAAGCTCGTTATGAAAGCATAACAGCTGATAGATTATTTGGCTAATTTGGAGAGTCAGCTGTTATTGTGAGTAAGTGAGCGAACACCTGACCGTCGACAGTTTGTGACATCTGGTCCAGATGTTCGTACAGTTTCAAATACAGGGTAGGAAAAGTCTATACACAGATTAATATTTTTAAACAAAGTGAAAAGACAAATACTTTTCTAATAAGCTTGAAAGTGAAAAACTCTTATTTTTCCTGACTCTCCTTAAGGGATGGCCATTAAGGAACGAGTAAAAAAGCCATTAAGGAACTTGAAAAGCAGCCTTTTTATATAGGTAATAAGTTTTTGCAGTTGCTTTCACCCAATATTGTCAATAGTTCAAACGTCAATAGTTTTAAGAATAGATTAGTAACATTTTTAATTGAAAAATCTGTGTATGAGGTAGATGAAGTTTTTGAAATTTAAAGTAAATTAATTAACTTTTTGCAACAATTTAAATTAAGCAGAATTATTACATATCCTGAAAGTATCCCATGCCCTACTACTGCTGGGTCAACGGGATGAAGAGGAGCACGTAAGCAAACATGTAAGCACGTAAGTAAATATAGGCTACGACTCAGATTTCCGAAAAGCAGTAAAATAAACGGGCAACCAGTCTGTCAATTGGTAAGCATACGTTGATAAGTATATTATTTTAAATGGCCTAAGTGAGGTTCAATGCCGCAAATCGCTTCGAAAGGTTAAGATGCTCTTACCCACCATTACCAAATGGGAGGTAAAAGTATCTTACGAAAAGATCTTTACATCATACTACACAGAATCATCTGATTTCTGTGATTTTCTTTTGGCTGGAAAGTTACTATTTGCCGATAACTCTGCACGGTAAATTTACCGTGCAGTACATAATAAACATCAAGTATAGGACATCTTTAATCACTAGGCTTTATTTTATTGCAATTGTGAGTAGGTTTTTTATCCAAACCTTGTGTAAGGGAAGTCCGTAACTGCGTATAAGATTATCAAAACATGTCATCTGTTAACTTTCGGAAAACAATTTTTAAGGCATATTGAAACTGTATTCATCGTCACTTAAACTATCATGACCTTTACAATAACAACACGTCATCCTCAGAAAGCTCTTCCCCAACCCAGTTATTCCCCAGCCTATTATTAGCCCCTCGGTGCGCCCTTTCTCAGAGTATAAGACCGGATCCCGTTTTTATCCAGGGATTCCCGGGCAGTAAGTTCTGATTGCCGGATCTCAGCGGGAATTACAGTGTACATTCTGCTCTCCGGGCTCCCGGCTAAAACTAAGTAACGACCTTCGCAGGAAATCCTTACAGTGCCGCACTTTTCAAAATTAGGAGGCTATTTTCAGAGTGATTTATAAACAAATTGCAAACGATATAGTAAAAATTACTGTTGTAAAAAGGAGGGATGTAAAAACGCATTGAGCTATTAACTGTATTGTTTGATGGGATATTCTCCTAGGGTACGTTTTTCTATCGTGAGTTCTTAATGTTCATGTAATCAATAAATATAAATAAAAATAAATAAAGTTAAAATATAATACAACTCTGTTTTACCTGAAAAAACATCAAGGATAGGTTGAGATTTCAATGATATATCCGCTTAATAATATTTATCTCATAAATAATCTTTCAGTCCATGTAAATTTTCAGTCTGTGTATTGTTAGATGGGATATTCTCCTAGAGTAAGTTTTTATGGTGAGTTAAAATATGTATTAGGACCCTGTTTTAACTGAAAAACCCCATCAAGGATAGGTTGTGATTTCAATGATATATCCGCTTAATAATATTTATCTCATAAATAAATTTTCAGTCCACTTAAATTTTCAGTCAATGTATTGTTTGATGGGACATTCTCCTAGAATCATTTTTTTAACGCGAGTTAAAATATATATTAGGCCCCTGTTTTAACTGAAAAACCCCATCAAGGATAGGTTGTAATTTCAATGATATATCCGCTTGATAATACTTATCTCCTAAATAAATTTTCAGTCCAACAAAAACAGAGGTACATCAGACTCCCTCTTATTCGGACACCTCGAAACCGAGACCCGAGTTTTCCGGTTAAACCGAGTTCCCTAAAACATGTTAAACTATAGATATAATGCATACTGTATTCAACACAGTACTCCAAATTAGATTCGTGATTTCTGGTCTCAAAACCTTACCTCGAACATCGTCGATAGAGTACATTAGACACGTACATTTCCTGCTTTTCACGTCCGGTTAAACCAAAATTTTTATTAAAACCGTCCGGTGAAAAAAGTATCTTCCGCGAAGCACAGTCAGTTAATGGGTGTCCAGTTAAGAGGGAGTCTACTGTACGTTTGTTGTATTTTTAGATCGCTTTGAGTTTCAACCATTTGAGATCGATTTTAGAGTTTCTTCGCTGAAGGAACTATTTCCACTCCGTGTTTGGCAGAGTGCATAGGTCAGTGTTGTTAGTCGCTCGGCCGAGACGCCCATCTCTTGCCAACAACCATTACTTACAACAGTTTATTGACTAATTTAACTCAAACTAAATATTAGTAGAAAATAAAACAGATCAAACAACTTAAAGAAAACTGTTCGAGTAGCTAATTTATGAAAATAGCTTGAAAAAAAAAAACTAAAAAAGAAACAAAATTCAGATAACAATACAAAAATATTTTAAGCTAAAAATTCAACGGGTTTATTAGGCTCGGGAAAATGTGTTCCTCTCTGTTTTGATAATAGGTTAAACAAATCTAGGTAACTGGTTAATTAAACAATAAGTGAATTATTTTTAACATTAGGATAGATACAAACACTTTTGTGAGAAAACGTACACAGTAAAACAAAAACAAACTAAGATCAGTTTTAGATCAGCTTATAGTACAGTAAAAAGAAAACACCCTCCAGTACTAATGTCTAGATTCCAATGTGAAATATCATAATTTACTTCCCATTTACTATAGTAATTATTGATGAATATTTTACAAAGTGAATTTCAAAGGAAATTTAGTTGTAGATAAGGAAATTCTACTAAGATTTTTAACTAAAATCTTTTTAGTATTGCTGAGTTATTCATTTACACTGCATATAGTTTTGTACTTCTAATATTTTACTGATATAATACATAATCCATCTTGTTTTTATCTGGGGTAAAGAGTTTACCTTATTCCAGTTTTAGTCGTTAGAAAGTTTACTATGATGATCAATTTCTACTTTATAAATATTTAATTAATAAATTATTACAATTTCTTGTATTCTTTGTTTCAAATTCAGAAGGATTAGAAAGTTTACTATGATGATCAATTTCTACTTTATAAATATTTAATTAATAAATTATTACAATTTCTTGTATTCTTTGTTTCAAATTCAGAAGGATAAAAAAATTCCTTTGTGGCGTAAAAAGCAACAAAATGAGAGCACAATTTAAATATTTAAGGACTAAACTCGATTGTTTGACTTTCCGTTTAGGCTTAGGGAGCTATTTCAAGCGACTAAACTTTGAAACAAAGTTGTTCGCAAAGCCGTTAAAAGTTTCTAAAAAGTGCGAAGATAAATCGGGGAAAACCCAACTCGCGTACGCCGCTGTCAATTGCTTGGCAACAAACTAGTGGGGCTTTTTTAATAGCCGACACTGATAATATTATTTACTGTAAATAGGTTTAGCTGACGTTATACTGGGCTAACATTTAAGGAGAGGAAAAGGCTAAAACTTTGCCCTTTATGCCTTTGTACAAAGAAACCTCAGCCCTCTGACACGGATCAACAAAAATAAATAACTAAATCGTTTACTTCTCATTAAAAACAGTACAAAGTTTTACGATATTTCAAGCATTATCCTTATACATAAAAACCCGAAATTTAATAAAATGTACAGTAATATGATATCGAATGTAGCTTGATAAACCTCTAAGTACATTGCAATTTGAGACTTAAGCGATTAGAGAACTATTCAGTAGCAGGAAATTCTATTTAGGATTAAAAATGTTGGTTTGAAATACGACAATACCATTTAATACAAACAAGGCAAACTAAGTCTACTGAAAATCCGAATGCAACATCAATAACCTGATATAAATAGGATTTATAAATGTTTACAATATATTATATTTCAATCATTCATTCAACAATGTAAAACCCAAAAACACTTCTGATATTTAATTTTTATGTACGGAGCGATCGATTTCACACTTCTACTCGTATTTCTAATAAAATGAACTTCCTTGGACAGTGTAAAGGATAATTTTCAGTTGAATAAAGGAATCAATTTACCACTACATCCGAAGAAAGTATTAAAATAATATTCTTGGTATGGGCTTATGATTGGGAACCAATATCCAGAAAATAAAGTGGAAATAGAAAAGTACAATTTTAAGTTAGATGAAAGCATAAAATGTTTTTTATTTAATTTTGGTTCTTTTATTACCATCAACGATTCATTTTAAAAATAAAATCTGATGATTTGATGATAATTTAACTCTTTAATCTACTAATTACTATAATAAAATAAAATCAATAGTTCGAACAGCTTTCTGAAATTCTAATCAAGCACATCTGAAAAGTAAACTTATGTTTAATTTTAAGGCAATCATCAAGGCAATTCCTCTTACCACCTTTTTATATCTAAAAGGGCCGCTAGACCTCCCATAATCCTCAGAGTATTCGTGGAGGCATTAGCCTTGTGTACGAACTGCGGCCAATATTTACCCACTCCAGGTAAGAGGCGAGGCGACTGCCAGTAACCGCCCGCACGCCTCGCCGATCGATTGTAAATTTAGAACAACAGTAAACCTATTGTTTTATCTAGTCAGGTGCTATTTCCTTGAAAGATTATTCGTGGAATTCATCCAAGTAAACGGTTGGAATTAACTGTGCTAATGAATTTAAAACGACCGCCTAGCAATCGATAGGAAAAAACTTTTTACTACGACCATTGCAATAAGCACCAATTATGGTATTACAATAAACATTATAATGATATACATTAAAACACAAAAAACCAAGCAGTTGCATAATGACGACTTTATGATACTGGAGTCACTTTAGAGTTCTGGTTCTAGACCAATGAGAGCTCGGCATTCGACGAAAGTAGTGTCATAATGACAATTACGGAATTCGCACATCAGCTGATTGTTGTTAGTTGACTTATCGCATCAGCTGATTGTTCAACAACGTTTCATGGTTAAGTCTGCTTATGTGCCTAACCTCAAAGTTGAGTTGACCTATTCCATCATTAGTAAAAGGCATGAGTTTTGTTTAACTTTAGGGAAAATTTTGTCGTATATTGTTGGTCGTAGATGAAGTAGTGCATGCAACGATTGTATTATGCCTTTAAGCTACTCATTAAATATTTAGAACACTCGCTTCGCTCGTGTTCTAACCTACATCTCACTCGCAGCTTAAAGGCATAATAATAATTTGCATAAACTACTATTTTAATTGTCTTTTACGTTTTAATCCAAGCTACCCGTATGAAAACTCCTGAGGAAATATTCTTTTGATTGGCTTTCGTAAGCTTGATGTTTGCGTTTTTGGCTATTAATTTTCTTTATTTCAGAAAGTCAATTGGTTGGTATGTGTACATTTATAAAAAAATTACACTTTTGCTATATTATTTTTAATAAATTGAATAGCTTAAAATAATAAATTGAGTTAGAATTATTAAAAAATGGCTGTTTTAAATCTTTATGTTAATGTAGGTTATTGATTTGGAATACGAGAATTTGATTTAGAAACATAATTTAAATACAAACGAATAAGTATCTTTAGCTCTGCGAATATGGCAAAGCAGAGCTGGGTATTTTTTTTACTATTTAGTATAATTATATATAATAATATAAATCTTCCAGTAACAAACAAGAATAATAGCGACAGCTCTTTTAACACCTGTTAATATGACTACGCAATAGACATCTGTTGACAGGTGTATGGCGAATAAGTTTCGTCAAACAATGGTCGGACAGTTGCATATGCGCTGGCTGGCACTCAGCAAAATTCACATTTGGCCTCATTTACTCTTAGATGCATGCTGAAGACCTTATGAAATAGAAATTTTTTTGTCGTCCCTTCACATCCCAGGACGCTAGACCTAGCCCGGAAACGTTTTACACATTACTTCAGGCTAGGCCTAGTGGGTCACGGTATTATCACATAGCGAAAATGCCATTGGTGATTGGCGGGATTTGAACCCGGGCCTCCGAGATCAAAAGCCCGCGCTCTAACCACTATGCCAGGCCGCTCCCCTATGAAATAGTAAATAAGTGTTCATATTCTTGTAGATGTCAGTTTAAGTAACTCATAACTCAATCAACATTGTTTTTATTATTATAAGCATGTGCTAGGTGAACATTGAATTTTCGCTTACAAAGCACTAAAATAATAACATACGTTAAATGTAACAACAAAAAGCAAAGCAAGTAAATAAATCCGGAAAAAGATTTATTGATAAATAAAAATCAAGCTAGAACGTAGATGGATCGAGGATGAGTTAATGGATATAAAGCTAGCAATTGAAAATATTTTATATGGCTATTTTATTTTAAATATTTTATAACATATTTTATTTTATATTCTTTTATTATTTTGTTAATGTTTTATTTTTGTCTGGATTGTTCATTTCGACATCTTTGTTAGTCAGTATTTTCAACCAAATATTATAGAGAACTATCTTCTTTTCTTTTTAATTCCGTACTTAAAGGTTTAGAGGTTATTCAGGTAAAAACCTTATTCCATATACAGTTAAAATAGTCAACCAAGAATGTTAATTTAAATTTAAATAATTGTTTTAAATAATTTTTATTCGGTTGCGATTCTTTAGAGCACGAAGAACAAGTTCGACGACGCGATAATTTATAAAGAACAAAGTAGGTTCCAAGCCATTCGTGTGGAATGGAGATTATTCTCAGGGCAGCACTTGCCACTTGGAAACCTCTTCTGTGGCATGTAGAAATATCCATTACTACTTAAATTGTGACTAGAATACATAAGATGTCAGTCTAACATTCCATAGTTCTTGTAATTCATTATTGTAAAACTGAAATTCATGATTTCATTGTCTTTTTTGCCTCTTAAAAGCACTCTTTCTTCATTATTAAAAATATATTCTTTTCAGTTGCTGCCAAAGCATACAATTCATTTTTAACATAATCTGTAATTACGATTCAGACTATTATACCAGATACTGCAAAGACCTACTTAAGAAGTTAAAATGTTATCAAATCCGTTTAGCATACTATTTGTGTTACACTACAATCTATTGAATTAAAATTGACTCAATGATGTCAGATTTTATTGTTATTTAACGGCAAGCCTACATTAAACTTCAATGTATGCAAATAGATTTGCCAGCCCTCTTCTTAAAAATATTTCTTGGCTTGCACACGTGTTTATTGTGCACTTTTTTATTGGCTGGGTCCAGATAAACTAAAAAAAACCGACGCCTAATTTGCTAAAAATTTTACTTATTTGTAAAATAAATGTGAAAAACATATTTTCAGAATTCCTTGTTTTGTCTTAATGTGTATAATAGAATAGAATGTTTAAGTAAAAGAAAGCATTTAAAAAGAAACTAAATTTGCTGTGTAAGTTGATTAATTTCATGTTTTTTTGGTCTTGTTAAGCAACCAATAAACCAATAACGCCGAAGATGATATTCAATTTAACATAATGAGTTTTCAAGATAAGGCGTGACGAATTCCGCACTGGAAAATAATTAAAAACGAATATTTCCGTAGAAATATTTCTTACATGAACGAACGTGTCTTCCATCAGAAAAAGATGGAGGATGCGTGAAACGAGCAGCATATTGCGGCTTGAATCACGAGATTAAAAATACCTCCGCTGGCACTCGCCCTATGTGACCTCTTTATTTAGCCGACACACTAAATCCATCCGCACTCGAGGTGAAATATTTTCACAAATCGTTACCACCATTAAGAACATTTTATTGGAAAAATATTGGAGACGTTGAAGATGTGCTTTCCCGCCTTAATAAATATTTGAGCCCGTTAATAAATCGCCAGCCAGGTGGGCGGCGATAAACTTAGCTCTGTTATCTCGCGTTGGACGACTGCCCTGTGTTTACCTTTCGATTCTTGCGAAAATCTTTTACACCGAGTTTTAAACCGAGTTGGGAACAAACTTTCGTTCCGGGCGGTAAGCTGGAGTCTGTGGATAAATATTGAGCTTGGTTTCATTATGGGGTTGTAATTAAGCTGCATTATTAGGACCATCTTCGTAGCATTGTGTTTTTCTATAAATACTGAGTTGTCTTCTTTAGAATTTTGGGCAGTATTCCGGCTCATACCTTTCATCGCATCAAAATACTCCTCAACTTTAGAATAATGCATTTTATGAAATATAATAAGCTTTTTCAACATGCAGCCGACAAATCTGGGGCCATGCCTCGGGAGGTTATATTTTTGCCAGATATTATAAAAATTAGTATGTAATAATGATAATGACGCGTCTTTCAATAAGTATCATGATATATTAAAGACGATCTAGGGTATCACATAATAATCTTTATATCCAACACGTTTTTCTAGTCTACGTTCTGCTATAAGAGGGTAAAAATACTTATCATTGATGTATAAAAACATCAAGTTAATTTTAAAATAAATTCCGAACTATCGAGGTCAAATTAATGTTTTTGAAACAAACCTACTAAAGAACTTTTCTTTTTTACGCAACCGGTTAGTGCGTAAAAATAGTTTTTGTATAATTGAGATTAACTATCCGTACGTTATGTCATAACAACTGAATCCACATTGTCTCGAGGTGACAGGTAGCAATATGTAAAACAATGAAAGAACGGCAACATCAAAGAGGCCACTTGGCAGACTTCTTCTCTCCGACCACCTCTACCTTTCGCCTCTTCTCAATGGCTCTGGTGTTCACGTGACTCGTTTATAACCGATGCGAAAGATAAATTTAATAGGATAAACTAAACTAACTCAATAGGATAACTCAGTAGGATAAACTAAACTAACTCAATATGATAACTCAGTAGGATAAACTAAACTAACTCAATGGGATAACTCAGTAAGATAAACTAAACTAACTCAATAGGATAACTCAGTAGGACAAACTAAACTAACTCAATAGGATAACTCAGTAGGACAAACTAAACTAACTCAATAGGATAACTCAGCAGGATAAACTAAACTAACTCAATAGGATAACTCAGTAGGATAAACTAAACTAACTCAATAAGATAACTCAGTAGGATAAACTAAACTAACTCAATAGGATAACTCAGTAGGATAAACTAAACTAACTCAATAGGATAACTCAGTAGGATAAACTAAACTAACTCAATAGGATAACTCAGTAGGATAAACTAAACTAACTCAATAGGATAACTCTGTAGGATAAACTAAACTAACTCAATAGGATAACTCAGTAGGACAAACTAAACTAAACTCAATAGGATAACTCAGTAGGACAAACTAAACTAACTCAAGAGGATAACTCAGTAGGATAAACTAAACTAACTCAATAGGATAACTCAGTAGGATAAACTAAACTAACTCAATAGGATAATTCAGTAGGATAAACTAAACTAACTCAATAGGATAACTCAGCAGGATAAACTAAACTAACTCAATAGGATAACTCAGTAGGATAAACTAAACTAACTCAATAGGATAACTCAGTAGGATAAACTAAACTAACTCAATAGGATAACTCAGTAGGACAAACTAAACTAAACTCAATAGGATAACTCAGTAGGACAAACTAAACTAACTCAAGAGGATAACTCAGTAGGATAAACTAAACTAACTCAATAGGATAACTCAGTAGGATAAACTAAACTAACTCAATAGGATAACTCAGTAGGGTGAACTAAACTAACTCAATAGGATAACTCAGTAGGATAAACTAAACTAACTCAATATGATAAACTAAATTTCCATCGTTTCAATGTTTCTATTATTTTTATTGACTGATTTTTATTTTAATCTACATACGTAGAAGGCATAACTAAATTAATCGGTTGGTTTAAAAAATTCTGGAGGTAAACTCAATGGTTTTTTTTGTTGCTTAATGTCGCATCCTGCAGTGAACATACTAAATACAAATTTATACCATTTGAATATAAAATTAGAATTAATGACATACATCCCAAAAGGTTCATCCAGGGATACATATTCAGGGACATTTATTTATTGGTGTGATTTTGATGCAATGTTTTACACAGATGTGTCAGAACCCACAATACAATTGTTAGACTTAACTGTTGGAACTTTAACAGCTCCTGGATCAATCAAGTGCTAAAAAAAGTACTTTATAGGAATGCAAATACCTCAATCGTGGAAGAAAAAAATGAGACGTTTAAATATTATTAACTAATTAAGTGGCACTTCTAAATATATATGAAAGATAAATAGTGGCCACTCAGTATTCTTGATGATAAAAAATTGGAAAAACTCTGTAGTCTTTCAAATTCTTTCGTAGCAGTCCAGGGAAAGTCTTCTAACCCGTCCGCAACAGATTGTAGACGAACAAATTGACATACAAAAACGAAACAAAACTTTTTCTCCTAAACTACACTACATCATTAATCTATTATGTATAAATTTAAAAAGTGTGATTATTCTTTTATTTATTGATGATTATTTTGATTCACGTGTCAAATATTTTACTTTTCTCTATTGTTCATATCTCATTAAAAATATTACTAAACAATTACCGAACTATATCTTCATAATACCAATGATCAATTAAGGCTTGCTCACAAAACGTTTTCCAAAGCTCAAGACATTTCAAAAATGTAACCTGGTTAGCCAAGCTCACATAATGACATTTGCGTCACAACCCTAGAACGACACGAGGCAAACCAAGATCACCCAGAACAAAATACCCCTCCATATGTAGTGTGTGTGTGTGTGTGTGTGTGTGTGTGTGTGTGTGTGTGTGTGTGTGTTTGACGTATAGCCGCCGCGGGTGTCCTGTCCACAGACGTAACACGCCCTGTCTGAGCCACCGTCTCCGCCGTCTGTCTGCTTGTTTGTTACCTGATCAACCTCTCTGCTTGATAAAATAACTTATTGGCAAAGATTTGTATTCTCGGTGGCGTAAAATTTCAAACTCCTAAATTAATGAAAAATTTAATCACTTAGCATTTATTTGTTAAACCATTTACCATTGATGTCTTCAACAACGTCCTCGTATAGACAAGACAATCGTCCATTATATTTTCTTGAGTGCAAGTGTACGTGTGTGAAAGTGTAGAGTTTAGCATTGCCTAACTATTTAAATGTTTATATTTATGTTTATCAACAAACTCAGATAGTTTATAGTAAGGCCGTTCTATCAGATATTGTTTAAGTTGTTTTTTAAGCTTTGAATTGATTAATTTCTTTGAGATTATTAGTTACAAGTTTAAACATTTTTATCCCCATATTGTTAGGGGTTTTACTAGTTTTATTCAGCCTGGTTCCCTAGATAAAGGTTTGCTTTATTTCTGATATTGTAATTGTGTCATTGAGTTCGAAGTTGAGGGGAATTAGTTTTCATTGAGGTGTTCTTATTTGAAAAAAGTAAAGGGAAATTACAGTTAGGATTTGATTTTAAATGAAAAGAGGTTTTCAGCGAGTTTGGGGTCATTTATAACTAAACACCCGACAATAATCTGTGGCAGTCCAAACTCTATATCTTGAAAAAATTTATGAAAATGCAGTTGAGTGACTTTTTTATTTCTATGATGAGAAGAGCCGCCATTTTTAAAAGTGATTTTAGTGTCTGATTTGTTTGTCAACTTTGGATATAAAATACATATATTTTTAGAATAATCTCATAAAAACCTATCTTCTTGCAATTTTTAACGTCGTTGAGTATATTGGCTGAACTATTACAGTACACATTTGGTAGAATAATCCTGCAAGTAATTACAAATGAATGTATTCTGGTCCCGACCTGGTGAGTTTTGATAGAAAACACGCCCGCACAGTCGGGCTGGAGGTGTTTTGAAATCGGATGAAGAAGCGAAAACGTGTGGCTTAGTTGCAAAGCTATTTCCACCACCAGTGGACTTAACCGAATGAATTTAATACGTGAGACTTCCAACTGTCGTAAATTAGGATATATTGTCGCTTTATGAATCAGAATGAAAATTATGACATTCTTTATACTACTAGAATAACCACTAAAATTTTAAACTGAATTATTTTTCATTTTAGTTAAATAGTTTTTGCATGATAGGCAAGTATAAACTAGAGTGATTAATTAATCTTGTCAATATAGATGCTATTTATCTTAAAGGTAATGTCTTACCTTCAAATAGATATTTAAATTTGTCTCGAAGAATATATATTTAGGCCAGTCAATTTAAACCTAAAACCTCGCAAACAAGCATCATATTCTGATTGTTATATATTTTGTTAGCATCCCTTAGGGCAATCTAAATCTAAGTTTGTAGCACTGAAAACCTGTTCTTCTCCTGTAGTATTCGAAAAATACCACAGTAAGGTAATTTTCTCGATACCGATCAGTTTTGCCGCTACAATTCTTAAAAATTTGGCAATTCTTAAATTTCCACAGTTTGCATAAAAATTGCTGTCTTTGACTAGCTATACATCTGCAACCATTAAACTTAAAAAACTTAATTTGGTGTGAAATTGTAGCAGTTTTCGTCTACTTTAAGCTCCAAAAATGGTTTCGGTTAAGTAAAATTGCTTACTGAAGTGTGATTTTTTATAAAACTAAAAAAGTACCTAAATTTGGTAATTTATTAGTACTACGGGTGTAGCATATGTTTTACAGTGTTGCAAACTTGGATTTAAGTTACTTTGAGAGATGCTAACATAATAAAAACAAATCAGAATATGATACGCGTTTGCTAGGCTTGTCCTATTGTATGTTTAAATTAACTGGGATGATTGTCTTCGTGAAAACATTGTTATCCCAAGTACAGCCTAGACGGCAACTGTATATAGTAGTAAAAGTGTATTTTACCCATACACTGCGACTCCGGAATACAGTATTAGAGGCTAAAAATAGTACTTGCTTTTCATTCCTTAGTTTCAAAACAATAAACTTGAATTTATAAACATATTTAAAAGCCCTGAATAATTTCCAAACATCCCACATAACATATTGTGTTTGAACACGCCGGGACGTGCGACGTAGACGCCACCAGTTGATTCAACTTTGAGGAGTGAGGAGGGAAGGGCTGAGAAGTTTTGTTTCCGAGACGGAGGGAGGGACAAAGCCCCCGTCCCTCTCAAAGCTGGATCATTGTCCCCACTTATCCACGAGAACCGCTCAAGCTCCAGATCCAGTTTATCCGTTTAGTCTATTTATTCACAGTAATATTTTTAAAATTCTATTTTGTATATTTCTATTTTTATATTATAATATTAAAATACTATAAACCCATGTGGATTTCTTTCGTTGAAAAAGACGAAAGTTACATTTTATGAATCATATCTCAACGTGGTAAAAACAAACTTTGATTGTTTTTATTTAGGTTTTGCTAAAATTGTGTATTTGATTATCTGGAGAAATTAGGTGCAACTTTGTTTCAGAAAAACTAGACACTAAGAGAATCTCCAAGCTGTAATTTCTCTAAACACTGTATGTAATCAAAAGTGTTTTGTCATTGAGTGAAAGAAAAAGTTTGCTATTTTCAACTGATTAGAATGATTTGGAGGACACCCATAGTTTATTTATTAATATTATACATAGTTTAATTTCATTAAAAAGAGCAACGCATTATTAATGTTAATATTTAACATTGGCCAAATTAAGCAATAATCTATGAGCTGTAGTGTTTTCTTTGTAATAATAATGTTCAACTTTTATATTTATTATTTTATGACTGTCCCAATGGTGTTTTATCATTAGGTGGAGGAAAATAAGTTTGCCGTTCTAAACTGAAGGATAATGATTTGGAGGGAGGACATAGTTTAATATGATTAAAAAAAGCAAAACGATAATAATGTTAGTATTCAACATTGGCTTAATTAACCAATAATCTATGAGCTGTAGTGTTTTATTTGTAATAATAATGTTCAATCTTTATATTTATTATTTTATGACTGTCTCAGTAAAACTAATACATTAACATGGATTTGTTTAAAGCTAAGTTTAATACTGAAAACTTCATTCCAGTGAAGCTAAATTCATCCAAAACCTGAAGCAATGTGACTCAATAATATTGTAGGTTTAAATATACTTTTAAATAACTATAAAACAACGAATCCCAATTATTAGTTTAGTAACAACGTCAACAAACCGAACATTCCACATAAGTCTGTCAGTTTGTCGGAGAGAACGTCGAATGTTATTACAAAGCCCGCAAAGTCGCTAAGCTGTTTTAACACGCCCAGATTTCAGCGCCGCTCCCGAGGTGTGAATGAATTGCCGGATGATAACCGTTGTGTTTATAAGGCAGCTTCCACCAAGTGGTGAATATTTTAACAAGCTTCTGGTTTTTTATCAATGTTTGAATAAAGTTTCCGTCAATCCGCGTCTGTTTGAGATTTTTTTAATTTTTAGTATATTTGTATTTAGGTGTAAACTTTTAAAATGTTCATAGAAATGTTTAATGTTCATAGAAATGTTCATAAAATGTTTAAAAGACTCATTCTCTATCATGAAATTAAATATATTTTTCATGACATTACTAAGAAATCATCTGTTTTCGTTTTAAGTTTATTACCTCCGCAATTTTATCTTTACATTACATTTTCCTAACCAAACAAATAAACGAATACAACTGGTTTCAGTGTAGTGTAGTAAAACTTATCCACCAAAACACGAGTTAAAAGGTTTCACTTTTTCCGTCTATGACATACAAATGATCTCGATATGTAAAGTCCCACTTTTCACTTTTGTTATTAAGAAATATTCTATTTAACCTCGCTTTTTCAATCTGAGTCCGATGTTCTATTATATTTCATTGCATTTAACGTGCAATGAAAAAAATAAGTTTTTTCTTTAATTTTAGTTTTTTATATAGACGTTACTTTTGTTATTAAAACATATACAGGTTACTTATTACCCATGTTTACGTATACATTTGCGAGCTCGTGATTTCATTTTAATGCAATTCGTGTTTTCTAACATCTACAGCAATGAATATGTCATTAGTGATCGAAAACTGTTTATTGGTTGGTTGAGATATTAAACCTTTTAAGTCATTAAATTGTTAAAATAGCAAATTGGAAGTTAAAATCTTTTGTAATTTGAAGAGCGATTCTAGTCTACTTATAATAATTAAATACAGATTTTAAAAAATGTGTGTTTAATCTACATTTCGATATAAAAGCGATTTCAGATTTATTTCTCCTCGTGTAACTAATGCGATTTTAAATCCTCTTAATGCGCCCGACGAGAAGTCTAATGGGCCGTTAGTAGTTGCTGAAAGTGCCAACCACTTATTTTTATTCTAGTCGATTTGAAGCCAAAATCACTTCTCATTTGATGCCTCTTCCATCATTCCATTAACCTCAGCCACTTTAGATTGCACTTCTTCGAAATATCACGCCTTAAAAGCCTAAACGATTCATTCATTAATTGTTATTCTTCCTCTAAGTCAACAACTGACCCCTTTTCCTGTTGATGTAAAATCTCAACATTGAGCCTGAGAAAATGTAGTTTTGCATAAATGAAGGAATTTAGAGCACATTTCAATTGTTTGCATATTTTTAACGTCGTACAAAAATGTTGATTTTTAATCTATTTTTAGTTATGTTTCTTGTTTCCCGCATGACAAAAAGGAACGTGGGATTTTCTGGCCAACAGTCTTAAATTATCGAGTATTACGGAACACAAGGTGTAACGAACATTCCAAAAGGACGGTTTTACGGTCCTCTGTTATGTTGTTTCTCAACCGTTTTATCTTATTATCAGAAAACTTTTTTTTCATTTTTCCTTATATTACAATGAGTACACTATTTGCATAGATATTCGTTGTTAAAGTCTTGTATGATGAGTCTAAGCTATTGAGATTGTGTTTCTGTTTTTGAAAACAAAATGGATTAATTCATTTCGCTTACTATTAGCCATATTTTCTATTGCTTGATTGTTGCATACATGTACACGCATAGGTATTTATCGTTATGGCATTTCTATTGTAAATGGTGTATGTGCATAGGCGGACCTGGTACCCCTTGAGTTTTTCTGGATTGTTTGGCAGAAAAAGGGGAATCGATTTTCAACGTAACTTTGAATAAGCTTTTACATAAACTACAACTGGGTTGTTCTTTACGTTTGGGGGCATACAGGGGTATGCCTGCAAACGGCCTGTTTGGACAGGAGTTTGATGTTTGAATTTGAGCATACAATATTTCATAAACGAGGTAACCTGGCACCCCCAAAAATTAAGACGTAAATCCGCCCATGTGTATGCTTAAAAATAAATAAGCGAATCAATAAACATATATAGATTGTGCATACCAGCGAGTCTGCCGTAGCGCTGGAACATCCGCTCGACGTCGGTCTTGCTGCACTGGAAGGTGTTGAGATTACCCACAAACACCCGCGAGTTGACGGCCTGCGGGTCCTGCGAGTTGGTCTGGTTCCCCACCTTACTCATCTTCATTATGCCCTGAAACACAAAGTAAGTCTGTTACTCATCTTCATTATGCCCTGAAACACCACGTAAGCCTGTTACTCATCTTTACAATGCCCTGAAACACAACGTAAGCCTGTTACCCATCTTCATTATGCCCTGAAACACAACATGAGCCTGATACTCATCTTCATTATGCCCTAAAACACAACATAAGCCTGTTATTCATCTTCATTATGGCCTGAAACACAACGTAGCCAGTTACTCATCTTCATTATAGCCTGAAACACCTCGTAAGCCTGTTACTCATCTTCATAATGCCCTGAAACCCCACGTAAGCCTGTAACTCATCTTTATTTTGCCTTGAAACACGTTGTAAGCCCGTCACTCGTCTTCATTATGCCCTGAAACACAACGTAAGCCAGTTACTCATCTTCATCGTGCCCTAAAACACAACTTAAGCCTGTTAATCATCCTAATTATTCCCTGAAACACAAGTCTGTTACACATCGTCGTAATGCCCTGAAACACAACATAAGCCTGTTACTCATCTTCATTATTCCCTGAAACACAACATAAGCCCGTTACTCATCTTCATTATGCCCTGAAACTGAAACACAACGTAAACCCGTTACTCATCTTCATTATGCCTTGAAACTGAAACACAACGTAAGCCCGTTACTAATCTTCATTAGGTATGCCCTGAAACTGAAACACAACGTAAGCCCGTTACTCATCTTCATAATGCCCTGAAATAATACGTAAGCCTGTTACTCAACTTCATTATGCCCTGAAACACCACGTAAAGCCCGTTACTCATCTCCATAATGCCCTGAAATAATATGTAAGCCTGTTACTCATCTTCATTATGGCCTGAAACACAACGTATGCCATTTATTAATCTTCATTATGCCCTGAAAAACAACACACACATGTAAAAGGACCTGTTTTAATGTAATGAAATATTTTTCGTGTGGTCCAGTTAGTGTTTTTACGGTACAGTTTTAATTAGTTCCTTGTCAACTCAGCCGTCACCATTTTATTAGACACTTCTAAAAGCATTGAAAAAAATCAATCGAGTACAAAATGTTACCTTGAGCAGTTACTATTTGCAGATTTATTATTTATTTTCTTGGATTACGTAAATGCACTGGTTGCTGAAAGTTATTTGATTATCTTCTTTACAAAAAATCACCATGTGTGTTTTGTACAGAGAAGTTAAAAATGCTTGTCCTTTCGTTAGATTTGTGATCAAGGAATGAAACGGAAAATACAGTAGATTGAATTGATGAAAATACAATATGAGTGTATTTTTACAATATTAAAACACACCTTTCTATAAAAAGGGGGAAAAATATATTGTTTTACATTAAAAATTACAATCACCTTCAATGAAACTGATCCCACTCATTATGTTTGGTCTTCACAAAACCACTTGAATAAACTATGGTTAAAGACCTAGACATTGTGTATTTCAACGATTCAATGTGGCCGGTTACCATTTTTCATCGGGCTATGAATTTATTATGCTCTCTAACCAAAGGTCGCCGTTAGATAATGACAAGACCCAGGTTTGGACGATCCCGATCGAAACGTTAGAAAATGTCACTGGCGTAGAAACACAAAAAAAGATTCCTCAAATCACCTTGTTTTTAGCCAATGTAACTGATACGTCAACGCTCTCAATAAAATAGACTTACTGTCCATTATTTCAATATTTTATTCATAAAACATCCCTTTCTATTAAATACGAGTATTTTTTTATTAACAGGGAAAGAGTTTAAAACGTGCTTTGAAATCATAATCAAAGAGACCTGAATAAGCATCTGTTGTGTTGAAATCTAAGAAGACTTCTAAGAGCTTACAAAGAGTTTATTAAAGTAAAGCCGTCGTCACGAACGCTGTGTGACTGTTTAAATGCTTTAATAGGATTTGTTAAGACAGCGTAAAAACAACCGTTGCTTAAGAATTCCCTCACTTTATGGAGTCTTCTTTGGAGCCGTCATTTAATTTTCACAGTGTCTAGCTTTTAGACCGTTTACCTCATACAGCGTTAGTTTTGATTAAAGTTAGAATTATAGTTATCCATTGTTAATCGATCAAACTTGTTGTTCTCAAAATTTAAAAAAAATAGTTTCAATAATACCGGGTGTTTCTAAAGTCCTGGAAACATTTAAACAGTTTTTTTTCGAGTTGAAAAGGCTTAGATATGCAAATGAAGTGGCTTAGATATACATCATTTTGAAGCTTATTTTACCAAGTTTCATCTAGAGCAGTCGAAAATCAATGTTTTTGTTGGTACTTGCGATACAACAGGAAAATTCAAATTGTCGTCTAAATTGTGAAAAATACTAGGAAATTAGATAAAATATAGTTTTTTTATAGTTTTATTAATCATATAAACCATGACGGCTGCATAAGGAAATACAGTATTAAATAAAATCGTAAAAGGAACACAGCTGAATTTCTCGCATACTGCAGCCTTTATTCAGTCCTTTCACCAATCCTTCGATAAGCATTACTCCGTTTTTTAATAACTGCTGTGGAGTTATTCATCAAAAATTGGTTAGCCCTGAGTAAAGGCTGCAGTAGGCGAGAAATTCAGTAGTATTCCTTTTACAGTTGTATGATTGGATTTTCCTTATATACAACCGTCACGTTGTACTCGGTTCATAAATAGTCGAGTAAAATTAACACAAAAAACAGCTCGACCTAGAAGTAATTGTAATATAAATTAAAATTGTTGTTTCTTAATGGAAAAAATGCGATAAACACGATGGAACATAGTCTACTCATGTACGACCCTGGGTTTAGCCGCCATCTTGAAAAATAGGCGGCCATCTTGGATTTTATGCAAACATCTACTAAATCCTCTACTGTATAGAAACTAATTAACCTAAAAGGTCAACTTTTTTACTAAAATGTTCCCAGTAAACCAGGCATTCGTATAAATACATAACTATCTGATTACTTATTCATTTCTCAGAAATATAGTATCTGAAACTTTAAAATTTGCAAAACATTTGTTGTATTTTTACAGTTATTGAGAATTTATACATTAAAACTGAATTTTTGTTTTTGAACCACCATATTCATTTTAAAGAGAGAAAATTTTGCTACAGAATCAGTCTCTTGGTATGGCCTTCCAGCCATTTTAGAGTGGAACGGGTGCGAACTAAATATTTCTTTTCAGGATTTAACAGGATAGTTAGACCATAGTATAGATATATAATGTTACAATCTATCAAATTTCTGACCACTAGGGCAATAGCAATATAAAGTTAATTTAATGTACCTAGATGAAAAATGTACGATAAACACGATGAAACATAGTCTACTCATATACGACCCTGGGTGTAGCCGCCATCTTGAAAAATAGGCGGCCATCTTGGATTTTATGCAAACATTTACTAAATTCTCTACTGCATAGAAACCAATTAAACTAAAAGGTGAAATTTTTTACTAAAATGTTCCCAGTAAACCACGCTTTCATTTAAATACATATATATCTGATTACTTATTCATTTCTTAGAAATATAGTAACTGAAACTTTAAAATATGCAAAAAGGTTTTTGTACTTTTACAGTTTTCATGAATTTATACATTAAAATTTAGTTTTTGTTTTTGAACCACCATATTCATTTTAAAGAGAGAAACATTTGCTACAGAATCAGTCTGTTGGTACGGTCTTACAGCCATTTGATAGTGGAACGGGGTTGAACTAAATATTTCTTTTCAGGACTTAACAGGACAGTCAGACCATAGTATAGATCTATAATGTTACAATCTATCAAACTTCTGACTACCAGGGCAATTGCAATATAAAGTTAATTTAATGTACCTAGATGAAAAGAGTGCAATTAACACGATGGAACATAGTCTACTCATGTGCGACCCCGGGTTGAGCCGCCATCTTGAGAAGCAGGCCGCCATATTTGATATCATGCAAGATTTTTCTAAATCCTCCATTGTTGGAAACCACCAAATTTGCCTGTTTATTTTGCATAGTAATATAGTTATTAATATTAAATTAACTTAAAACAACTTCAACAATACAAATACAAATTTACACCTTAACAAGAACTTTAATTACCACATAACATTAGTTTATAACTTATAGAATTGAATGTGGAAGTTACATTTTGGCACAAAATTGGAGATTTAATCATTTTTCCTTTTGCTCAAAAATGTTTTATTAGAGAAGGTACACCTAGAAGGAGACAAAAATGTTATATTTTTGCAGAATAAAACTCTCACCTAAGTTAGTTTAAGCTTAATAACTAAACAATAACTTTTTCAAGGTAAAAACATACCATAATCGAAAAATGAAAAATAAGAAATTTACAGACAGAGAATGAATTTTATTCACTGAAAAAACGTTAAAAAAATATTTTGATTACGTATAACGGGGGACAAACCCATCACCCTGAATTATTAAAAAATTCACTGTTCATGAGGCTCAACAAATGTAGTTTATAAAATGTAATGATAAAAATATATTTAATGACTGATAAACAAAGATTAAAGTAACCATCAAGTTAAATTTAAACTTTGCTTAACTCTTCTTATTGGGGTTATGAATAATGAATAATGAATGAATAATAATGAATAATGATTTATTTATGTATTTAATTAAAGCATGGATCACGGGAAATGTTTTAATAACAGAATTGACCTTTTGAGTCATTGGTTTCCAAACAAGGGAGGATTTGGTAAAAACTTTCATGAAATCCAATATGGCGGCCTGTTTCTCAAGATGGCGGCTCAATCCGGGGTCGCACATGAGTAGACTATATTCCATCGTGTTAATTGCACTCTTTCCATCTGGGTACATAAAATTAACTTTATATTGCGATTGTCCTGGTGGTCAGAAGTTTGATAGATTGTAACATTGTATATCTATACTATGGTCTGACTGTCCTGTTAAGTCCTGAAAAGAAATATTTAGTTCGCTCGCGTTCCACTATAAAATGGCTGTAAGACCGTACCAACAGACTAATTCTGTAGCAAATTTCTCTCTTTAAAATGAATATGGTGGATCAAAAACAAAAACTAAATTTTAATGTATAAATTCATAAAAACTGCAAAAGTACAAAAACTTTTTTGCAAATGTTTAAGTTTCAGTTACTTTATTTCTAATAAATGAATAAGTAATCAGATATATATGTATTTAAATAAAAGCCTGGTTCACTGGGAACATTTTAGTAAAAAACTTAGCCTTTTAGGTTAATTGGTTTCTATACAGCAGAGGATTTAGTAGATGTTTGCATAAAATCTAAGATGGCCGCCTATTTTTCAAGATGGCGGCTACTCCCAGGGTCGTATATGAGTAGACTATGTTCCATCGTGTTTTTCGTACATTTTTCATCTAGACACAATCAGTTTACTTTATATTGCAATTGCCCTAGTGGCCAGAAGTTTGATAGATTGTAACATTATATATCTATACTATGGTCTAACTGTTCTGTTAAATCCTGAAAAGAAATATTTAGTTCGCACCCGTTCCACTCTAAAAGGCTGGAAGACCATACCAACAGACTGAATCTGTAGCAAATTTTTCTCTCTTTAAAATGAATATAGTGGTTCAAAAACAAAAACTAAATTTTAATGTATAAATTTACAATAACTGTATAAATACAACAAACTTTTTGCAAATTTTAAAGTTTAAGTTACTATATTTCTATGAAATCAATAAGTAATCAGATATAGATGTACTTATAT
Source organism: Flexamia atlantica (assembly GCA_035578135.1). NCBI lineage: Eukaryota > Metazoa > Arthropoda > Insecta > Hemiptera > Cicadellidae > Flexamia > Flexamia atlantica. The sequence continues at coordinate 1,872,196 of JAQJVK010000028.1, forward strand.
GAAAGCCTGGTTCACTGGGAACAATTTAGTAAAAAAGTTGACCTTTTAGGTTAATTGGTTTCTACACAGTAGAGGTTTTAGTAATTGTTTGCATAAAATCCAAGATGGCCGCCTATTTTTCAAGATTGCGGCTAAACCCAGGGTCGTACATAAGTAGACTATGTTCCATCGTGTTTATCGCATTTTTTTCATTAAGAAACAACCATTCCAATTTATATTACAATTACTTCTAGGTATAAACCTATTTTTACTCGACTAAAAACCAAAAACAGAAAAAATTTAATTTCATTTCGTAGCCTTTTTTCACAATATAGACAAAAATTTAAATGTCACTGTTGCATCTCAAGCATTAACGAAAACATTAGTTCCCGACTATTCTAGATAAAACGTAATAAAACAAGCTTCGAATTGGTGTACATAAAACATGGATATCCAAACCAATTCTAGGAGAACAAAGCCGTTTAAATGTTTCCAGGACTTTGGGAACACCCGGTACGTTTAAGCATTTGATCACGTGTTTAGGGCAATTAGTAGCTGTAAGTAAGCGTTTCACGGGTTCATCCAAGAACAGCTCTTCTGTAGCCAGGTAATGTTTAATTTCCCTGAAACAACAAATAATTCATAAATAACTTTAATTTGTAAATAAAACTGTATTTCATTTAACAGAAAATATGTATTTACTTTTAATTAAAAAAAGTTCAGCGTTCAGCGCATTTTTCCTGAACATATTCAAATTTTGTCATTATAATCGTAATTATTAAATTTCCCTGTCAATCATTTTCCTTTAAAATATAAACTAGCAGAGTGTTTATACTTCTGTAGATGCTTACTGCCGGAATTATAATTTTCATCATTAGTATTGTAGATTATACACACTCAAATTTCATTTAAAAAAAAGGTTTTTTAATCAATTAATTAAAATAAGAGACCCTGGCAGGAACGTAACGTTCAATTGAACGTTTCACAGTTCAATTAAATGCATCATAATCAATATTTTATCGGACATAGAAGGAGTACTGGTGGGCACTTTTTAATATAGACTTAATCTCTCAGTTGATAATAGTCATCATCAGCAATAAATGATTCTCATTTGATAAGAATCATTTATTGCTGTTAAACATATACATGTAATGGGGAAAGTCAAATTTAAACTTCTTAAGCCTACTTAAAATTGAAACAGATCAACAGGCCTTAATCTAAATACAGAATGGTAAAACTGAGTCATTTATAGTCATTTCCATGAACACATTGACATTATACATAGGGATTTCTACTGACCAATCTGACAAAACTTCCTCAAATTTCCTATTGGCGCTAAGATGCAGTTTATAAAAACAACTTAATACTAAAAACATTAAAATATTTGACGGTTTTACTTAGCCTACGTTGCCTATTGGTAGACTACTGGTGAATTTGCTAACGCTTATTTGTCCTATTGCTTGTTAATAATATAACTCTAAAACATTTTTAGTCACATAAGTCAAGTCACATAATCTTCCTTCGTGATTACTTCGACAATGTTGGTAACGATTAACGCAGCTTGTATTAAACTCAACATAAGATTGCATTACTTTTAAAAACAATATCAAGAGGATCTGAAAGGGAAGTGTTGGTATATGTACAATAAAATGATCAACAACTGACTCACTAAAGTGTACTTGTACCATCTGAGACCAGTTTACAAAAGGTTTTTTTTTTTTTGTTTACTTTCAATTATTGTGTAGAAAGAAATAATTTAGTATGTTAAAATAAAATAACTTTTTGATTATGAAATTATCTGGTTTCTTTAATTTGCACTCTGCTAAAAGGTTATGGGCAATCACACAATAATTTAAAAGCAGAGATTTATAAGAAGAATTTTGTAATTTGAATTTAAGATTACAATTTATCCTTATAAAATGGAAGCACTGAATACAAGTGTGAAACTGAGAGGGGACTTCAACTGGAGTGTATGGAAGTTCCAAATGAAGGTTGTTTTGTCATCAAAGGGCTTGTTTGACATCACCGTTGGGAATGAGAAGAAACCAGAAAAAGAACAAAGGACAAATGAGGAATTTGAAAAAGTACTGAATGCCTGGAATACTAAGGACAGTAAAGCACAGGAACTACTAGTAACCAGGATTGAAGAAGGACCAATGTTACACATTTTAACGTGCGAAAATGCTTACATGATATTGACAGCTGATGTCGGTATACGAAAAAAAATCAGAGGTAAGCTTGCACTTATTGCAACAAAAATTCTTTAATATGAAATATGAAGGAGAAACAATATCCGAATTTATTTCTAAAATAGAGGATTTGTCTAGTAAATTAAAACAGTTTGGGGAAAATGTGTCAGAACAAATGTTAATAACAAAAATTCTTATATCTTCACCAAGTAATTTTAGTCATTTTGTCTCTGCATGGGAATCTGTTCCATCTGCTGGACAAAAGTTGTCTGAGCTCACATCTAGATTGCTCATAGAAGAGGAAAGGATTAATGAAAAGTCATCTCATGAAAGTGCATTAATTGCAAAAAGATTTAATAATCCAAATGTTAAGTGCTATTCATGTGGGTCAAAGGGCCATTTACAAAAGAACTGTCACCAAAATAATAAAAGACAGTTTGAAACCAAAAATGTTAGTTCTAAAAGGGAATTAAACTGCTTTTATTGTAACAAAAAAGGTCATGTAATAAAAGATTGTTGGCTTAAGGCCAAAGAAGTTAGAGATAGAGGGTTTCTAGCAAAAAATGAGAATGACAATCTAAAAGGAATAAATTAAAGTTACGGTAGTAAATTAAAAAATGGGAAAAATGCATTTGTGGGCATAGATCATGCGTTGTTTTGTGATTTGAATCCAGATTGTTGGTATATTGACATTGGAGCCACACAGCATATGTGTTGTAATGATAAATTGTTTTCAAAAATGAATTTAATAACAGAAGAGAAGAAGGTAATGATTGGTAATGGTACTTTACTTGATTGTAAAGGAATTGGGGAAATAAATGTCTTGGCTTTCAATGGGAAAGAATGGATTCCAACTGAGTTGAGTGATGTGTTGTATGTACCAGAACTAAGAATAAACTTATTTTCATTGAATGTTGTTCTTAGTAAAGGTTACAGAGTTGACAGAGTTGAGTGGAATGAAAGTGACTGTATGATTTTCAATTCATCAAACCCTTGCGCTAAAGGTTCAAGAGCAGGTAAATTGTATTCTATGGATTTTAAATACGTAACTGATTTTGCTGGAGTAACTGTAAAATACTCATTAATGGAATGGCATGAAAGGTTAGCGCACCAACATATAGACCAAGTAAGAGCCACTCTTAAAAAAACATAATATTATTGTAAATGAAAGTGAAAGTTTTTTTCTGCGAGTCGTGTTTGGCAGGTAAACAACAGAGGTCAACTTTTAAGCCAAGTGAAGTGAAAACAAATGAACCATGCCAAATAATCCATGCTGACCTATGTGGTCCGATGGAAGTGACATCACTTGGGGGCTCTAAATATTTTCTTCTCTTAAAAGATGATTTTTCAAAGTACTGCAATGTTTATTTTCTGAAGCAGAAATCAGAAGTTACAGGATGTATTAAGAATTTCTTAAAGCTGGCTAAAAATGACACAGGAAAAGAAGTTAAAATATTGAGATCAGATAATGGATTAGAATTTGTGAATCAAGAAATAAAGAATCTGACTGAAGCTCAAGGAATACGCCATCAACGAAGTGCAGCATATTGTCCTGAACAAAACGGAAAGGCCGAACGTGAAATAAGGACTGTAGTTGAAGCAGCCAGAACAATGCTCCAAGCACGAGGAATGAATAAGAAGTTTTGGGCAGAAGCTGTGAATGCAGCTGTGTATACAATCAACCGAACTGGAACAAGCAGAATTTTAGGAAAAAGTCGCTATGAATGTTGGTTTGGAAAAACGCCAGAACCACTAAATTATCTTCAAGTCTTTGGAATTGATGCTTTTGCTCACGTACCAAATCAGAAACGAAGAAAATGGGATGCTAAAACGAGGAAAGGAATATTTGTTGGTTACCAGGAAAACTCAAAAGCTTATAGAATTTATTTTCCTGACTCAAATAGAATTGAAATAATGAGAAACGTTGTTTTCAAACCTTATGACCAAAAACCAAAGAACCAAAATGAAGTAAGTGAGGAACAAAGTTATCATTTACATTTTGATGAGGGGAGTGATGTGAATGAAAGTATTGTAGATGATACCGAATATGAATGTCAAACGTCAGGAAATGAAACAGACAGATTACCTCATACAAATGAAACTCAAGAAGATGAAGCAATAGAAAATGAACCAATTGAAGGAGAAACTGAAACTGAATGTGAAAGAGATAAAGAGAATAAAACTTATAACTTGAGAAATCGTGATGAAATTAAAAAATCGATAATACTCAAAGGTTTTGAAACTAATTTCCTAGGATGTGAAGAAGGTGAACCTAAAACATATGCTGAAGCAGTGCAATCGTGTGATGCAAGTAAATGGAGAAACGCAAAAGAAGAGGAGCTACAAGTACTTAAAGAAAACAACACATGGTCAGAAATAATCCCTCCAATGAATTGTAAAACAATTAGTACAAAATGGGTTTTCCAAATAAAAACAGTTGAAAATGGTCAACCATCCCAATATAAAGCGAGATTAGTCGCAAAAGGTTTTCAGCAAAAGGAACACTTTGATCTCTCCGAAATATACTCTCCAGTTGCAAAACTGACCACAATGAGAATATTATTGGCGGTAGCAAATAAGGAAAATATGCCTGTTTATCAAATGGATGTTCGAAGTGCATTCCTTTATGGAGAAATTGATGAAGATGTCTATCTTAAAACACCTGATGGAGTTATAGTAGAAAAAGGAAATGTTTTAAAACTTAACAAATCTCTGTACGGACTTAAAAAATCGCCAAAGTACTGGAATGAAAAATTTAACAAGTGCATACTTCATAATGGTTTTTTCCAATCAAAAAATGATTGTTGTCTCTATAGCAAACTGACAAATACTGAAAAATTGTATGTTTTACTTAATGTGGATGACATTCTTATAGTTGGAAGTAATGAAGCAATGGTTGATGACCTGAAGAAAACATTGTCCGACAATTTTAAGATGAAGGATTTGGGAGCAGTGAGAAACTTTCTTGGCATTAATATCTTCCAAAACAGAAAAGAGGGGGAGATAAGAATGAACCAATCAAAATTTTTACTTTCGATATTAGAAGAATTCGGAATGGAAAACTGCAGACCTGTTTCCACACCAATGGATCCAAATTTCACACTAGATAACTGTCAAATACCTGAAACTGCAGAAGAAAGAGACAAATTAGAATCCAAGTGTCGGAAACTCATAGGAAAGCTAATGTATGTAATGTTAGGTACAAGACCTGATCTGAGTACAGCAATAAGCATATTAAGTCGTCACCAGAACAAGCCTAGTCAAGAATTGTGGGCTGCACTAAAGCGAGTATTAAGATATATGAAAGGAACCGTCAACTTAAACTTGACATATAAAAAGAATGAAAATGGACAAACTGTGATAGATATATGGATGCTGATTGGGCAGGAGATACTCAAGATCGAAAATCAACAACTGGGTATGTTTTCTTGCTGTGGAACTGTGCTATTAGTTGGGTGACAAGAAAGCAGCAAACTGTTGCTCTTTCATCAACTGAGTCTGAGTATACTGCGATGAGCAGCGCTACAACAGAAGCTTGTTGGTTGAAGAGCGTCCTAACTAACGATTTTCAAGTGATGGACGAAAAAGAATCTGTGTTGATTTTAGAAGACAATCAAGGTGCAATCAATACTGCTAAGAATGTTCAAAATCACAAAAGAATGAAACACATTGACATTAAACATCACTTTATAAGGGAGAAAGTTTTAAACGAAATAATCAAGATTGAGTATGTGTGTTCTTCAGACCAGATTGCGGATGTGTTAACAAAGCCCCTGAACAAAGACTTATTTCATAAATGTATTCATGGTCTTGGTCTCAGATTAGTTTTTGATTAATCATTTTATTGAAGGGGGGTGTTGGTATATGTACAATAAAATGATCAACAACTGACTCACTAAAGTGTACTTGTACCATCTGAGACCAGTTTACAAAAGGTTTTGTTTTTTTTGTTTACTTTCAATTATTGTGTAGAAAGAAATAATTTAGTATGTTAAAATAAAATAACTTTTTGATTATGAAATTATCTGGTTTCTTTAATTTGCACTCTGCTAAAAGGAAGCTATTTTAAACGGGTTGTTGATGAGAAGGTTTGCAAAGTAAAATGCAGTTAGGACGAGGTAAAGGTGACGTCGCGGTCGTGCCACTGGCAGCTATCAGGACCACAAAGAGAGCGGCGGCCCGAGATAACCAGCCTGGAGAACACACCGTTAGTGAATCTCCTTTGGTAAAAACCGCACCCAGTGCGGCAGAATAAAAAACTAAATTCGTTTTATTTTTAGTTAAGAGTTATTTATACCTTCACTAATTTCTGTTTTTTTTTTTATATTTAATCATAGCTCACAAGAAAACATCGATTTTAATAAGTTTACGGCTTTTGAATCAGAACAATCTTTTTCGACTGCTATTATTAATTACTAGATCTGAAAGTTGGGATTAGATGCAGCCCTCAAAACTTTGTGGATTTTGAGTTTTCTAATAATTAGTGTCGGACAATAACCACGTCGATATAACTTGTAACAGGTCTTCTGGAACATATGCTCTTTGAAAAGTAAAGTATATTGTGAATGAGCTTACAGATTCTGAAGTAAACTTCCACAGCCACATTGTTTTTTTCTAATGCCTGCTTATAATTGGGTATTATTACATTAAACCAATTGATTTTTTAAGTGATATAAAATTCACTCTGAAGAAAACTATATAGCAATTATTACTGTGAAGAAAGGACAATTTGTTTACTTAAGAAAGCGAAAACTTTAGATTCTTTTACAAATGTAGCCTATTTCAACAGTACCATGATACATGGTAACCATGTGGAATTGTCTATACTATTAAGATAAAAACTCAACATAAAAGCCTTGAAGTCGATAAATATTTTAAAAAAACTGTCTTAAATGAGTTAAAGAATTTGCAAATAGTTTTGAAACACTAAACCGAATGTGTTTGTGGAAGAAAGTTATTATCGCAGAGCAAATATGTGGCGGGAAGTCTCAATTGCGACGGTGGTTGTTGTATTCGCCCCTTCGGGACTGAACCCCGTTAACTTGCACCTCTGCGGTTTTACATTCTCATTCGGTACTCCCTCTTTTGTAATACTATTAAATTGAGATTTCCTTTTCTCTCCGTTTCATTTTTACCATTATCCACGACTTTTCCTTTCATATTTTAAGGGCAAGTTATTCCCACCTCTGCTCATATCATCAATTATTTCACATACCATATTTTTATTCGAAAAATAAAACATTTAAAACATTTCGTGAGATAGTTATACGTAAGTTAATTATTATTGCTTTTATTTATTCTAAACATATTTCCTTACACTCATACTTCATCGTGAATGTAACTTTAAAACTTAAGGTTAATTATACGCCTATCATTAGAAGAGAATATTTCTTTATAGTTATATATTTTTATTAAAAGTGTTGTTTACATTAATTTTATAGTGTAGAGCATAAAATAGGATGCAGAGGTTCACAGTGCATTGGCAGATTATTTTCGGTTTATTGTATTTAAATGTTAACAAATGTATTTAAGGTCATAAATTTTAAGCATTTATAAAGTGTATTTTTGTTTTTGTTAGAAAAACCTCAAACTATTCTACACAGCTATTCAAAATTAAATATTTGAAGTGATCCTGCCCTAAAACAAGAAAAATATCATGAACAAAACATAACTACACCAGTGTAAAAATTAAGAATATTTTAATTTTGCAGTTGGTGGATCGTGATTGAGGGTTACTCTAACTTATTCAGTTTGATGTGAACCAGTTTATGATTTGGTTTTCCTTTCCAAAATAGGAGCAGGATGAGTAATGCCAAAGTATTCTTGAAAGTCTTGGAACCATATACTTTTCAATGGAAGTTTATTCTCCAGCACTCTATAAAATGATACACTCATATAGGAGGATGCGTGGTAACGGAAGGAAGTTGAACTTACTACTGGATAGCTGTTTATACCGGATGTTGGACAGGAGACAGGAAACCGCTGACAGGAAGTCCAGGTCGGTGTTTGTTGTACATTACTGATTACACCGCAACCCCCAAGAGCGGGTTCGTCACTCGAAAACAGCCCCAACTGCAGTGTACGTCATACATTTTCAATAACCTAATATTGCTAAGTGTTGCAGTGAGTTTATTTGAAGTCATTTGTAAAATGCAAAATACAAATGTAATTTTCTCATATTACCATGTTTTAACTAGGTATAAAGCTTATAAACTCTCTAATGAATTTCTTTGCTTTTCCGGGTTTTTTTAATAAATGTATATTTCAGTAGGTTTATGAGAGGTAATAAGTTTGTAAATTAACAAACAGGCATGTTCTATTTCTTTGCCTACAGGCCTAAAGTCATTTCAGGCTATGTAAGTGAACTTTTCACGACAAAATGTGTTTCAAACAACTATGTACCTATGTAGTTTGCAATATGTCAAGATTTAATTTTAAAAAGTGAGACGCTTTATAAAACGCTTTTTTAAATATAATTTTCTTCTTTTTCAATAAATTAAATTTGTTCCATAATACACTTAAGCCATAGTTCTATAAATTATTTATCAGACAAAACACATAAATAAATAAATTCATTTCTTCCTTAAAAAGTAGCATATCGTATCTGCAGTTTTCTATCAAGCAATCATTCCAGGAATCACATGGCCTTTAAGCTGTTAATACTTTTTTATTTTATTATTATCTTTATTTTTAGCGTTGTTTGTTTCTCTGATTAAGTCCATTTTTTTGTGTTTAAAAAGTATTTTTGGCGATCACAAGGCCGGAGATTTATTTACAGGACAATCGAAATGAGTAAGGGTGTTTTACTCTGAATTAAAAAATTAAAAAGCTAGTTTTAAGCCAATTTTTTACAATAATCTAAAATTTATTTAGTTTTTTATCGAACAAATAATCATTTGTTACGCCTATAAAAGATCTTCGCTATCCAAATATTTTGATTTCACGCTAAAGATAAACAACACAAAATACACTTAACCCTACACTTTAAGGTACGCCTCTAAAATCTGATACCAATATGCAGTTTATTATAACTCTTATTCAAAATGCAAACCGCAAGAGGTTGGGCGGTGCTTATGCGGGATTGGGCATTACATGACGTCATTGACACGACGTTTGATCGCAGGTTTACACCGCCCCAGAGAGCTGACTCGGGCAAGGCACATTGTACTTTCACTCTCAACGATACTTATTATAACTGAAATAAATTGGGGATTTTAGAAGATAAGTTAAAGGGTTGTTTGATATATAAATAAAAATGTTTATGTAGCTATGTAGCTAAATAAAAATTTTTATATTTTTATACACTACAAATACAAATACAATAAACTAACTAAAATACAAGTTAAACGTAACCTTGCAAAAATGTCCACCAACATAACAGGATTTTATCAGAAACGTTGATCAACGATGTAGCATTATGATCAATCGTTATTTGAAATGAAATCAGTACTTAGTATTAATGCTGAAACTAACACCAAATGCAAAGTGCTTCTCTATATTTTCCGAAGAATAATAAGTGTTGTAAAATGTGTCAATACACGCTCTCTTTAATCAAAAACACCACGAAAACCAGATAAAACTTGGCGCATTATATCTTGAACCAAGGCCTAATCCACTGACGGAGCTGTCAGACTTTTGTTTACTGTCATAAAAATCTGTGATAAAAACCATAAGTAAATTTTAACAAACATCCACTGTATTTGCTTCCAAATTACAATAAGTATATAAATTGACGGATGTTGGACCAATTTTAACCTGTCAAGTTAGTATGACTCAACGAATTAGTTGTTATGATGTCCTTATAACTTCAACTCCTCTTCAACAGCTTCAGGTTCTTCAACTGAGTGGTTCCCAAGGATCAAGACGTAATGCACCTGGTGTAAAGCAATAACTGCAATAAAGATGAAATCAATAGAATTTTGAAAGTCACGACTAATTTGAGTAATGTTGTAATCATTAGATACATTAGAAAATATCAAATTCTAAAAAAGAAGATAGTTTTATAAAACTCTACACTATAACATTAAAACGTACCTTTTTCAAAAAAGCTGACTTTCTTTGACTCTGAATACATCTAAAACTAGTTTTCCTGTCTCACGAAATAAATTTGTTCATATTGAGCAGGATTACTAAATGCTAAAAAAACTCAGTTGAAAGCTTTCCTTATTTTTCCCAAGTAGTTGTGAATTTGTTGAAAATTTATCTGAAGAGAGTAAATATTTACCCTTTGAAACACAAACCTGAAGATGAGGAACGTTATATTTTTATTACAATCACTCTCAAGTGTTAACATTTTTATTGGTTTGAAAGTTTTTATTTTAGATTAATGAACAGTATAAGATTAAGACTTGATTCCATGAGTCAATTTTTTCTTACTTGTATTCATGACTGAACAATTATCTAAAAATTGGCTAAAATATTTTCGTAGTGATGTACTCTATCTTAGAAATAATATTTTCTGACTCTAAACGTGGTTTATGCAAGTACCATCACCAAATAAAAACTCATTAAGACGTGCAAAAAAAATTAATATGCTACTTGCTACTTAATAATATTATAAATGTGAAAGTATGGATGTTTGTGTGAATATGTCTTTCAGCCACGTGGAAAATACTGGACCAACTGAGCTGAAATTTTGCAGGGATAGAGCCACTATATCAGAAAAGGACATAGGCCTAATCACTTTCTTAAAATCCGCTCGGACTACGCCCCGTGAACGTTCTTAACTTCAATATTTACATTTTATAAGGGTGTAAACGTTCAAATACTGAATTGTAAACCGCTGTAAATACAATTCCGGTCTATTTGACCGTTCAAAAAGTAGAAGTAAGATCAGCTGTAATTTTCATCGTGACCGAGCGAAGCCACTGGCAACTGCTAGTTTAAAATAAAAACAAAAATTGAAACTTACGACATCACGAAAGTTTTGTAATTTTATTAAATTATGAAATTATGAAACAGACCGTTGTTAATATAGCCAAACAGACGGTTCTGCTGTTAAGTCACGAATCATCAACTTATTTTTAGTGCATGTAATTTTTTCATTTATTAGGGGCTACACAAATATGTCCAAATTGTATCCAAATGAATTGTTTAAAGGGATTCTAGACAGTCAAACAGGGATGGAAGTCATATGTAACTAAGGCTACTGAAAATAATATAAATCGATCTAAGGTTGTTATCCTAATAATATGAACCATTAAAATCAGGTAAGCAAACCTGATGAAACAACAATTGTTTGAATATTAACACTTAAATAAACCATTTATAAATTTCAATCTTTAGTAAACTTCTGAGATCCAAAGTCTTTGTTTCTTTTTAGCGAATTTCCCCTATAGGGAAGAAGCTATTACCGTAGGTCTCATGGTAAGACTTAAGCTCGGGACCACTATAACTTTTCGTTTTGGGGCCCCCATAAGCAAAAAACACTATTCGTTTGAATTTACATATATATATATATATATATATATTTTTTTTTTTTTAATTGTTTAATTCACAACTTAGGGCTGCTAAAAGTATTTGTAAAAATAATAATAAAAAAAATAAAATAATTGACCCAGGACATTAATTAATTAACAAATGTTATCTATCAGGAAGATACATATGACTGATGTTTATTTATATTTAAGGTTAACTTTTCATTCACCGTGATGATGGTATAATTACCGAAACACGTGTCGTGATTTTTAAATAAAATAATGATAAAAGGGTGCTCAAGTTTATTATTATTTTTACAAATATATATATATATATATATATACATATATGTGTCTGTTAGCACGATAGCGGCCGCAAAAATGGTCCGATCTTTATGAAATTTGGTATGGACATGTAAAGTGGTAATCAAATTGACGAGTTCGTGAACCAGCCCGATCGGACCACCGGAAGGGGGGGTAAAGGGGGATAAACCCCCCAAAAATGGGTTTTTTGAATTTTTTTCATAGAAAAATAAAGTTTATCGTAATTTTTGTGGGCACCATTGAATTCAGTTAAAAAAACAAACAATTTAGTATTTTGAAACACTGCTCTATGTCGATTGGTTACCGAGATATTGAAAGTGGTAAACATAGTACGTTGTCCCAATGTTAACCTTATGGGAAATAAGTAAAATTCTATATCTCGCTTATTTCTTAACATAATAAAATTTGGTAAATAGCTTCTTCTAGTTCAGATCTACTAAATATTGAATTAAAACCACCCAGTTTTAATATACCTGTAGCAGCACACCTGCATACTCATTCCCCATGTTATTCTTATGGAGCTTACAAAAACATGTCAAATCTCGCTATGTTGGATTGAAATATGTTGTTTTGCATTTGAAATTCGCTGAGTATGCAGGTCTGCTGCAATGGGGTTATTATATGTCTTTCTCAGTATTTTTAAAGTGGATTCTCCCTCAGATATTTTTTCAGAGTTTTCATGTACAAGTAATATTATTTCATGAAGATAATGTTGTTGATAATGTTGTTGGAAGGTTCTTGCGCTTTGTGTTTCATATTTTTTTCATGAATATGTTCTTATGACAAGTATTATTTGAGTCAAGTACACGTTGTCTGTATAAACATGATAATATCTTAAATGAGGAGGATAAGGAAAGTATCTACTTATTTTCAAATAACATAGTTTTTCCAGCCGACAAACTGTTTTAGGCTATAAGGAGGATTCTGAAACAAATCTGGTCGTAAAGGTTAAAAAAATTAATACTTTTATTACCCATGAATTTCAACAGTAAAATCATATGATTATATTATTTGAGTATGATTTAAATTAGGTAATTTTTAAGAGACAAAGTGTAATTGCAATCGTTTTATAGAATTAGTGCACCAATAACTCAGGATAAAAAACCTTACCCTTCCCTTAACAAAAAAGCGAAACCAAAATTAAAAAATACTAAAAGTAAATAGTGATAAGGAGAGAAATGTGGAGGGGATTTTTAACACTCTAGATCCCCGAGGGGTAGGACTTATGCCCGTATGGACAAGCTTTTAGCCCTGCATCCAGAAAAAGATAGTTGCATTTGATATGTCTGCTTTTTGTGTGGACGTAGAAAGGGTAATTTCGAAGGAATTGGTACTTACGATGGATTGGTCATATCCGAGAAACCTGAACGCTACAGGGCGAGGTAACATACGAGTACAGTTAAATTTTTCTAGCCGTAGTTTAAAAGTTCATATTCATTCCTTTAATTTTATATTGTCAAACGTATACGATACATCAATCATATGCAAATTAAATTGGATGACGTCAGTACGATTGAGCACCTATGATTTAATAGTAAAATTAATATTTACTAAGGAAAATATTAATTAGAAAACCGTCAAAAAAATATTGATATACTCAGTTGGAAAAAGAAAAATATTTCCAAAGGAGAGCATTAATACTATTAAATGGAATAGCATTTTTACTAAATTTAATTATTTGTCAACAAAATATTACATTTGTGTATTTTTATTCAAGATTAACATTTTATTTTAAGTAATGCTAAACAGTCATTAGTTATTGTTAATTGTAAGGAAATAATAATATATATAATTATATATCTCATCACCCTATTAAAGGAGGTTACAGGCTTGATTAATTGAGCTACAGCTATAAAAATGTGTTTTAAGTTTTTTTTTTTTAATTTCACATTTAAATGTTAAAGCCAAGTAAAAGTGTAAGGTAGCTTGGGTTTAATACAATGTTGTAAATGAGCAGAGGTGCTACGAACGCGAATGTCGTGCAGATAAAACTGCTGAGATTACGTCTTGTAATCTCAAATGTAGGAAAGACAGGAATTTTAATTTGGAAGTGGAAAGGCATTCGTTGTGTCCGTCGCTGTTTGAAACCTGAAATTTAAAATTACTACTCTTAACATCTTATATAAATAGAAATTAAGAATGATATATAAAAAATGTGTGGTCAAAATCTCTTTAGTAATAATTTGTTTTGTTGTTAATGTTTTTAATAGTACTGTGTATCAATATACTGAAATAATATATTTTCACCGTAACCGCATAGAAAAGAATTAGTATCATTATTTACGGTTTGGCCAGCACAGTGGCTACAATTCATTTCATAATCATTTTTTTAATTTTGTTAATGTACAACAACATTATATATCACTTACAATTATATTAATGTGACTGTAACCTACTACTCTCTCAAGAAAACGGATAAGTTTACGTTTTTAAATTGAACGCGGCAACAAAAGTCCAAAAAGGTTAATCAACAAACATAAGTTTATTTTTTCACTCGCTAAGCAAGATATCTGCAAGATATAAAGTAATTATTTAATTTACATTGACGCCGTGAACACACAAGCATAATGCACTGTGCAATACTATATTATTATAGTTATTTGGTTTTTAGATTTCAAAATTTGCTATTTAAGGAAAAGGCAATTTACCTTGATTTCTGTTATCGCAATTTCGGCAATGGTTGCAGCTTGATTAGACCTGAAAAATATATGTAAAGTTAACCAGTATAGTGAATACCACAATAGCTATTGCAACAAATGTTATGAGAAAAATCCAAACTCAAAACGATAAATTCAAAAATTATCCTCTCTCTCAATTACATCAAGGAGTTAAGAAGTTATCTAGTGAATAATTTTTTCAAAAACATAACATACAAACAACTTTTAAATTATTGTTTAATACCAACAAAGTGGATCTTAAGGTAAATGTAACCACAACACACCTTGCGGCGTTCCTGAAAATGACGCGATAAGTTGGCCACTAAGTCTCTGATTGTTTGTAACGAGTTGGCTCCAACAAACACAGACAAAGTTGAGTCCATTACCCACACCTGACTAACTCTGTAATTCCATTATCTGGGAAAGTAACTTAGAATTTCCCTTTCCATTTGTTGACCTTTAAAGCTCACAGGCAACTGTTTTGACATCTTGACCCCTGACTTTAGAATATCATGCTGAAAAAGTCTCTTTGTAATTGTTGAAAATAAAAAATGGTTCTAGACACTTTCGACCTTGAGGGAAGGGAATGAGAAAAGACAAAATCCGTCTTCCAGTTTGTTTCCGAGCCATTAGTTGAGTCCCGAGTCAAAACTACAAACTTTTGCCACTCTCATTTCCTCTCAGCGACCGTTCTTAAATTTAACCTAGTAAATCTTTGTTTTTTGTTTGAATTTGATAAATTAGCCGATCCACATATTCAAAAGTTTTGTAACGGATTTTTAAATCACGTGTCCATTTTAACTAGTGAGTAAAAGATTAACATATTTCAAACTAGCCTATTTAAATAATTAGTGACTTGCAATTAAACTAACAACTTTACACAATTTAAATGGGACACTCTAATTTTAGTTGGTAAAAACATAACTGATACAAATGTTAACTATAAATATAAAATGTTTAATATGAATATTTACAACTAACTTTCTTAACTTTTATTCAACATTTTGTACATTACAATTTACTACAGTATATTCATGTGAGCAACTGTCCTTTTAAAAATATTTTAAGCTACATATAAACGTTCCAAAAGATCGCTTTGCACTTTTGTAAACATTTCAATTGTTAAACTTCATGGAACTTAATACCATGAGGAATGAAGAAGGGTTTACATCTAGAAGGACAACATTTGAAACTTCGGGATGATATTATAGTTACATGGGGAATGTTAACTATGCCAGAACCATGTGCATTCCAATTCTAACGCTCTCCTGTCTTTTAGCCGGTCACTGACACTGAAAATTACATTTCAAAACACATGTGACAAGTAGATGTCACTTATACTTGATGAACATGTACTTGTCAGTCATCTTCACATTTCTTACAACTACTAGACGCACACGATGTTTAGAACTTATTTTGGTACATTTTGTGTCTCAGCTCTCGAAACATTTCCAGCAACGAGCAGCTGTTAAAAACTTGGATCCTATAAAACCAATAGAATGTAGAGTCTAAGAAACAATTCACCTCGTCTAGAAACGGGTAACTAGTTTTGTAAGCAGTATTGTACTGTACTAGCAAGAGATTTTTGAAGTAAATGAGTTACATACATCCATCATAGTGAAGGTGATCAAATTAATATCCTAGTTTAGGGCCAAAATTAAGACAAACTAAATTAACCGTATTGCAATATTTTTTCTGCATATCATTGTTATATAATATCTTTATGAGATACATAATAAATATTATTAATGTATTTTCGCACTACATTATAATAGCACTAAGAAACAGCGACGTTTCAAAACTCGGAAATGATAACAAGAATGAAGTCACTAACTCAGTAGATAGGTTTACATTTTCGTTATGTGTCAAAATTTATAATGAAACCAGTATCTTATAATGAATAGAATCCTTGTTGACTCTGCACCTCTCGATGTTAATATTCATCGGACCGTACCAGGCCCTAAACATTAGCCTTATCTACAAGGAACACCCCTTCACGCTTGGGTAGTTGTAACTCATAATCCTAATTTCTAAATATTCCTTTATTCACGTGAAGTGGTAAAAGTATAAAAATCATTATAGTACACATCCGTTCTACTGTTTATGTGTTTCCAAATCGTTGCTTTGTCAAACTTTTCGCTCAACAAATATGATAATTTGATATCGTCTTTGAAGATAATAAGTATTAAAATGTTTATTTGCTTTATTTGCCTTGTATTTACTATGGAGATTTACTCTGTAATTGCGTGTCTACGTTCTTAAGTCAGTATGAGCGAAAAGTATATTTTCGTTTAAACCATGAAAAGATACAAAAATTCAACAATTGCACAGTGTCTAAGTAGTTCATGTACAGTTCATGTACACAATAATGAAACCGTATTCGAAATTGTAGTTTCCAAAATATTACATAGTTAAAGAATAAATATAATTTTAATTACTATTCGAATCTTGTGTCTTCAAGTTTAAACAATATAAGAAATAATAAAACATCATAGGATATGCAAACCATTGAAAATAATAAGCATTCTAACCAATTAATTCTTTGAAAACGTTCGTTGCCAAAAAATCACTAAAAATTGACTTCTAAGGTTATGTTTGTGTTTATTCCAAATAACTATGAGCAACCAAATAAAACGAAAGACATGAAATATTATAGAACTGCATGGTGTTTAATTGTTTACTAATTTTAAACCGAAATCGTCAATGATTGCAACGGAGTAGAAAACTTGTTTAGTCAAAGGTAAGACATAATATAAATAAAAGTAAAAACGGAAATAAATCTGATAAACCCACTCCGAAGTGCTACAGTCAGGTCAAGTTCCGAAAATCTGTCTCCAGCTCCGTTTCCAAGCCATTAGGCGAGACTGGAGTTATAAGTTTCAAACTTTTACCCTCTCACTTCCTTCAGAGTTTTGGTTTCCCGGTTTGCTCTAATGACTATACATCATTAAGCATGTGTTTTCCCGTATTATAATATTTTAAGACGGGAGGAATTCATTTCATTTATAGTAAAACCATTGTAAATTGTCCATACAACAGTTCTTTTACAAAACTGTGACTTGGTTCTAAGTCGCTTAAATTTTCAGGCTTTAAATGAGTAAAATATAGATCAACTTAAGCATTATTTAAACTCATTCTGCGGTTCTGGACATTTTTTGTAATAAATACTAATAAAATTAAGTTCTTTTGTGCCATAAGAAAGGACTTGGTTTGAAGTTTTGTCGGAAACATCGTCCGATGTTTCCGACAAAACATTTTCCACAAGTCCTTGTGGAAGAATCCTAGATGCTGTTATTCATATTTTGTCCATAAGATTACTGGATATAAATAAAAGACGTCTTACAACACTTAAAATATATTTACACTTATACTGTACTCATATACAAGACGGTAAATATATATACAAGATGGAAAATGGCGATCTCATTGGTGCCTGATGATGAAATGAGTCTCTCATTGGGCCTGATGATGGTTGGTGTGACCAACCGAAATCGATCGCCATTTTCCATCTTATATATATATATATTTACCGTCTTGTATATGAGTACAGTATAGGTGTAAATATATTTTAAGTGTTGTAAGACGTCTTTTATTTATATCCAGTATATAAAACAACACGTATCATGCTAATCAAGAAGTTATCTATAAGATTCCATATGCGAATGGAATTTCAAGGGAAAGCCGTTCTGATTATGGTAAAAGCTGTTTATTAACAACGTAAATAAAAAATAAATAATGAAAAGAAAGCTGCTGAACAGTGAATGTCCACTAGGTTCCTTAAATTTTTATTTTTTCATTGCTTGAACTGACTTACCACTAGTTCAGAATTTAAAACTGAAATGTCAAAGTTCATTATTACCATCAAAGGCATTTCCCATAATGGTTAGAACCATTGACAATACACCTTTACAGGTGTACCTTAATGGAATAAGAAAAGAAAACAATCAAGCCAAGTTGGGCGCTTTTTTGGTTTCGCTCGCAATTTTGTTTCATTCTCTGTAGTTTACACAAAATTAAGGTCTTCCCTTTAGTTGAGAGTGTCACTTAAGATTCACACAGTAATCATAGCATCTACTTTTAACGTGGCATTTTCCTCCCACCTCATACTAAGCTCGTGTAAGAGCCAGTAACTGTCAGACTGACAGGTAGAGGACTTGACCACCCTGTTACACGGACATTTGGACGCCAGCCACTTACGTACACGTACACGTACACGTGTCAGGAGGTAAGAACTCTTCGTGCACATTTTATGTGCATCACCCAACATGTACGTATTTTGAAACTTGAATTTCGAAAGCGTTAATGATGAAATATATAAATACCAAATATGAACTTAAATATAACAGAACTGCAATAAACTGATTAAGATTTCTCAAGGCTGAACGAATTTTGCATCTAGTCCCCCCCCCTACCCTACCCATCAAAGTCATCTGCCCCCCCCCCCCGTAAAAGTACCCTAAAGTCATCTGCGTAATATAGCAGCTTATTTTCATTTCTAGGTATTTCTTTTATTATTTTTTTTTATATTTGTTATACCTTTTAACACACGCATAGTCAAAGTAAAACACAACGTCAAACAGGGAATTAAAACTTTCAATATCGTAAGTTACATAATTAATTTACTTTTTTCTGTTAACTTTTTTCAAAAAATATTTTCTTTTAAAAGTGCCTATTATTTTATTTTAAACGCCTCATACAGTACAGTCATGACTTTCAATGCAATTTCTAACACTCATAGGGGTAAAAATATTATATAGTTCTTTTTCATTCCTTGGGTTAAACTTTATGACTGAGCTGTAAGCAAGCATAGCATAATGTTTGATTTGAAAGGATTGTTCTTTTTTGTATTTAAAGTTATTTAAAATTTAAAAAAAACTATCAATATGACAAACTAGATGAACAAGTATTTTATCATTTAAAAAAATCTCTAAGAATAACTTTACGGTTATTCTTAATTAATTGTGTTTGGTTGTAGAAAAATTATTGAATTTTACTAACTATATTTCATTTAATTAGAGGAAAAGAAAAATTAAAACTGTTTCAGTTGTTAATAGAGAATTAATTGTCCCACACATAAGCACTTCTTAGCATTAAATATTTTCTCAGTAGCAAATATTTATATAAAATTCAATCTTTTAGTCTTAATGGAACCTTTCATGTAGAAACTAACGTGATAATGTTGGATAGGCGAGGATTAAAAAGAAGAATTATTTGAAAATGAGAATGTGCGATTAAGAGACGAATTATAAGCACGGACTCTTTCGTAATGATCTGCACTATTACTACCGGACATGAAACCCAACCCACTTTCTTATCTTACTTACTAGATTTTTAAACCAACTTTTCCAAGTTTTCATTAAACATAATTTAAATTAAACATATTTGTTTAAAGGGGTAATACATCAAACTTATTGTTCCTTATTGATATCCATGCCTTCAAGTTACAGCGAACAATTATATTCTTTATACCAATTTGATAGTATTTATTATTTCCACCCCCTTCACCTAAGTACAGAATTATCTTACTTTAAAATTCTAATGAAGCGAAATTACTTTTAACTTGAAAATGCTTGAGTGAAGAGTCGTTACCAGCTAATGGAGATGACAGTGTAATTTGCATTGTTAATTAATTAGTCGTTGACTTTATCAATCTTTCACAAGCTTTGCCTTTAGAGGAAATCAACTTAGTTCACCCTTTCCGTACTTTTATTTTAAGTGTATTATTTGACGGTTTTCAAGTTCTGAATTTCCTGCAAATTATCTCAATAGGAGGCGGAAAATTCAATTTACTGAAGGTCCAAGATAAGAATAATTAATAGAATAAAATAAGTAATTCTAGTTTG
The DNA here is from genome assembly GCA_035578135.1 of Flexamia atlantica. NCBI lineage: Eukaryota > Metazoa > Arthropoda > Insecta > Hemiptera > Cicadellidae > Flexamia > Flexamia atlantica. Next base: position 1,892,604 of record JAQJVK010000028.1, read on the forward strand.
TGTAACCATTAATGCTCAGTTAGTTTATGTCTTCTTAATTCACAGTATACAGTCGTAAAATGAGGATATCAACATTCAATTGTTTTCTTGAGCAACAATTGTCCTAACTTAAAATTTGTAACTGTGACCTAAATAATAACTAATCAAGATAAAAAAAACTTACATTTTCTGGATCATCATATTTTTGAATTGTCGTAAAAACTGCCTGTTGCATGTTTTGTACCCTTCATTAAAGAGATTTTACCACAGTTAAAAACAAATAGTTTTGGTGTAATGGGGTCTAAAAACCTCAAGAATAATAGGGTTAATCGGGCGTGTCCCAGACCATCAATTAATTGTACAGTACAATGCACTTGTATATGCGCAATGCAATTTGTACAGTGCAATAGTTCCTTGAGGTTTTTAGCGGTTTAACTAGCATCGTTTGAGGAGGGTCTCCACTACTACTTAGCATAGGAGGGATAAATGAAATTAATTCGTCATAAAATATCAACAGGGTTCTCAGGTTCATACCTCTGGTTAAAATTTCGTAAATCTCTCATTTTAACACACGATTAAGTGATGAAGATTTTCTGGTGACTTTTGAACCATGCCGCTGAATCATTATCAGGGGTGGCGGGTGGTCAGAGTCACGTGGTTCACCAATTTCCAAAAAAAACTCTTTCGAAGTAAAGCACGCTCTTCAATATGAAAGTCATTGTGTGGAAATCATTTACAAGGCTTCTTACTTTCACGGGATTGACGTGTTTAGTTGTTTAGGTGCTCGAAAAAATATTGTTTTATCAGATATTGTTTTTACAATTGACCACTTGACTTATTAAAATTTATGAAGGTTAAAGCTAAAATTAGGTAATAAACAACTAATTTCAAACAACAGCTATTTAAGAATTTCTTATCGAGGTTGTTTTATGCGTTTAATTTATGCTAATTCAATTATAATGTTTTCTCATTTTTCACAACAATATCTGTACAGTATTTTGTCTCCAGATATCCGGACTTTACACTAGACTTTACACCAGAATAATAATTGCAAAAATAGTAATTAGCTTTAAACACTTATGAATTGAAAATGCTTCTTTACTGTGGTGAACATGAGGACCACATGGTCCTTTCTTACAATTGACCACTTGACTTATTAAAATTTATAAAGGTTAAAGCTAAAATTAGGTAATAAACAACTAATTTCAAACAACAGCCATTTAAGAATTTCTTATCGAGGTTGTTTTATGCGTTTAATTTATGCTAATTCTCAAAATCCGTTGATGGAAAGACAAGTGCGTTAATGGAAGTGACAGCTTCATTAACATTGTTCGTCACCAACTTTGTAAACTTTATAACCTTTGCCGCAAGCACTTAACTTTATTGAGCAAATATATTTACCATAATTAATTGTTAAATCTTAAATCGCCTTTGAGACGAGCTTGAAATATTTTGCAAAATATGTGATAAGGAATTGAGGTATTACTGATTTCGGTGCTAAAAACACAGATATAATTTTAAGATGAGCAAGACGTATTCCAAGTTAATTCTGAGCCATTAGATGGAATAGATCTTGTGCTCAAACTTTTACTCCACAGAACGGGATTGTAGATGTTCATTGATTGTTTGAAAAAGATAGATTTGATTGTAGATTGTAGGAGTCGTATATCCAACTTTCCTTTTAACCCACCATCTCAAAAAAGCCTACACACAAATGACTAGAAAATTAAATGAAAAGTTTAAATAATCAGTCATTTAGTAGTAACAACAAATTAATTAAGAACAATTACCAATTTTTAACAAACAATTTGATATATTAGTAATTAAAATTTAGTGATTTAGTAATTAAATAACATTGTTTAAATGTGAACCTGTAGTAGTGGGATAAATAAAATGCACATTTTGTTCGATTCCAAAACAAATGACTAACTGGCAGCAACTTAGACAGAATCAAATGGAGCTTATAACCAATTTATATTTATAACAAATAATAATTTGTATTGTAAAAATTGTATTAAACTTTCAAAACGTACAAAATTTGATATACGATTGGCAAGAAAACAAAGGCTCTAGGTGTTTCCTCCTTATTTATCTTTGATTAGGATATTTTGTACAATAAAGCAGGACTTTCGAAGACCGTTTGGAACATATACAAACTTTGTGCATGGAGAGTAGGTTTACTGTACAATGCAGCCTCTATTGCTGGAACTGTGGGAAAATATTTAGGCAATATAAACGGCTAAGCCTTAGCGAAAACGGCAAATTCTGAAAACGAGTATAGTTTTGCAAAAGAGGGGGAAATTAAATTGTTTTCTTAGTTCAAATGTACTGAGCTGTGCTAATGTACGCTCATACACAAATAAAAACATTATAAACATTATTGAATAATCTTAAACTATTACTGTTTTATAAATTACAATAAATCACAAAATTTTGATATTCAACTAAACAGCATTCATTTAATACCATTAAATTTTCTAACCATACACATCAGTCTACTTTTTGGGCATTTTTTAAATTACCTCAATCAACAATACAATGTGGTCAATGTGCGTGGACGAAAAAGAATTCCAAATATTTCGTATCCAAATTTTAATTAAAAATAAAATGTATAGTAATTTTACAAAAGTGTATAATGGAAATCTAATTGAAAGGTAATTCATTCTTTAATGATAAGGTTAAATATTCCTTAAATGTTTTTGTAACAGCAGTGATGAGCAGCCAACAAAAAGTAACAATCATACAATCACCACTAATTCATGCTGACATGGTTTAAAAACTTAACGTTCGTTTCTCGTTTTTTTTACAATTTACAAAAGATGACAGAATGTACGATTAGTTAAAAAAAACTTCATTTCCCTTCAATGAAAAATCAATTAAATAGTAGTTTTCATTACTAGGAGCGAAAGTGGCTCTTTTTGGTACGAGATCGTAATTTACAGGCGAGGCGCAGCCGAGCTTGGAAATGCGATCGAGTACCAAGGAGACACTTTTGCTCCGTGTGATGAACAACTATTTTCATCATTATGTAAAATAACCATTTAATCGTTAAAAAAATAGACTACATAATTTTGAGGTTATCCAAAATAGTCATCGTCATCTGTTGGTTGTTTACAAACACAATTAAGAAATCGTTCAACCTTTCAAACGCAACATAAACAAATTTTGACATTAGAGTACGGCAAAATTTACCATATGTTTTTTCAGTACTCCTATTCGAAGTGATCCAAAAACGATCATTTTGCGTACGATTTAGAGAACTAAAAACGGCTGTTTTCGGGACAGTATGATGAAAATTTATTTTACGTAGTAATTCTTATGTGAGCGACCATAATAAATAATTTTATTAGGGCCAATTAAATTTCGGCAAGGGGTGACAATGGTGGTTAGAGGGTTATAAAGGGCAGTTTAAAGGTCATCCCTTACAACATTAATATGCATTGGCCCGTTGACCAGCCGGCAAATCCGGTCTTATCTCAAGCACCGCTGCCCAGAGTCTTTGCGAAAAGTACCTCCTCGAACACCACTTGTGAGATCAACTTTAACTTGTCTAAATCTGTTGATTGCTTCACTCACGTTAAAAGTATTTGTTTGGGTTACGACAGGTACATGTCTAGCCTTTAGTTAGGGCATTAATACATTAATTCATAAAGGCTTGTTTTTTATTTAAATATTTACTATTTTTTACGTAATTGTAAGACATTACATAACGCGGTAAAAAACTTAACCGCGGTATATTACTTAACTTCTTAAGTTTGCAATGAATATCAAGAAAAATATTACTTCTGATGTAAGAGTTTCATAAACGGCTAGAAAAATTTGTGGTGGATTTTTTTTGTAAAGAGTTTTATTTCTGTGACTCAAACTGATTTCCCCGTGAAACCAAATAGTCTAATCCTTCTAGCCTAAAGGATCATTATTGACATAACGTTCAATTATGTTATTGATTTTATTTATATGATTTATGATGTATATATAACTAGGTCAGTGAACTAATTAATTTAAATATGATATAAGAAGACCAAGAGACCTGTTTTCTTCTATTCGCGTGCGTGAATAGAAAAGTAAATTAAGGTTTACTTAACTAAATTTTACCTGATTATTCTAAATATTTACTATGAGGTTTACAAGATCAGCAATTCTTTCTGTTTGAAGTAACACAGTGGATGTAAAGATGCGTTCATTTTAAAATTGTGTGCAATATATGTTGCATTTTGTCCAAATAAACTTCTTTTAATTATATCCTGTGAATAAAAATATTGTTTGTCAACCTAAAATATAGTTTAAGTGCATTTTGTGTCCTTTAAAACTACTACTTCTACCTCGCTTAACCAAACGACACTTATCAAATAAGACTAAAATTAACAAAGTATCTGTTTACATCGCAATACGTGAGTACGTGTGCAAGTACTGCGTTATAGAAAGTTCTACAATTCCACAGTTGTAGATCACAAAGAAAACTTAACAATTTGCAGTAGATGGACCAAATTGAGAAGGCGATAAACGCGAGTGCAAATATTATCACCAGGTCGTTAATACCCCGTGATTCACCGAGGACGGACCGGGCTGATATTAAATTCCTGCTTCACGGCCTCCTCCGTGACCCTTGCTGATTGAATTCGGAGAGAATTTTTCACGAGAGAACTACCTTAAATTACATTCTTCAGATTCTCAATAAATTACTTTCAAAACTGTGTGATATAAGAATTTTCACTAATGCGTAAACGTGCTACGATTTTATATCGCAGCATATAAGTCCTTACATTATTATATCTACTAACTGTTTTAACTTTAGAATTTAATGCTAAGAAAGTGAAAGGAAAATCCCTTCGATTACGTGAAGAATGAACCAATGTAATCCGCAAACTGTTAGGTTTGTGTTAAGGAGTCGAGAGGGCTTATTGTTTAGTAGTTTTAACGTTGAATTAAGGGCTGGTGATAGAAGGGACAGTTTGGAACATAATATGCAAAATATCAAAAAATTACGTCACAAAGTTGTTCAAAGAATTTTAAAAAGGGATATTTTCTCAGTACATATTCTTGATCAATTTAGGATACAAGGCTGGAGCTACACTATAAAATTATCGAAATCAATAAATCAACTAAAGTACTGCTAATGATACTTTAGGGCGGGTTTCGGAGATCGGGGATCCGTAATCCTGGGGTTAGTTAACCCGTGGATCAAGATAATCTTTGCATGAAAAATCGGATTTCGGAGCTTGGGGATAAGTTTCTTAACTCTCGGGTTATCTCAGTCTGAGGATTACTTTATCTTTGGACTTATGCTAGGAGTTAACGAGGTATTATTGAGAATTTTCGTTTTAGTGTAGTGGTGCGTACTGTGTGCAGACGCATTTTACCTCTTCTTTTTTCTCTTCTCAATTGAATTCGGCTCTTGTTGTGTTCGGGTTATGCCTGCAGAGTTAACACTTGGTTTAAAGATATTCTTGGAGTTAGCTATAGGTGTACTTCAACTCCAAACCCAGATTTCTACAGTCCAAGAATAAAAACCGGTTCAAACTGGTATTTAGTCTGGGGATAGAGATAACCCCAAGCTCCGAAACCCGACCTTAAAATAGTATTAACTTTCCATATTTTATTTACTGTGATTTAAGAAACGTCATCTACGCTATATTAAGGAATCCTCAGCTATGCCATATATATGGAAGGTGGAAAGTATATAATATTTTTCATATTGGATTAGATAGAAGGTTATATATACCAATTAATTGCAAGAACTGCGTACTCTGCTACTTGGTTTCATTCTCTGCTGCCTAAAAAGATGAAGGAAGGGGCTTAGACGAGAGAAGTACTTGTGCTAATGCACAATGCAGCAGGTCAACTAAAATACAATGGATTTGAAGTAAAAGAGCTTTTATATAATACAATATGACACTGACTAAATTACCTAGTTAATTAGTATACACAATGCAACAGTTGTCTAACAGAGGAAAGTTTATTTTTAACATGGTTCGGTGACAAATTAAATATAAAGCAAATCGAACAATATAAGATGAAACAGGGAAGTAATTTTTGCAGTGATACAATGCAGTACTGAGGAAGTTTTAGAGGGATTCCAAATATTAACTTTTCGTGCCGCCAGAACTCTTGCGGTCTTTTTGAAGTGATATATTAACAGTTGGGCTTTGACCTCCCCAAACACTCAGTTTCAGAGTCCAGTTGGCTGAATCGTGTCAGTTACTGGGCACTAAAACTCTAAACTGTTTCTCAAGACACTAACTTTCACTACGTAATATACTTTGATAAAAAATTTGATTTAGGTACAAAGTCACAACAAACTGTTTGATTTAAGGTCGAAACAGTTACTTTCAAACAATTTGATTTAGGTACAAATATTGTTTTGCACAAAACTGTTTTGTAATGCAGAATTAAGTGCTACATATGCCATATCAGGTTTATTATTGCTTTTAACTGTTGATGCCAATATCTTAAGCCAATATAATTTATTTTACAACTAGAATTTGCATTAATTTTAAAACTTTAGCTTCAAAACTTTGAACTTTAACTTTTAAAAAGTGTATAAGACAAAAAGTAAGGCAGATAAACAAGCAAATCATTATGGAAGATTTAATTTATAAAACTTATACAAGTTCAACAAATAAGGTTACCTAAACGGAATGTGTAGTTTGTCTAATAACTTATCTGGATGAGTTCTGGAGGGTCATACTATACTTGAACCAGGGACCAGCTATTCTTCCAACTGATAAAAACAATTTATTTTATTTAATCATACTTTTATGCTTACTTTCAATGAATGAAAACGGAACCTTTGAATTAACTATTTTTACTAACGATCAGATTTGTAATAGCTAAACAATTGAATAAAACTCTCCTAGGTACATATTTAAGGGAAATAAAAGATACACCTTACAAGGTCTTGATAAAATAAGAACAAATTGCTTGTAAATATTAAACGCAGAACAAATAATTTCCTTTGTTACTCTAAATTCACTGACTGGAAGGTGTTCCCTCTTTACTTTCAATTTACTCTGTTTGCTTTGTTTTAATTTGTTCGCCTTTTTAAGACCGACGCTTCCTCTCATTTGGATAAATTGAAAAGGTGCTTGCGCAAGATTTATCTTTACAATGTCATCTTGTCAAACAATTGTTCAACAACCAACACATATTTATTTCTCTGAATTTAATGTCTAAAGAGCGAATGGATTGTCTGGTTCACAGCATCTACGCGTTTCCCAATTTTATTCATATTTTTCAGATGTACGCAACTAGCTTTTAGCAATAGATAGGTAATAAAATGCTGTTTTTCGTCTATAGTTCAAATATATTTTAATTAAATCTTTTAGTCTATTGATAAAAATATGTAGTTTAATAAAACTCTATCAAAAAGCTGAATCTACTTTCATAAAAAAATCGCTTTCGTATCTAACGACGCATACCGTTGAAAAAAAAATACAATCATCCCAGGTGTTACACAAAATACAGAAAGACTAAAAATGTTTCAGCTGATAATTTGTTTAAATTGTTTCGGCAAATTAAAATCAAGCAGGGGCGGAATTCCAGATGAGTTCAGGAACAATTCCGCGTCGTGACGATGTAGGCTGAGAGCGACGACAATGGCGGCGAATAGTCCTTAGGACCTCTAATTAAAGTGTTTTTGCGAATTTTCCTTTTTCTTTTTCAAACAATCTGATTTTTCTTCTGATTAAGTTTATATAATTAGTCCGCTCTGTTTGCAATGCGCTTTAGATTATGATCCTGATGGAAATTATGTAAATTTACAGAGTTATTAGTAATTTGATTTTGTTTTTTACTTTGACTTACACAATAGCTTGAATGTTTAATTTTTTACTATATCAATAAATAAAACAGTAGACGCAGTGTTAAAATATTTGTTTAAATCCATCCCAAAACAGCTTCCTTGACTATAAGCTATATATTTATACTATTTAAGTTCATCCGAATTGTAAGCTTTCTTTACAACCGAAATGGCCATTCAGCCATTTATTTTGATGATCTCTATTAGTAAAATTATAGTCCGTAATAATTTAATAATTATTAATAATTTTAATATTTTTTTAATAATCTCTATTACGGAGTAACAGAAAGTCAACAATCAAAAAATCAGCTGATTGCAGTAAACCGACGCGACGAATGCATTTGTATTAGTTACTTCAGAGGAATGTAGTGGCAGCACTGCTGGTAGTAGCAAATTTTTATTTGTTTATGATAGGCTGGATTTCAAAAATTGAGAAACGTAATAGTTTATCAAGGAATACGTTATGATTAAATTAATAATAATTTTAAAAATTATTTCAATGCATTTTAAAATTAATAATTTATAAATAATTTCTACTCATTTTAAAATTAATAATTCAATAAATAATTGCACTCGTTTTACACTTCTAGCTTGGAAATAACAAAACACACGATCATATTCATTATTCAGAACTTATAATAATATTTCTAAACACTACGCCAGCTCCTATTTAATAATTTAATCCCACCCAGCAGATTTTGGGCCGTCCGCCAACTTTTTGGCGACCCCTATAGCGAGCAATTTCCACACAAAAAGTCATAGTAGGCAAAGTATTTAAAGATTAGGCGGAGAAACTGGTAATATTTAAACAGGAGTGACAACCGAACAGACAGAATTAATTAGGTGTCGAGACCGGGCCCACGTTGTCAGCTGGTCTCGTTAGTTGGAACGAGAAACGATTGTCTCGCCGTCGCCGTCGCGTAAAAACACGATTTGTTGACGTTTGTCCTGCCTAAACTGTAATTAACGAATATTAAAATAACAGCGTCTCCGTTGTAAGCGTATATGTTATCCGTTGTTCTATATAAGATTACTCTAGACGAAATTTTCATAAATTATTCTCTGAGAGAATTGGAGATTTTTCGTGGATCAAATTTTTTTGTTATGTTTGCCAAATGTTCTTTTGTCTCAAACAGTATTGGTGCTGGTTTTGTAGTTGTAATCAGTAAACTATTACATGGCACGATAGCGCAATAACAAGTACACTCAAACTAAATTAAGGTCTAAGAGGTGGGCGTAGAAGGTAATAGATGAAAGGCACAGTATTTTCTTCCACTGCAATGCAAAAACTGCAATAATGATAGTTGTACTGTTCAAGTAACTAACTCTACAAAGCTATTGAAAGGTACTCCAACTTTAGATATACCGATTTCTTTAGATGTAACGTTTATGTAATTCATCCGTCTTTTGACACATTGATTGATATGTTTCTGGTCAAAGTCCATTTATGCTGCCCGCTTGATTGTTTTATGTTATGATGTTCCTATTGATTTTTTATTAATGTTATTAGTCAAATATGAAAATTATTACTTCACTTAACTATCAATCTTACTGTTGATTGAAACAGCGACATTTAAGTATGTTTATGCTTCAAATGTGTCTCTATACGAAAGAATATTGCGATCTCTGTGAAGAAATCATGCTTTCTTTTCAATTGTAGCTAAACTACTGGGTCATTTATTATTATTTACCTAACGCTTGGAAACACTTAAAGTCTAGACTTAAAGTCTAGTGCCTTATAAAGGCCTCGTCAGTGAGTGCACCCAGAAACCCTAGGGAAAAGCCCAGTTTTGGAACATTTAAAAACATTGGAAACTAAAACAAAAGACAGCTGAATCAAATTCAAGCAGAAAACCAATTCTCAAACAAATATTTATGAAATGAAATACAAACATCCGGTTTGTTTGTTCTGTAGTTAAAACCATTATCTCATCTTTTTATCTTAATCCACCTCAAACCATTGGTTTTCATGTTCGGTATCATTGGTTTTAAAATCAAGTCTTTTTGTTTAATCCAATCTTACATTGAATCCGCCGTGAAAATATTTCCGAAGCTTTTCATACTCCCCCGCTCCTCCCCCCCCCCCCCCGCGTAGTTTGTTCAATCACTTGAGCATGAACTCTTTCATCCATTCAAGAGGTAGTCAAAAGAAAAAGCCCCGGTACATCAGCCGATGCGCCGCCTTTCATAGGCAATGTTAAGATGTGCTTTTACTTTTCCTTGATTTAGGGAACTGATATAGAATGGAAATTCCTTATTTTAAATAAATATAGGCCTATCCCTGGCTATTTTAGACGATACTATGTTACCCATCTAACAGTTACAATCCTAATTTTAGCAATGTTACATTTTTCACTGTAAAATTTTACTTTCTACAGTATTACAAATTGAAATACGTATTTGTTAGACTTTTTGAGGTATTAAAATGATATTTGAATATTTTTTATACCTCATGAAGTCTTTTAGTGAGGAAATAGTTCTGCTAATTACATAACTACATTTTATATAAAGTATATTATCAATATTAACTTTTTCTACTAAAAACGTTATTTTTTCAAAAATTTATTCGGGAGTGTTTATTTAAAGCTATTAAAAGCTAGTATTAAATCTATAAGGACTCCATTTGTACGAAGTAAAAATATTCAAAGCTTAATATTTCTAAACGTTATTTTCATTCTCATAGAACGTTACAATTGTTAAAAGTAAATACTTCAACACTTGTAATGATTTTGAAATCACAAACGTTTTTTATAGTGAAAGGGTAAGACAGCAGAATACAGGGTATCCACTAATAGTGGTCACAAACTACGGGTATTGACTCCCTTAATAAAAACAAAGAAATGTTCTTATAAACAAACTACTATGATGTTGGCTTCTCCGTCTGATGGTCTGGAAAGAAGTTATACATAATGTCTCAAAACCTTTAAACCGCTTAAGGTGCTGACTTCAATCATAGTATTTGCATGAATAAGGGCCAATAGGAATTACTTTTTCCGCAATACCAATTTTATACTTTGTACCATGTTAAAATGGTGACCACTCTGTTGTAGAAGCAACGGTTAAGAGACAAAATAATGAGAATAATAATTAGCTTCAAAATTATGTATACTTTTTTGTGCTACAACACAAATAACTTAGAATTTTTTAGTTTTCTTTAGTTGAAAAAGTACCATAACATTTGCAGTAGTGGGCTACGGAAAATTAAACATATCTCAGTTACTTGTGCGTTTTAACTCTAATAGAACTTACAATTTTTATAAAGCATATTAAATTTCGAATCTTTTCGTCTCTTGATAATTTTCTATTAAATTCTTAATTTTTGAGATAGTGACCTTTAAAGAATAAAACTGGCCACCATTTCAAATATCAAAAAGTAAAAGTTTATATTCCGCAACAAAATAGAAAAACCTTATTGGTTTATTTATATTCCAAGTTTAAAGTTTATACTTCAAGCGTTTTGAAACCTATGAGAATTTTTTTATAAAACCTTCACAGACCAGCAAATAAAATCCAACAACTTTTATTCACAGAACCCTTTTTCTCCGTTTTTGTTGGAGAAATACATCCCTGAAGTTTTTGACCAGCATTAATGAACCCTGTAAAACAACTTGTATAAAATCCAACACTGCACTTCAAGTTTTCCCTGTTTTCAACGACTAATGCATCACACGTATGGACCGCACCAAACTCACAACGTTCAAGTTCAACAATTTTAATACCAAAAGTGCAGTGTCTCCACTCCAGTGTAATACATTTCCAGAAGGAAACATTGATTATCGAGCAGTTTGGAGGTCGGCCAGGGACACATCGGGCGTCCCCCCCGTGTCGTGACATTTACGGCCGTGTCTTGAGATATCTTACGACCGTACATAAAACATTTTAAAGCCAACATAAATACAATAAGTCCGGGCCGTGTGGGGCTCAATTTCTCTTATCGATTCGGAAGGATCAGTTAATGTGCGTTTTACGAATTGTTATATTTTATATTGTTTGTTTACAACGTTGTGGTGACCTAGATTCCTTAGAAAGCTCAGTGTTGTGCATTGGTTGGTTTGCAAGGAGAAGGAGTCCTCTCATTGAAAGAGGTTAATTTTCCGACACTCATTACGGTATCCGAATTGATTTCATTGGTATTCTAATGTGATTAGGATTCGAGCACCTGGAAGAAATAGGAGAGTCCTCCCTATAAATAACTTAGCCCTTAGCCACTGAATGAGCCATTTTTCAGTTTCGTAACTTTGCAAACATTTGAATGAACTGAATAATTGCTAAAAGAGTAAAGTAAAGTCTTATAGATTTTTTTATTGAAATCAGAATACATTTTCAACGATACTGCAGTTAAATATAAGAAACTATAACTCGTTGTATTATCTTTAGGGATTTTCTGTTACAAACAGTATTACATGATTAACAATCACTTTGCTGCAGATAATAATGGAACAACAGGAACGTCATTTCATAAGACATCCAGGTATCAAAAACTCATTAAGGCCCGTTGTAATCCGAAACTCATTCGGCATGCATTACTGTAGAGCCGGGCCATTGTGCCCCTGTGTATACAAGGAATTATACAGTGGGTAAAGAAGCAGTCTGCTCGCCCAAGCTTACCAACACTTGTTTTATGAATGCTTAAAAATTATAATCAGTGAAAAGTATTTATTGTAAAATCTGCAAAGTATTTATTGTAAAGCGGAATAACACAAACTGTAGTTTACACTTCATTAAATAGTCCTATCTATTGTTACGTATGGATACTTTTTTACGTAACGTATGGATACTTTTTTACGTAAGAGAGGGTTTTTTTATTATTACGCCACACATGTAAATACATGTGTTACTTTTTTAAGCAAATACCTTTATTTGATTGGTTATTATTTCAAATTAGAACACAACTTTCATTACATTCAAAAAATGCTACTATGGTCACTTCTTCGATATCTTAACGTTTATTATGAGGTTATACATAAAATACATTTATGTTAAATCATTTCAATTTATTTTCAACAGATGTATGAAATACACAGATCATCCTAAATATTGTGGGCGAAAGAACGTTTAGACTTAGAATACCTACCTGATTTTAATATAAATATGTATAGATTTACTTCTTAAAACAAAATTTTGTAAAAGCCAAAATGAAGAAGGATTTCAGCTTTACTTTTTGTTATATACATTGTCCATCGATTAATAATCAAATTTCAATCAGACTGAATTCCTCTGTCGACTCCAGTCGTTAGGACTGTCCCAAGGGGCCAGGAATCAACGTCGGAACGGAGTGGGCTCAAAACTGGATTATTGTTCATGACAGAAAGACTGGATAGCTTTCACTACCTGGTTATTAATTATAAATGTTAAGTCAACTGTCTTATGTTGCATTACCTTAATTGAACTTTGAACAAATGTGCAATACTTGTGTGTCCTATAGGGTACCTAACTGAATACAGTGGTTCATGTATGCTATATTTACAACACATAAACGGTTTATTTACAAATAAATAGCTCAATTGTAAATTTGTGATATGTTTTAGAGTAAATAACCTTCTTCGCACTGTAAATTTGATAAAAACCCTACTATATCTCGAAATGTTAAGTTAGGGTAAGAGTTAAAGCGGAATAAAAAATATACTCGTAATAAAAAATTTCTTTAATTTCAATTTTAGGTGAGTTTAGAACGTAATTTCTCCTTCAAACTCAGTCTCGTTTCTTACTAAACTTCGTTTGTGGAAGAATATAATTAGCAGCTGTCTCCAAATGCAGGCCTAACGCTAAAAAAGTTTTAATTTTTTTGGGATAAAAGAAAATATGTAAATATAAGATAATGTATATATTTAAGGATATGTAAGGATGCAAACGTCGTCACATCGCTAATTTATTATTTTAGGAATAATAAATTCGTATCAATTCGTTTGACCTTACTTGTGAATAAAAATTATTATCTATTGCATTTCAAGCAAAAAATCACAACAATCATAGAGGAATATTTCTATAACCCCAAGAAAACGCATAGACCTAAAACGCATGTTCCATCTTTTTACAATAATCTAATGTACAGTTGTCATTGTACAGTTTGTGTTTTAAATTAGTGTTCTATAAAAAATCCAAGGTTAAAATAACAAGGCAAGACTTAACGTTTCATGTGACGTAATTAATCCTGTTGCGGCACTCCCTCGGTTATTTGTCCACGATTTCTGCTTTGTTGTGGACCGCTCCTCAAACACCCGACCTTCCTCCGGGATACGGTGACCCCGCCCTCACCTCCTCCACTCATTGTTCACACAAATTTCAAACTTTGAAAAAAGGTTTTGTCTTGCTCCTTGATAATTTTGCTTAGGGCGGAACTCGATTTACTATTTTATCTACTTGATTTCATAAATTTCCTGTTTAGGTTTGTTGCACTATTACAAGCTTTATTGCGGATAAATATTTATTTTTAAAAATCTCTACAGCTCAGAGAGTCAAATCTAACTACATTAAACAGATTCTTCATTTTCTATAATTTTCTTTTGGCTTGTAGATTGCCTGAAAGATAAAGGAACAAAACTTTCATGCTATGAAGAAATATATATTACTTGATCAACGTGAGCAAATTTTTACTTTAACAGCTCCATTCAAAGCTTAGTGGCTTATTAAGAGTTTCAATAAGAGACATTTATTTATTTATTTGAAATGCTACAAAACAGATAACATACAATTACATTCTAGCATATATAACTAATCAGTACAAATTATTGCAGCATACAAATGGGACATATACAAAAACACAATACATAGTAAACAATATACATAATACATAATACAGCACCACTTACTTATTATTAATTATAAAACTAAAAACAAGAAAAAAAGCAAATTCAGATAAATTCAATTGGGAAAAATAATACTAATGTTTAAGTTATAACAACAGAATTAATTTACTAAAATAACCGTTATCACAATTAAACTAAATTTGAAAGAGGGTTATTTTCTTTAAATGTTAACTTTAAATGTTAGGCCCTAAATAATTTGCGTTTATAGGAGGTCAAGGTCAAAGTAAACATATCGGCATGTTCGAAAAGAGTATTTTGTAGCCACATCATTACTTTAATAGGAGAATGAGTGCCAAGAGTAGTATTTGCAAAATGCGGACTAAAGAGTTGCCTGACCCTGGACGTGCGACGAGGCACGAGGAAACGGAGCCGAGCCAGCAGTAAACTGTCATCTACAACCCCGTTAACAAGCTTGTACAAGAAGATCAGCATCGCCATATCACGACGCCTGCTTAAATTCTCCATTTCAAACACAGATAATATGAAACTTGAAACGTGTATATGCCAGTCAACTTGAAGTATAAAAATCTTAAAAACTTGACTTGGATTTGTTCGATGAGTTGAATAAGATAAACCTTATAGGGATACCAAACCATGCAACCGAACTCAAGTTTCGATCTCACAAGAGAAACATAGATCAGTTTAAAGGAGTGGATATTTTTAAGAAAACTACCAGATCTACAAATGAATCCTAAATTCCTGTAAGCAGATTTACAAATGTCAATAATATGAGAAGAAAACAGAAACTTTTCATAAAAAATAACACCCAGGTCCCGGATCTTAGAACAAGACTTTAGAAGGTTGTTATCTATTGTATACTGAAAATGTAAAAGATTGCTAGTTCTCCTGGAATACCTAACCACCATACATTTGTCAACATTGAAACTTAGACCAGTACGAGTCCAGACAGCAATACGATTTAGGTCATCTTGAAGTAGCCTACATAAAACTATGCTACATTTTTAAGAAACTAAAACAGAAAACTTAACTTTTTATTAAACATAGAACTTTTTAACGTAGGTTGATTCTATAAGTCTACTAACAGTTGCTGTTGAAAATATTCCAAAATATTTTTCATTTCATTATTCAAAAACCCAATAATCCAATTTTCTACGCTATGCAAAATAAGTATATTGAATATTTTTACGATGTTACCCTCTTAAAAACAAAACCAAAACTAAACTGTGTGATTTTAGAACTTAATTACTATTGGTACCAAACAGCGTGTCCTCCCATCCCTCGTGCACGCTTAGTTTGAAGGATGGACGGAAATTACTACATTAACAACTCACGCTACAGACGCTTTTAAAGTTAGTTTCCATTGTCCCTATCTTCCCTCACTTCTCTAATACACTCTTCATTTGCAGGTAAATAAATGCAGGTAATCCTTTGTATTGTTTGTATTTGCGTAATTTTTTGCATACTACCACATAGTGTCCGTCGGTTAAGAAGATAATGAAATTTTTTTTAATGTTAGCTGGATTTTTTCCTAAGACTTTAAAACGTAAAAATACAGAATGTATACGATTTTCAGTTCAGTTTTCTTGAACCTTACAATGAAGTTATCATATTTAAGTACTTAAAGAAATTAAATATCGCAATTCACTCAAGCAAGGTTTTTAAGGTACTGTAAGGTTTTTTATCGATTGAAAACACAAACACAATGCCATAAATAAATTATCTCGACCAATCAAATCGGAAGCACTCGTCATGCTTGCACATTCATGTGTTTGACGGAGCGAGTGTTGCATTGACACCTCGTTCATGCTTTGTTTCATCCAAAGCGATTGTTGGCTTTTGATTAATCCACGGTAATACCATCAAACTATTCATAGAATAATCTACCTTTGTTATTTATTAAAATACATATTTGATAGGCCTTGTGTTATTATTTACCGTCATATTATCTACTTTGTTATTGATTTACAATATAAATCTGTTTAAAATAAGTGAAGGGTTAATAAGGTTCCGTCCTTATAAAACTTTAATTTTGTAAAGTCAACAATAAGAACTATTAAACATTTTACACTAATAATCTAATAAATTTTATTTAACAAGTAAAATTACTTTTTTAAAGAAATAATAGTTTATGTTCTTTAAAATTATCAAAAATTAGTTTAAAATACCAAATTGTTTGGCTTATAGCCGTCACTTTGTCACATACATTTTATCGGTTTATACTAGTGCTATACTAATGTTTATTTTATTTGTGACCGTTCAATTTATGAGGTGAAGTAAAAGTGTATTTAAATAGCAGCTCAGCCAAGAAAGTTTATATTATATATATACTTTATGTTTATTTGTTTGCTGAAATATAACCTTTCAAACTAAAAAAAATCGTAAAACAAATTGAAAGATCGTGCAAAGAAAATCTAAAAATAAAGTTATTCCTAATCAAATTAACCCTAATCTTCCAATACAGATTTATTCCTATCCTATTAAGAAGTCCAAAAACATATAGCCTACATCTGTGAACGTCAATACAAATCAAAAAAACCTAACGTTCAAACTAAGTCGTTATTTTCCATTACAAGACGTGTAAGTGTGTCAGTTACTCATTCAACATGACCACTAAATAATCCTATTCTTATTTTCATTGGACATTAACTTTTATTTTTAATGTTAAAAATTATTATTTACCTTTCCGATATCCTGTTCATTTTAGCATTCATGCTACATGTTTCATTTATTTTCTGTTTTATTCTGTTTTTATTAAAAAAATAATTATTTTTATTTTTTATTTTTGATATTGTTACTTGTTTTAAAATGCCTCAAAAAGCAACCAAGCGGCGGAGTTATGAGTCACGCGCCCTTTGTAGCTCAGTCGGTGTAATACGTAATGAAGATGTGTAATGCAGGGCAGTTGTGACATTACTCTGTAAGTTGAAACCCTTGTACGTCATCTGCTTTACTTAATTACCCCGGATTAGGCTTTCATGTTTCCCATGTTTATTTCTGCAGAGATAAATTGTTCCACCTACAATAGGAGTCTGTAAAAACAAATAACTTCGAGTAAATAAGTATTTTATTAATTAAAACATATTGTAAAATGTAGTTACAGACAATCTATATTTTGTTTCCTTTTTAACGGAACTCATATTTTTATTCACAAGTCGAAAATGTATGTTCCGCATAACTGTTAGACCCGTGGGGACTATAAATATAATATTCTGTATTTTATTCGCCGTTACAAATTGCTATAGACATTATAGAATCATTACTCAATAAATATCCGGTACATCAGTTTCACCGATTTCCGTTTTGGATCTATACGAAGAATATACGAAAACATAATTTAAACAATTCTCTTCTTTATGCTATCATTAGTTTTTTCTTGTTAAATAAAAAAATCAGTAACCAAAAAGGTATTTTGCCATTTTAAATACTCATTTTGTTATTTGAAACCCCAAACCAAACTAACTTAATGTAGTAATAACTACTTACAGTGTACATAGGCCAGATTCTCATATGTCAAAGTTGCATACTTGAAACAAACCAAAACATTAGTTTTCAAATTTGATATTCATTATATTAACATGGGATTGGTAAGTTAGCAAATAACGTATATTCGAAGCTGGTCTGTCCACACAGGTGTGTCACTCATAAAGGTTGCGGAGTAACCGTAATCTACTGCGCAATATTGTCATCAATACCCCTCAATCCCACTTACAACTGCTGTCTCTCCATTGGCTCTCTGTTGTTTTTGCGTTATTTCCCATAGTAGTTATGTAATGGTATACAATTCTCATTCAATGTAGCATAGTTTTAACATTATATAAAGACTTCAATGTCTTTTTCATAGCCTTAAATACAAATATATATAAAAAAAATCAGCTTATAAAATTAAAATTTCTTTTTAATTCATTAACCCAATGAAAATTTGTATTTTTTTGTTGACCTACAGAATAATATAAATGATTCCTGGATAAATTACCAACAAAACGGAGTGTTTCATTAAGCTGTTACGAAATGAGCACCCACGAGGAAAGATCGCATGAAAAATCCAAAATATGTAAAACATGGGTGGTATGTGGTTAAGTTGTCACTTTATCTGCCATAATGGTCACTGGAAATAAAGGAATAGCTGTAAAGTGTTGATAATATTTTGACTATACAATGGTTCAAAAATATTAGAAAGGCTTGAAATAATTCTACATTTGAATATTCATGTGACTATTCAGCACGAAACACCTTCATTTATTGGAAAATAAAATTAAAACGCGATTAAAATTAAATTTATTTTTTACAAAAACGACATCAATATTCAGTGTTTTAATCGAAAATTTAAAAAGGGCCAAACCATTAGTTAAACATTTTATTCCTCTAATTTTCCCCTTTAATAATTAACGTCAAGTGTTATTTAGAGAGTGTAATTAATTGCCTCTGCCAGGTTTAATTGTGTTTTAATAATTAATCACCTGAGAGGAGCTAGACTTGTACAGTCAGCTGACAGGCAAAAAATCAAAATGCAGAGTATTCCTTGTACTCATAAATAAGTTATTGTATGCGTATGTATATTATACTTTTGTTTGAATAACTTTTAAACGTAAAATGTTATTTAAAAATTACTTGGGATTTCAATTAACATCATATTTTATTATTTTGTTATGCATTGCAATTGTTTGATTATTTATAGAAATAGATTTTCAAAACTATAAAAGTAAGCCATAGGTAGAGGATATGTGAAGTTCCAGCTCTGATATGAAAGTGTTGCAATGTTACGAATTGTTCATCGAGGTGAATATTTTACTTCTTGGCAAAAGCAAAGGTGAGTTTGTGAACTTGGCGATTTCATTGTTGAAACAAGATTAGCCGGTGAAGTTACAAAAGTATTTTGAGAAAAACTTTGAATAAAGAGATTTATTGAGAAACAATTCATCAATAATTAATAATTAATTAATTGTATTTATAATTTGAATTAGGCTTTTAGGCTGCAACCTTCCCATTCTCCTTTTTTTATCTTGCTTTGGTTGTTGACTAGCGAAAACGCCATACGATAATAATAATAATAATAATTTTTTTTTTTTTTTTTTTTTTTTTGGGTAGGAGGTGGAATGCGTTTACGCACACTGAGGGGCTCGTTGTTCCCTCAGTAGTGTCGGACTCCCACGAGCTCGATGTCCCGTGAACTACCGACTAAACCACCTCCCTCGGCACCGAGGACACTAGCCTGGAACAGTTTCACACATTACTTCGGGCTAGGCCTTTTATATTACGCCGCTAGGGCAACCTCCGTGGGGAAATGCTGAGGATTAAGGCCGATCGAGGTCGACCTTTTTCGTCCGAAGAATGGCCTGGACGTAGTGCTTGACACAGTTCCAGTTGTCCTCTCCCTGGAGCATAGCTCCGACGATGTTGTTTGGGCTGACGATCACGCCGATCTCAGATGAAAGCGAGGCTCGGCGGACGTGCCAACGGTCGCACTGAAAGAAGGTGTGCTCGGACGTGTCTGGGATGCCGGGGCAATACAGACAGTCCGGGCTGGCGACTTTGCCCATCCGGTGCAGATAGGCTCGGAAGTACCCGTGCCCAGAAAGAAACTGGGTCACGTAGTAATCGACCTCGCCGTGCTGCCGTTCCACCCATGGTCGGACGGAAGGTACGAGCTTGAAGGTCCAACGTCCCCTCGGCTCGGCTTCCCAGTCGCGCTGCCAGGAGTCGAAGCTGCGATCGCGCTCTTCCCTGGCAGCTGTTTCCCGGCCCACTTCAGGCCTCCTCCGGTAAATCGCCTGCCTCTCCCTCGCGAGGAAGAGGACGGGAATGACTCCGGCGATCACCATCACAGCAGGCTCGGAGACTGTGCGGTAGGCTGAAGCGACCCGCAGAGCTCCTCGGCGCTGGACTCGGGCAAGCCGATCTCGAAAGACTCGCTTCTCGAGTGCGTGAGCCCATACCTCCGCCCCGTACAGCAAGACTGACTGGACGGCAGTCATGAGCAGGCGGCGCTTGCAGGAGCGAGGACCGCCGACATTGGGCATAAGCCTACCAAGGGCAGCGACACCCTTAGCGGCTTTGTCGGCGGCGCGCCGGATCTGCTCGCCGAAAGACAGTCTGCTGTCGACCATGACTCCCAGGTACTTTGCAGCAGGCTTAGTCTCGAGTGTGACGTCACCTATCTGCACCGGGAACACGGTGTTAATCCTCTTTTTGGTGAGGACGACGATCTCCGTCTTACTGATAGCCAGGGACAAGCCGTGATCTCGCATCCACCCGTTGACCTTGGCCATTACCACGCTGAGCCTCAGTTTTGCCTGCTCGACGTTCCTCGCAGCGATCAAGGCAGCGACGTCGTCAGCATAGCCAACGAGGCGGGTCTCATCGGGCATGTCTAGCCTCAGCAAACTGTCGTAAGACACGTTCCAGAGATCTGGTCCGAGAATGGACCCCTGCGCAGCCCCGGAAGTGATGGGAATGCGCCGCTGGCCTTCGGTCGTGTCGTACAAAAGAACACGGTCTGACAAATACGCCTCGATCATACGCAGGAGGTAATAATAATAATAATAATAATAATAATAATAATAATAATAATAATAATAATAATAATTTTTTTTTTTTTTTTGGGTAGGAGGTGGAATGCATTTACGCACACTGAGGGGCTCATTGTCCCCTCAGTAGTGTCGGACTCCCACGAGCTCGATGTCCCGTGAACTACCGACTAAACCACCTCCCTCGGCACCGAGGACACTAACCTGGAACTGTTTCACACATTACTTCGGGCTAGGCCTTTGATATTACGCCACTAGGGCAACCTCTTTGGGGAAAAGCTGAGAATTAAGGCCGATCGAGGTCGACCTTTTTCGCCCGAAGAATGGCCTGGACGTAGTGCTGGACACAGTTCCAGTTGCCCTCTCCCTGGAGCATAGCTCCGACGATGTTGTTTGGGCTGACGACCACGCCGATCTCAGATGAAAGCGAGACTCGGCGGACGTGCCAACGGTCGCACTGAAAGAAAGTGTGCTCGGACGTGTCTGGGATGCCGGGGCAATACAGACAGTCCGGGCTGGCGACTTTGCCCATCCGGTGCAGATAGGCTCGGAAGTACCCGTGCCCAGAAAGAAACTGGGTCACGTAGTAATCGACCTCGCCGTGCTGCCGTTCCACCCATGGTCGGACGGAAGGTATGAGCTGGAAGGTCCAACGTCCCCTCAGCTCGGCTTCCCAGTCGCGCTGCCAAGAGTCGAAGCTGCGATCGCGCTCTTCCCTGGCAGCTGTTTCCCGGCCCACTTCAGGCCTCCTCCGGTAAATCGCCTGCCTCTCCCTCGCGAGGAAGAGGACGGGGATGACTCCGGCGATCACCATCACAGCAGGCTCGGAGACTGTGCGGTAGGCCGAAGCGACCCGCAGAGCTCCTCGACGCTGGACTCGGGCAAGCCGGTCTCGGAAGACTCGCTTCTCGAGTGCGTGAGCCCATGCCTCCGCCCCGTACAGCAAGACTGACTGGACGGCAGTCATGAGCAGACGGCGCTTGCAGGAACGAGGACCGCCGACATTGGGCATAAGCCTTCCAAGGGCAGCGACACCCTTAGCGGCTTTGTCGGCGGCGCGCTGGATCTGCTCGCCGAAAGACAGTCTGCTGTCGACCATGACTCCCAGGTACTTTGCAGCAGGCTTAGTCTCGAGTGTGACGTCACCTATCTGCACCGGGAACACGGTGTTTATCCTCTTTTTGGTGAGGACGACGATCTCCGTCTTACTGGTAGCCAGGGACAAGCCGTGATCTCGCATCCACCCGTTGACCTTGGCCATTACTACGCTGAGCCTCAGTTTTGCCTGCTCGACGTTCCTCGCAGCGATCAAGGCAGCGACGTCGTCAGCATAGCCAACGAGGCGGGTCTCATCGGGCACGTCTAGCCTCAGCAAGCTATCGTAGGACACGTTCCAGAGATCTGGTCCGAGAATGGACCCCTGCGCAGCCCCGGAAGTGATGGGAATGCGCCGCTGACCTTCGGTCGTGTCGTACAACAGAACGCGGTCTGACAAATACGCTTCTATCATACGCAGGAGGTAGGAGGGAACTTGGAACGTATGCTCAAGCGCCCACAGCATATCGCTCCACCTGGCGGAGTTAAAAGCGTTCTTCACGTCGAGCGTGACAAGAAGGACCACGCGGCGCGACCAGTGGTTGTGGTCCTCCGCCCTCCACACTGCCTCAACTACCTCCTGAATAGCGTCGATGGTAGAGCGACCGGATCTGAAGCCGTACTGCTGCGGGGACAAGTCCCCCGCAGAGACGATGGCCTCGGTCAGCCTGACGCGCAGGAGCTTCTCAAGCACTTTCCCGGCCGTGTCGAGCATACACAGGGGTCGGAAAGAAGAAGGGGTCCCCGGTGTGCTCTTCGCCTTCGGGATAAGGACAAGGCGGGCAACCTTCCACGACGAAAAGAAAACGCCTTCCGCCAGACACGCGTTGAACATGTCGAGCAGAAGCCTTGGATTCACCTCCGCAGCGAGCTTGAGCACCTCCGCCGGAATGCCATCGGGACCGGGCGCTCTTCTGGGTCGTAGGGATCGGACGGCGGCGGTGAGTTCCTCTTCCCGGAAAGCTGGGAAGGCGCCTACCTCTCCGAATTCCCTGACTGGCCGAACTGGGTGGCTGGGAAACAGTGTGTCGACGACGGCGGCCATGGCTTGTGGTTCCATGACCGCAGGTGGTGAGCGAGCCCCTAGCTTCTGGGTTACAAGTTTGTAGCCCGTCCCCCAGGGGTCGTTGTCGATATCCTGACACAGCTGTTTCCAGCACCTGACTTTACTCCGGTTGATGGCACCGCGGAGCTCTCGGCGGGCCGTTCTGTGCTCAGCCGATCTGGCATTTGCATCAGGGCGGTTCCTGGCTCGCTGCGCAACTCGTCGGAGACCAAGGCATCTCCTCCGGAGTTCCGCGATTTCAGGCGTCCACCAGTAAACCGGCTTCTTCCTGTGGCGGCGGGAAACTCCGGGCATCGACTGCTCACATGCGGTCGCGATGAGTCGCATCGTCGATGCTGCCAGATCTTCGGCACTTGTGAAATTCACAACAATGCCCTGGTCCTTAATTACTTCTTTAAAAGTGTCTTTGCTCAGACGACTGGTGTTCCAGCGTCGAGCCAGAGGAGCAGGTTCAGCGCGCAAGCGCGCGCCCTCGGGAAGGACCTTGAAAAGGATCGCCTGATGGTCGCTGGAGGAGTAGTCCTCGCAGACACGCCAGTCGGAGATCCGCTGGGCAATCCCTTCAGAGGCAAGAGATATGTCAGGGATCGTCTCTCTGCACCCTGGACGGCGAAAGGTGGAAATGCCGCCCGTGTTGAGGATACAGAGGCCCGACCTGGCAGCCGACTCGAGGACGTAACGTCCTCGAGTGTCGGTCCGCGGGGAACCCCATTCCACGGCTTTGGCGTTAAAATCGCCACCGACTATGACCCCGCCAGAGGTGTTCATGATCTTATCCTCGATGGAATCGACCATGTGGCGGTAGTCTGCGATCGGTTGGTTAGGCGTGAGGTAACAGGAGAAGACGGTGAAACCCCTGCTCCTCACCCAAACGAAGCCGTTGCCCGATCCGGAAT
The DNA here is from genome assembly GCA_035578135.1 of Flexamia atlantica. Classification (NCBI taxonomy): domain Eukaryota; kingdom Metazoa; phylum Arthropoda; class Insecta; order Hemiptera; family Cicadellidae; genus Flexamia; species Flexamia atlantica. Next base: position 1,916,729 of record JAQJVK010000028.1, read on the forward strand.
CGAGAACAGGCACCTTCCCGAGGTCCAAGATCCAAATCGCCGCAGTGCCGGAGGGGTCCGAGAACCACTGCGCAGAGCGTCGGTTCTGGTACTGCTCACTGAGAAGCAGTAGGTCAGCACCCTGCTCCGTGGCGAATTGGAACAGCAAGTCATTTGCTGTCCTGCTCCTCTGCATATTAAGTTGCAGAACACTGATCATTTCTGTTGGTTCTGGCGAAGCTCCTGGATGGCCCGCCTGTACTGCCCGCAACGACCAGACCCAGCGGAATGCTTGACCTGGTCGCCCTTCAAGCCGGCTTCTGTACACAGGACACAGGACAACGCTGCGTTGCACGCGCTGGCCCTGTGGTCCTGGCCGCCGCACTTGAAGCAGAGCTTGCTTCTATCGGGTCCAGAGCAGCGATTAGCGACGTGACCGAACCCCAGACATTAATAACTCGACACTATAACACACTATAGACACTATAACTCGTACTGGAACAGCTTTTCCTTATATTAATATTAGCTTATATGGAAAAAATTCAATTTTCAATTTGCAGCGCTGCCCATAGGCTTTGTCATAGAAATAAAAACAAGTAGTGTATATTGTAGGAAATTTTATGTACTTTCTTTTGGCAAATCAATATTTGTCACATTAAATTTACGGTTTTTGAGTTATAAGCAAAATTACGTAAGAATTCAGTATTTTTGCCTTATTTAGCATTTTTGACCATGTTCCGTCATGAAATTTTGTTAACAAACATCGAATTTGGATTCAGTTGCCCAAAAAACAAGAAATAACAAAAATCAAACTTAAACAAAAATCAAACTTAACCCAAAACTTTCCCGTGAAGGGTTTTTAAGACAATTTTACTGAACTAGTACAGTAATGGCGAAAACAAGTCATGTTCTCTTGCCAAGTTAATCATGGACTTGCTACTTAAGCATTCGATTTATAGCATGAAGCTTTCGGAGCAAAGTAGAGTCATATGTAAGAGGACAAACTCACAAGAACTCCCCCTTAAAACCCCAGACGGACCCTTTATCAGACCCGTGAGATGTTTGGTTTCGAACTGTTCAAACTCCCTAGCGTGAATCGTGTAATTTAATGCCCGGCGGTGTGACTGGTTTCATCTAGGGAGCGCCAAAAGGCAGGGTTATTTGTCAGAATTGAGTATTTTGGATTCGTACAGTCTAAGAGTACTTACCTCTGAGCAACCCATTCAACAAAATTAACTCGGGCTCTAAAAGTAGTTTTACTACGGGAATCAAAAGAGTGAGTATTTAAAAAGAATTAAAAATTATTAGTTGAATTATTTTATTTAAAAGTAATTAGATAATGTATGAAAACGAATTATTAAGTCAAGCTACAAACACACAGGTTACTCAGTGTGTTTAAAATTCTCAGAAGGGTAAAATATATTTTTAAATAATATAAAATAAGAAATAAAAACTTGCGTATAAATATTTATTACAGAAATTTACTTTTTGAACTAGTTATAAATTTGCTAACCCTCCAGGGGTTCGGTCAACAATGAATAAGGAGAAATTTTTAAACGTTACAAAAAGTAACCTATACTTCTTACTTTTAAGATTTTCTTGAATTCAATAATCTGGATTCATAGAGTTATTACCTAGTCTCTATTGATTGAAAATACTTAAAAAACAATGTTTTTATAAACTTTATAGATTTGTATAAGTTCTTCATTCACCAATCAATAAAAAACAGTGTTTGTGTATCATTTGTCTTTAAATTAATATAACCAATTCAAGATAGATTCCTGTTTTAAAACAAGTTTAATATTACTCACTAACGTGTTGAGTTCATGAATGATATCTACAATACATGCACTGTGCAGTTGTCACTAGTTCCCATATGTTTGTCATCGCATGTTCAAGGCATTTCATTTATTGGAGGCAAGATTTTGCAAATGCTTATCTGTTTACAAACAGACTTTAAATGGTAAACAGTTATTACAGATACATCGTAGTTAAGAGATTCATCGTAATTGGCCATTTTTAATGTTGGTTGTGTATTTTACTGTAACTTAGCATTTGGTTTTGTTTTTTGAGGCTACAACAAAAAATAGTTTACTACAACGTTTCAGTGAATTTATTCGTAAATTTTTAAGTTTAATCTGTATAAAACTTATTCTGACAGGCGGTTTTACGACTTATCTATTTTGTTTAACAATTCTAATTTGTAAATAAATTTACTAGATAATATATTTATCGAAACCTCAAAAATACTAATGTTGGTTGGTTATCCGTTGTTGTGGACTTCAAAAAGAGAACAATATACGATTTCCTGTTTAAGCACATTACAATTTATGTGGTACAAACTGGAATAAATAAATTAAATGATTGATTTCCTTATGTTTAAAGGACTTTTTAACTATTCTGGTCGTAAGTAATGCACGTAACAAAAATTCATTTTTATTTGGTCGAACTGCTTGCCCGAACTGATTTAACTTCACTAGTTCAAAGTGAAAATAAAAGTGTTTGTAAGAACTTCTCTGAAGGTACTTAAAAATAAAATATAAACAACCCTTTTCCCCTCTTTACTTGGGGAGGAAAGGCGCAAGTCGTATGTTAAGCGACACGCAAGGGGGGTTCCTCGGTGCAACTTTTCATCTGCCCCTAGAGATAGTGGTTTCAAACCGTTCAAGCGGTAAATCTGGGTTTTAATGTCCTCCCAAAATCGTTCAAGCGACTAGTTTGGAAAATTACTATTTATTAGATTACATGATAAAATCGATTTACGAAAAAACATTAGAATATTCATCTTTCTACACGATCATATTTTTCGAATAAAAAGCAAGTAAACCGAGCAAGTCAACTAGTTTGTGCAAGTAATACGTTATAATGAAAAAATATGTTTTTTCCTGAGTAGTTTATGACGTACAGTATCATACGTCACACGCCCGGTAAGTTTTACCGTACTCGCATAAAAATCACGCACTCGCCACTGGCTCGCACGGGAACTATGCTTGTCCGGTAAAGCAGTACTTACCGGGCTAGTAACGTAACATACTATTTCCCGTTGAATGCTTATCTAGGGAATCCAATCCCGGGATCCCGCGTGATTTTAGGGCTTATTTAATCCCGGGATTTTCGGGATTATAAAATTACGTGGAAAATCGATATTTACTAGGAGTTTATCAGTTAAAACAATGTTATAACTAACAAAAACCAGTTACGTTTTGCTTTTGATCAAATAATCATGGTTTGATGAGTTATTTGTCGTCTTATAGTATGTGTAAAAGTAGTTTCCAGTTAATATTTTCAAGCTTCTGAAACAAATACATAGAGGTTTCAACTTGTTTCTGATACAATGTAATGCGATTGCAATTAAGTTTCATTACGATCATTCTCTAATGATAATTTATATCGTACTTTTAATTTTTCTAAGTACATCTTTTCAAGTCCTGATATTGTTTGGTCAAGTAACTGTATTCATGTTTTGTATAAGACTTTCTTTAAATTATGTCTGAATAAATATTTTATATGATTAGTTCACGCTTATACAGGACCATCCTGATAACGTGTTTCGTTTTCACTCTGATGTCTAATACTCTTTCCAGTGTTTCATGATAAGGCTGACTATGTCGTCAATTTGTTTACGCTCTAAGTTTTAAAATCACGTTAACAAGTCAAAACTAAACGGAGCACTGCTTTGTATATCGCAATATATTACTATACCATGTATATATGCGAATCAATACTAAATATTTATTTTGTATCGGCAAATACTATGTTGGGTCAATCCCGGGATTAAAGTTTTTCAACCCCAAAATCCCGGGATTGAAAATATCGTCCGGGATTGGATTCCCTATGCATATCCTACAGTCACCAGACGGCTGGCGGTTTGCGCTCAGCTGTTTCAACCAACAATGAATGTCACCTGGATTAATGTTGCGTCTTTGTACAGCCGGCGCCTTTGTCAAGATCGCATTCCGGCTACCACTGTTCATTAGCTGGCCTTTTGTTCTTTCGGGGATTACTGTTGGATTATTCCCCTTTTATTCACGGACATTATGACAAATGGGAAACGCGAATGTTGTGACTAATGCTCCGGGGAATAGGATATGGAGACTGTTGAAAAGAATACTAAAAAGTATTCACAGTGTTTTAAGTTTAAGATATATTTTATTAACCTTTTATTTTAATAATACAAACATTTATTTTATTAACAATTTTTTATTAATATGTAAGCCCGTACTTATTTCCTCGCTAAAAAGGAAAATCTTAATTAGGTCAGTAACAAATTAGCACCACTAAATCAACAAAAAATCTTATAGTCCGGGAGCTGGGAGGTCAAACATTTCGTCAAAAGGTGCACATGTATAAGCTATACCGTTTTGAAGAGGCATCCTGGGGGTGTCAAAAATGGGTTTGTGAGCCCTCAATGTGGGGGCTTTCACCAAGGTGGACAAACTTGAAAATAAACCCAAAAAATGGGGTTCTTGCAATAGTTACGTAGACAAATTAAAATAACCAAATTTTAATTTACATCATTGAATTCAGCGTAAAAAACACAAACAATTTGGTATGTTGAATCATTGATCTATGTCCATTGGTCACCGAGATACTGAGAGTTATAAACTTAAAACGTTGTCCAATGTTAACCTTATGGGAAATAACTGAAATTGTATAACTCTCTTATTTCTCAACGTATCTTACTAAAACTTGGTATGGGGCTTCATTTAATTAACGTCTACTTTTTATTGGCCTGAAATCCCCAACTTCTTGCGTTTCCGTGGCAGCAAACCTGCATAAATTGTTTTCATGTTATTTTTATGGGGAGAAAATAAAGTCTATATCATCCTTAATTTTTACATACAATGGTAAAACTTGGCATAAGGCTTCATGTAGTCGAGATTTATTGGATATTGACTTTAAACCACTAAATTTGTATTTACCTCTTGCAACAAACCTGCATACTTCATCCTCATGTTGTTCTTATGTAGAAAACATAAAACCATGAAAGTCATATTCAAGTTTGTCGATCTAAGAGAAAGTCCCTAGATTGGGGGCTCACAAGCCCATTTTTGAATACCTCTAGGATTCCTCTTCATAATGGCATACATGTGCACCTTATGATGTAATTTTTGACCTTCCAGCTCCCGGTCTATTAAGCTCACCTTTTAATCAATTCCAACCAATTTGAACAGTACTGTAAAAACTTTAACCCACCTTACATCCAGTTTTTTATAACTTAATCATAACTGAGGTAGAATAAGACACGTTCAAATGAAACGCGATTTAATTCAAGTTGAACAGACTGGGGAAATATACGTTGCAAAACGGGGCTAATTTCCAACAACGTCGGGGTCGAAGTGCGCCGTCTTAACCCCAGAGTTGGAGGTCGTTACAGAAACATCGCGTCTCGTCGGCAACATCAAAGCATCAAACAACAATACTCTCGCAGAAACATGGTAATTAAATTCTCACGCCTCGTGGTTGTGCGCTAGCGGCGTTTACACAACAATTAATGTACATTGGATATTGTTTTGGGAGAGTTTTACCTTAGGATTCGTGTTTTAATGTTGCTTATGAGTTTCATTACTGCACCGGTGGAGGGGGAGGGATGGGTTGAGAAGAAAATTAAAACTGAAGTGAACTATTATAATAAATTTATAATAATTTTAATTTTAACTGAAATGTTTTTGAATGGAAATTCAATAAACGAGAACAGTGGAAAACCCTTTTTGGTTCATATTATTAAACTGGAGTTGGTAATGTTTACGTGCACAACAAATCTTAATTATATAATATGTAGTTTCTTTTTACATTAAAATTTATGTAAAATGTTTAAGGTTATACAATAATTAGTGACTCTGAATTGTGTACCGTTACTATATTCATCTATGTATTTATTTGATTAAGTATTGTATTATTTTGAAACAGAGAGGACCCAACGACATAAGATCTGTTGAAGCGTAGCTCATTATTGTAAACAATTATGGATATAAAGATTGTGATTTCTGACATACTGAAATAAACATAATAAACATTTGTGATGATATTTTGGACAATTTATTGAAGTAAATAAGGATAAATTACGTTTCCAAAGAAATATTGTTGGTTCTTAAAAAAAATTGTTGAATATAGGGCTTGCCTCATTACGGCTTATTAATACATATAGGTCTAAGTTAAATATACGAATTCAATAGTATCAAAAAAATTACATATTTTGTGAATCACCATAAAAATCTTGATTATCTTAAAATCATAAGGAAAATAGTTAATTAAAGAAATTATAATTATATCCTTGCAATTAAATTGTATCCTAAAAATGCCACAGTATGTAACGCCGCCTCTCTTTCGCCATCCATGATAAAAAATTCCATTACTGAGGTTGCAGACTGCCCCGAGAGATCAACATTTCTCCCAAACTAGGTTTAATTTGTGCCTCAAGAGGGGCACAAATTTTTCGATTATTTTTACACAAGAGATTCTTGGCTTTAAGTGTAAAATATAACGGTGTAAAATATAAAGTTGCAACAAAAATAATTTTTAATCTTACTAACTGTATGAAGTTAGTAGTAAAAACTATAGTGTGATACCACTGTTTGGTAATTGTTTTCGTTTCCTCTTACGTTTTAGTGATGAAGAAAAAGAACCATTCAAGTGACGTGCGAATGAAAACCAAAAGTGTTAAAGCGGAGATTATAATAAAAATTCGGCGTTAAAAATTACACACGACGTATTTTCTATTTATATTTTTCCTTTAGAAATAATAAATTGATTAAAACATGAAACCGTAAATTATGAGTACTACTGAAACACAAGACATAATAACATTAAATTGGTGTAACCGTATCTTAAACGTTAACATCAATTAAATGATTTACCTTTTTTTGCTGGATTGCGAACGTGAATACATTATAAGTTATTACAATTTATGTAGACGGAGTTTTCCCACGAATGACCCTCTAGAAGACCCTGAATTATGAATTGAATCGTTCCTGCGAGCGCCATAAACAGAGCAGCGTCCTATACGAGTCGTGAGAGATGGCAAAACAATTTTATGGACGACCTTCATGCAGCCGTATATTACTAGTAAACGCCGGCTTCGCTAGCATAAAACTGTAACAAGGTTTCAAGTTAAAGCAAGTTATATTTGAAAAGGTTGCAAATAATTTAGTAAAAAGTTATATTAAGTGGAAATAAGTAAGGATATTTGATTAACAGTCAGTACTGGCGCCAGCAAAGCATTTGGACTTATTACCCCCTGGGGTTTAGTGTTGAACAATCAACTAGTGAGAGGACGGGGGTTCAACTGATAGGTAATAAACAAAACAATAACTTGTTTTTAGTTACATTAACGGTAACGTTCCAACACAGTTATTGGTTAAAAGACTTAAGAGGGTCAGGCTCTCACATGGTTTGTCTTCTCGAGTTAAAGCTTTCAATCAACTGCAATGTATTGTGTCATATACGAATTGCTTTGTATATATATATATATATATATATATATATATATATATATAATGTTTTCCAATTACTTTTGCCTGTTCGTGTTGCATATTGTTTTTAAACTCCCGTGAGAGACTGTACTAATAGGAGTTCATACTGACTGTACTGACTACTGACTGTAGCCATACTGGTATAAAATGTCGCTATTCTTTAAGGGGGGAGTGGTGTAGGTTACGAGTAGACAGTAATCAACAAGTGACAATGAAAATTAATTTAAAATTATTTCTTTTTTATGATAGACCTAATGTATGTCAGTAATTAAAACAGTATCGTAAGACCTCATTTCGCATTCATTTAAAATAGAACTGCTCTATTAAACACGGGAAATTAGAATGATGTGTATAACGCGTAAAACATAAACAAAATAGTTAAAATGATTTTAGTTTTTAATGATTTTAAAATAGTTAAATGATTTTTTTATATGATGTTCATATAAATTTGAACATTTTAGATAAACCATGTATTACTTGATCACACGTGTACCCAACAAACAGAGTGGCTTGTATTTGTATTTGTAATTGAAATTTGGTGATAGAAACAGCCTCTTTAGTTCTTTGATACTCGATTACTTTTTCGGTTTTTGATTGGGTTTGATTCCAGGCAATACGACAGCTTTTTATGTGGATTGTTCACAATGGCGAATAAAAACGTTCACACGTTATACCAAATCTATCACAGGCACACATATAAAAGCTCAATTAATTGTTACTTTACTTGAAGGGGGTTTCTTATCTTGAAGAGGGAGGGAAATTTATATACTTTTTGCCAGCCCCTCGAAGGTAGACGACACACGAAAAGTTCCGAAATATCCGAAAATTCCAAAGCTAGTGTAACCATCTAGTGGACAATCAACAAACTTTTTGAGGTAGGATATAAACAACAACAAACCAAATGATTCATCGAATAGGAAACGTTGTGACAAAAAAAAATGCTCAGGCCACTGATATACATTGCGGGATCTTGCGAATAATACTAGTTGGTTTTCGATTGCTTTCCGAGGGACATGCCCGGCGCTGGCGAACGATAAGTGAAATTTCCCCCCCTCTCGTGCTTCATGGTTCATGGTGCTTCATTAATTCTGCTATAATTAATACAGGGTGTTTTTTTAACGAAACCCAAAACCCCTTTACAAGTGAAGATTATTTCCCCTAAAGATCTCCAAATTTTACCTCACTATATTATTTTCTTTGGGGATACATACAAAAGTAAGGCCTAAGAAAACAATTCAAAGGATATTAAGCATCTCAAAACAAAAACAAAATTAAGATATTAAATTAAATTAAATTAATTTTAAATTAAATTAACTTTTAAATTTAGAAATTTGATTAATTTTTGATTAATTAAAAATTTAACTAAGAAATTGAATTATTAAGAAATTCAATTATTTTAATTTGTTTTAAATTTTTTAATTTAAATTAAATTAAATTTCTTTCTTTAATGCAAGAAATTCAAAGAGGTACCTTGTAACACGTGTTTGGGAATTTAATGGAGAGCACAACTTTATACAAACGCCAATGGCGGATTGTTTTAACTCATAATGTTAACTAAATGTGATCAAACTTAAATAATAGGTTGTATAAAATGTAATGATCAACAAAAACATACTCATTTCATATTTATATGTGCATTATTCAATCTTAAGAATGGGTTGCGTTTACAAAAAACACCCTGTATTATTTTTGAAAACGCGGGATATAATTTATTTTTTTCGTTATACTGCTTCAAAAACAGATGTTTTTAATGCATGTTTTCCGGACCTAAATACACTCTTTTTATTGCTAGGAATTAAAAGCTGATGTACTCGATTCCAGCTGACTCTTCATAGTCCTAGGACTATAAAAGTCAAAAAGTGCCGAGTACGTCGTAATAATCGAGCAATATTCATTCCATTACAAATAATCGAAACATTCATCGGTATTATCGAAACATTCATTGTTGTCAGTTTAATCAATTTGTGAAACTCGCTCATTTCACCAATCGATTATTACATGCGTTCGATACGTCGATAGTTGTTCATTGTTGTCAGTCTACCCTAACACAAATGAAACAATCAGCTGATTGCTTCAAATAGCAAGAACAAGACGATGGCATCTTTTGAAGGCATCTTTAAAGGTAAACAAGCTGTAACATTTTGGTTTTCTTAAGTAGTTTACGTATTGTATTGAGCAATATAACGAAAAATATAGTTCATCACACGGACCTAAAGCTGCTTTTCGTTACTCGGTCATTTTTCAACCTCGGCTTACAGCCTCGGTTGTAAAACTTGACCTTGTACGAAAAGCGTCACTTTAGGTCCTTGTAATGAAATATACTATTATTTACAAGGAGAGGGCAATCCATATTCAAGGAGATTCAAGCTATCAGAGATTCGATAGCAAAAACAGTTACTTATGAGAACTGTTTCATCAGTTCTCTACGGATCGCATGACGTCGAGGCTCTAGCTTTTTTAGCGTGTAGAGTTGGTTTATAATACAACACAGTACCTTATGCAGTCGCACAATATCCCTAGGGAGACGTGCCTAGCTGGCTGTGCTGGGGCTTTCATTCCTCCAAAGTCTAACAGTCTATGTAGTCGTCGAATATCGTTAAAATAAAAAATAAATGAATACTTGTCAATAAATGTGTTGTGGGAACATTAAAATAGCCCTAAAAATGTTAGCTACGTAGTATTTAATAACTTCTCTCGGGTGAAAAACTCATAGCTCCATCGATTTTATAACAAAATAGGACGCACATATGAATTCAGGCAGTTTTTAAAAACGAATTCACAAGCAAATCACTTTAAAAACACATTTCCGTGACAATTAGGTCATCCGTACAGGAGCGGATATGATCGTGCTGGACAATATCCGCGCTTTAATCACTCTTTTGCCGGCCAGTGTTATCGCGTTTTATCAGTGATAATGAGATTGCACACCCTTCTTGCGCCTTCCCTCTCATCGACCATAACGAATCTTCAGTTAACGTAACAAGCTTCATTGCGTCCAATGATGTCGTCTGTAATAGGCATGTAAGGTAATGTCTAACAATTATAAAGATGTTATATTATTCAATGTTTTTTTTTATCTGTCATCAGTTTGTATATGTGTTATATATATATATATTTGTAAAAGATTCAAAAGAAAGTATATTTCTAGACTTATGTTAATACCCTGTCGACGTTTTAGTCTCCTGTCATCTCTATGTAATTTACAAGGATTTAAACAAAACTAGTGGTTTGAAGGGGCTAAAAGCCCCTAATGAGGGAAAATTCAAACAATCCTTATTTATTATAGTACAAAATACATAGCAAACTGAATCTACCTTATAGATATGCATCACCTTATATCTAGCCTATCACATGCTTTTCAATCAAGTATCAGCATCACATGTTTTATGTAAAGAAAACAGACTTTTTTTTAGATCTCAATGCTTTTTAAATGGCAGATATTTTACGTTATTCCTCGTTTTCTGGTGAATTTCAAGCAATTTTATTTTTTCCCGCCATCACGGAATATATACCTTTAATTTGAGTCCTCCTCCATCTTCCTACGATTTGCCAGACGCCCACAATTTTGACGCAAAGAATCGCCTTACGAAATTAAATATATGATTTTGGTTCGTTTCCATGGCAACCATTTTTATTTTATCAGTTACTATCCAACCCGTGTACAGCACTTGAACGGGTACTACAGCATCTAGTTTCTGATATCAGTAAACTCCTAACAATCGGCGAGTATTTTTGTTGCTAGGCAATAAAACCGGGAAACATTATTTCCATATGTAACTGTCGTAAATGTTCGAATTTTGTAAATTCTCGTATTAAAATTAACGAGGGTGAGTTCAATTAATGAGCATTGCATCTACATGCTCGACTGAATGGAAGAGCTCGTGAAGCCCCAGCGGCCCAGCGTAGATACCCTGCTAGAACTTGGACCTGCAAAATCAAAAGTAGCTGACAAGATCGGCTAGTAACGGTGATAAGACCGCTGCGGGTGCCCAGGATGGTTCTTCAGTTTCCTTGAATTCTAGGAGCCTGAAATCAAAATACGACCAAGGTAAATATTACCACGTGTTTTGGTCCTACACAGAAATAATTGTTTCAGCTTCACAACTTGGATTCCATAGCTTGGAAAAATAGCCTTTAGTAAGCCTGTCACGAGCCTCAAAGGAATTTGAGTTGCCGTTTCGCTTGCTGGAAACCTAAAGCAGCGAAGAACCCAAACACAAACAAAATTATATCTTTTTTATCGTTATGATTAAAAAAATTATTTATAATGTAAATTAATGTAATTAATATTAACTTTTAATCCACTTGACGTTCCCACGATTTCACATGGAGGCAAAGTGGCAAAACAATGTAATACATAGTAATATCTTTGGCTATGATTCAAATAATTATTCATGACTTGCCTCATGGATTGATGTTTAACTTAAAATAACTAGTTGACTATAACCTTTCTGTCGTAAATCATCTCAGTTTTCTATATAACTATTTTCGAGATTTTATCCCATTATCAAATCCTTCGTCAAATAAAAGAAAATCATTCTCGCCACAGTTTAAAATCTTGATGTAAATTTTGTATATAAATTTCGTGTTTGTGTTTTAAAGAATATAGAATGATTTTATAATGGGATATAATCCTGAAACTAGTTGTCTTTTGAGAAAACTAACTGGATTGATGGTCAAAGGTTAATAACCTAGTTTTTTTAAGTCAAATAATTTATATTTGTTCTATGAAGTTGTCATATCTCCATTATGCCAAATCATGCATATCAGCTACTGTTCACTTCTTCTCTATAGTTAATTTTCATATTTATATTTCAAAATGTTACTTTACTCTTTTGAAATAATATGAAATTTGTAAAAATATCTTCAAGTATAAGTATGTTTCGTTTTAAGGATTTTGTCTTAGATCTTCCTATAAGAACTTTTTGAAATTCAAATTTTCCTCTTTTTATGACTAGTGGACTTGTGGATCCCACGAGCCGAGCCGTGCTGGATGCGTGCAGCGTACTGTTCAGTTCGCTCTCTCCACCGTTTCGCCCGCACCTCCGTGTCGTGTCGTGTGATTTCCCGCTACGAAGGTATCGTTCATGCTGTTTGTTTCGTCTTGGGTGAGTCGAAAGCTTTTTTGATCTAAAAAATATAGTTCCTTTTTCAAATCCATCCATGAATCTTTGAATGTGTGGTTGTGCCTCTAGTATGCTTAACAAAATCATATCGTTTTTATCGATATGATTAAAAAATTTAATTTATAATGTAAATTTACGTAATTAAAAAAAAAGCAAGACCCGAGGTCAAGAAGCCTAAAGTCTACTAGCCCATAATACATAAAACACGACTCCTTAACTGATGGTATCGAAAAAGATTAACCGTATGAAATTACCTTCTTCTTTTCTTTCTTTCTTTTATTAAAAAAGAGGGTGGCGGCCTCTTTTCACCTTGCATTGGCCCCCCCCCCCACATGGGCCTCAGGCCTGTGCGTGGAAGTTATCAAGCAAACCCAAGGAGTGAGCCGGTACAGTACAAGGATGACCAGTATTGCTAAAAGTATTGGGCATCATCGGGACTCGATCCTGCGACGCTGCCGCCATCGAACCGGGGCCGAGTGCGCTACCAACTGCGCCACCGACTCACCTTGCTTCTGTCAAGTAATCCTTTTGCATTGGTGTCAAAGTGCTACGGTTTTGAACCCTTTAAAGGTTCATTTTCAAGTGTTAAAATATCAAGTGTACAATATAATATGCAATAGAGGATGAGGGTTTCAAATAATTCGAAAGTAAAAAAAACGCAAAAAACAAAGAAAAATCCAATTTGAAAACACATAACTGGACAGTATTTAAAACTAATGAACCCATGGGCACCTTTTAACAAGACTCTCTAATAATTATGATTCAAGAGTGAAAATCAAAAGTAAAGTAAACTCAATATAATTTTATAGCTATATCAATATTTTCTATAACTATATCTTGTTTGTTGTAGTTATTCTTGTTGTTATTTGTGCTAACTCATGGGTATCATGGTATACTGTCTACTATTCAAGTGTTTAATAATTAGTATATTTTAGTAGGAATTCATAAGCTCACTTTTAAATACATTTTGTTTACTTTTTTGTTTTTGGAATATTTTACATTAATTAAATTTAGGAATCTCAGCATTTTTGTAATGACCCCTTCTGTGTTAATATTTATCACAGAAACACAATATTTGGCAATGTGACACCTACTTGGTTTTAATATGGTGTACTATAAATAGTGCTGTATTTCATATTTTTTAACACTAGTATTATAAAAAAACAACATTTATGTTAAGCTTAATTTCAAAGTTAACTTTTTATAATGTATATTTAAAGCACTTTTGAGTGTTTGTGTAGCTTAAGTTTTATGTCAATATTTTTTATGTTTTATGTCTTCTTTTTATGTGCTGAGTGTTTTATTGTTAGTACTTTTGTATTAACTCCATTGACACGTCTAGCATTTTGGTTGCGAATCATCCGAATCCGAATAGTTTCCATATGTAATGACTACTTTGTATATTTATACGTAGTCGTTTAGGCCTAAAGTATGATTGCTATAGTGCATTAAAGTATTATTGAAGCTGAGAGGTGTTAAAAATGTTATAAATTTACACACTGAACTCGCTGGAGATTGCATGCGATTAATTAACTGTGGTGATATTAATTTTTCTACTTTTCTCGCATTTTTCCAGCGTAACAAATAACTTTGAAATAATGCTACATAAGCACATTTAGTTTTTAAGTTTTTGTTACAATTTTCATATTACTTTCTTTATTTTTTGTTTTGATTTTAAACTCGGCTTTACGGAGGAAATATAAGGATTAAAAAAACGAAGCCGCTACTTGATTAATGATACTTAAAAAGCCGATGGACATAACGTATTCACTATACTTTGATCGGGATTGAACTATTGTGAATAGGCCTAATTTTTTTTTAATTTCCAGAACATTTTCACTTACTTGCATTCAGGAATTCAAGATCAGTTCATTACTATGGAATTTAATAACTACTATTCAAACTATTTTAATCGTAGTCTACGTGAGCACGAAGAAGAGGACTCTCAATTAAATCCGCCGAAAAAACGACGGGAAGTTTCTAACTGCTTTTTAAAAATGGGCAGGCCTAAAATTTAACTAAGAAAATTTAAGCTCATCTGATATTTTTTTCACGAATGAGTTGAAAATCAGCAGCCTTAACCTTTGCATTTTTAGTTATACCATTTACTTATATCCACCCAAGGTTGTTCGTCTCGTCCTGAAGCTGTCGACAATTTTTTAAACATCTTTGATGATGACGTAAAATAAGAATATACCGTGTGTTCCTTAAGTAACTTTTAAACTAAACAATAGACAAGGTTAATGATATTTTTCACATGAATTCCGAAAAAAAAACACTAGATACTCATTTCTGACCTGTCCCCAAATGCAATATTGGGGGGTTCCCCCAAATTTTAAAACACAAACACCCATCGACTGACCATTCATTTTAAAGTGCTTAGTAAAAAAGATACAGCGAACCCTAAATCAATACCATGCCCCTAAACTAAGTTACAGCTGTTTGAAAATACAAAACTGCCTCAAGGTTTGTATCGAAAAGTACTCATATGACAGGTCAATGCCATGTTAATGGCCCCTGAACCAAAATTGTTTGTAAAAAAATAGTTCTTGAGCAATTCAAGGCACATACGAGAAAATTCGGTAAAAATTTGGTACCGCCGCCGTATTGGTATTGCCAAAAATAAACATTTCAGGACGGTAGTTGCCCTATATTAAAAAAATTAAACCTCTGTTGAGTGACACTTAAAGTCTAAGGCTTGCAAAAAACAACTAACTAGTGTGTAGTTAAAAAAATCGTTTCCGGCTTTTCAAACTTTTAAAAAATCTCAGCGTTTTCAAAATTTAATATTTTTGGTTATATGTCAAAGCATGGTTAATGCCAGGTGGGAAATGTGTACTAAACAAGCCCCTTAAAATAAATAGTCACTTGGTGATGTTTACATTTTTTTAAATATGGGACAGCTCTTATACAAACTAAAGGATAATCTTTGTGCCGCAAGTCCAGTGATAGTTAATTTTTAACAATTTTCTTGAAGCTTCAAAACTATTTACATAGTTTGAACATGTCATATCGCTTTCAATACAATTCTTATGGAAATTTTAAATTTTAAAACGGTAGTAGCTTTGGTAAAGGGCTTAATATGTACCTGAGGTTCGCGGTTTTTCTTTTCAGCTATTTTTTTGTCTTTTTTAACAAGTGGTCACTCGATGGAGGTTTGTATTTGAAAATTTGGGGCAACCCCCAAATTACATTTTGGGACATTGCAAATGACAGGTACAGTAAACAGTACCAAACGTTTTTTGTTCGGAACTAATTTGCTAAACATCTTTAGATATTATTCGGTATCTCAGTTATTAAACCGGTGTGGTACTTTTGAGACACCCGTATGAATGCCAACTATGTCTCTCTAAACTTAAAAAATATAAATCTTTTAAAAGAATCTGTGAGTTTTAAGAGTAAATTCTCAACAATCCTATAAACAATCCACAATCCATAAAGAATTATCCAAGCGATTTAAATGTTATGGTCGTAAAGTAAAATAGGAATTCGCTTTCGCTTTTGATAATTTATTTTTGATAGTAAAATGTACACTAATTGAAATTGTTACCAACATAAGGGTAAAACATTAACGTTTATTTTTATTCACTCAGCATTAAATTTCAGTAGTGTTTTTCTTTATTAATCTTTAAATAGACTTTTCCCACCAGAGAAAGTAATATTTCCAGCCAAACTCTCCGTATAGATAAGTAGTTTCTTATCAAACAGCCCATCAGCCCTATGAACACCCTAAGGATATTTCTGTGGTAAGTAATCTTTACATCACGATTTATACGTATCTATTGTTAACTACTGTTAAGGTAAATTGAAGTAATATTGATGTTATTGTAGTAACCAATATTATATCTGATAATCATAGTAGAGAGCTTGACTCCAAGAGGGGGTCGTAAGAGACTCTAATTGCTTAACACCCACATTTTCAGTGGGTTTGGGTTGCTAAAATATTTCTATTTCAGTCCAAAGCCAAAATAGACTACCGTCATCAATGAAGTTTAAAACAGTTTCTGAAACGCCGAGACAAAACTTAAAAAATAATTTGACATCCATTTGTATTAAAAAAATAATATAAAGCAACATTTTAAACAGGTTCGATAATTTTGCCAGGGTTACCTACACTTTGTCAGGGTAAAATAATGACTGGAAATGTAACAATAGTATCTATGGCACTGAAAGGAACGGTTTATGCCAATAGTCAATAGTATGTTGTTATTTAAAGCTTGGAAAAATATGTTCTTGCCTTCTGCTCTGTTACGGACAGCAAAGTTAAACAAACAAGCAAACAAATAACCTATATACTTTGATATCAAAAGCAGGTAGATAGGAGTATAGTAAGAATGGATAATAAAAAAGACTTTTTTTAAATATTCAATTACTAGAATCTCTTATAATGGGTTTCGAGTCGGTTTTGATAACTCTATCCTACGATGTTTTCATTTCTTTCTTTCCAGAGAACCACTTCAAGGAAAGAAGAGAGAAGAATAAGGGTCTAAGCCCTCGACTCCTCCAAGTGGAGTGAGAGGCCCCCTACGTGAAGACATCTATGAAGAAAGAAGAAGTAGGGTCTAAGCCCTCGACTCCTCCAAGTGGAGCGAGAGGCCCCATACGTGAAGACATCTATGAAGAAAGAAGAAGTAGGGTCTAAAGCCCTCGACTCCTCCAAGTGGAGCGAGAGGCCCCCTACGTGAAGACATCTGTGAAGAAAGGAGAAGTAGGGCCTAAGCCCTCGACTCCTCCAAGTGGAGCGAGAGGCCCACTACGTGAAGACATCTGTGAAGAAAGAAGAAGTAGGGTCTAAGCCCTCGGCTCCTCCAAGTGGAGCGAGAGACCCCCTACGAGAAGACATCTATGAAGAGAGAAGAAGCAGGGTCTAAGCCCTCGGCTCCTCCAAGTGGAGCGAGAGGCCCCCTACGAGAAGACATCTATGAAGAGAGAAGAAGCAGGGTCTAAGCCCTCGGCTCCTCCAAGTGGAGCGAGAGGCCCCCTACGAGAAGACATCTATGAAGAAAGAAGAAGTAGGGTCTAAGCCCTCGGCTCCTCCAAGTGAAGCGAGAGGCCCCCTACGTGAAGACATCTATGAAGAAAGAAGAAGTAGGGTCTAAGCCCTCGACTCCTCCAAGTGGAGCGAGAGGCCCCCTACGTGAAGACATCTATGAAGAGAGAAGAAGTAGGGTCTAAGCCCTCGACTCCTCCAAGTGGAGCGAGAGGCCCCCTACGTGAAGGCATCTATGAAGAAAGAAGAAGTAGGGTCTAAGCCCTCGACTCCTACAAGTGGAGCGAGAGGCCCCCTACGTGAAGACATCTATGAAGAGAGAAGAAGTAGGGTCTAAGCCCTCGACTCTTCCAAGTGGAGCGAGAGGCCCCCTACGAGAAGACATCTGCGAAGAAAGAAGAAGTAGGGTCTAAGCCCTCGACTCCTCCAAGTGGAGCGAGAGGCCCCCTACGTGAAGACATCTGTGAAGAAAGAAGAAGTAGGGTCTCAGCCCTCGGCTCCTGCAAGTGGAGCGAGAGGCCCCCTACGTGAAGACATCTATGAAGAGAGAAGAAGTAGGGTCTAAGCCCTCGACTCCTCCAAGTGGAGCGAGAGGCCCCCTACGTGAAGACATCTGTGAAGAAAGAAGAAGTAGGGTCTAAGCCCTCGACTCCTCCAAGTGGAGCGAGAGGCCCCCTACGTGAAGACATCTGTGAAGAAAGAAGAAGTAGGGTCTAAGCCCTCGACTCCTCCAAGTGGAGCGAGAGGCCCCCTACGTGAAGACATCTGTGAAGAAAGAAGAAGTAGGGTCTCAGCCCTCGGCTCCTGCAAGTGGAGCGAGAGGCCCCCTACGTGATGACCTCTGTGAAGAGAGAAGAAGTAGGGTCTAAGCCCTCACTCCTCCAAGTGGAGCGAGAGGCCCCCTACGTGAAGACCTCTGTGAAGAGAGAAGAAGTAGGGTCTAAGCCCTCACTCCTCCAAGTGGAGCGAGAGGCCCCCTACGTGAAGACCTCTGTGAAGAGAGAAGAAGTAGGGTCTAAGCCCTCACTCCTCCAAGTGGAGCGAGAGGCCCCCTACGTGAAGACCTCTGTGAAGAGAGAAGAAGTAGGGTCTAAGCCCTCACTCCTCCAAGTGGAGCGAGAGGCCCCTTACGTGAAGACCTCGACGCAGATGGAATAAACAAGGTAAGACACATTTAGGCCTAGTAACTTAATTGTATATAATACAAAGTATCATAAAGAAGCTTTATTGTTGAGGTAAGTATTTGTCATTATGTTTGGCTGGAAATATTTTATCTACCCTCTAAATAAAAGTTATATATATTTTACTCTTACTCCCATGATCATTTATATCTGAGTCGGAATGTGTCCTCGCCAATCATCTGCCTCCACTTCATCATATTTTCTGCACCTTCCTCGCTGACTCTCATTTTATTCATATCCTTTATATCTTCAACCTTCCATCTTTTCTTAGGGCGTCTGGGCGGTCTTTTTATCTAGGGTTTCCTTTCCACGTTCGTTTCAGGAGGACACTGTAAAATCTTCATGGGTCCAGCATAATATAAGTCATACGTCTAATAAACAAAAACATAAACATCCTTAATTTTAACACTAAGGCCGGGAAACACTAAACACGTAACAAAAATTGTGTCTTCAAACTCCGTGTTTTAAAACGCGCTTTTTGTCTTGAAAACGCGTGAAGCAACTCATAATAAGAATTCAACTACAAAATTTAATGCAAGAACAATATAATGATAACAGGCATTCTAATTATAAAAGTTATACCCAATGCAGATTTAACAACATTATCCTTCAATAGTATGAACCTCCACGTAAGTCATCAAAAACACCATAAAACTGATGACGAAAATGCAAACGAACAGATACATACAGAAAACAGAAAGAATGGATATCATTCTGCTATTCATGGCCAGTCATAAGTATTTAATTAAGAGAAACAGCTAAGGTTTTCAGTGATTCAAGTTGGCTCTTGAGTTGATTAGGAGGTACTGAAAATTCTGATTAATTAACTAAGTTAAAGATCCACATTTGAATCGATATGCAAACACGGCTAAAGACAGTTGGAGTAATTCGTCAGGTAGATGGAACCTCATTTGGATTCGTCCTCAGAACTGCAGGTCAATCAATATAAGACTTGGAATGGAAGTACTCTAAGTTCTTGTCGCATGACCGTAATGTGCAGAATCCCCTACAGCCTCATACTTATGCAGCACCTTTTTCACATTAAGGACTAATCTATACTTAGGTATTGTGATCAAAAATCTTCCTAAGCCCCGGTTCTGAACTGATTTTATAAGACTAATTTAGACTCGTTAAAGAGAGTTCAGCGTAAAGGTCTGCAGATCACAAAACTTATGATAATCATACCCAACGATGAAGCTCTAGGTTCCCTTACAGTTTTGTTTTTCCTTAAGATTTAACATTCAACTTTAATTTACATAAGTAAAACAGCTGAGTAAGTGCTGTTTTCCTATTTTGAAACCATTGAATAGATGGTTCTATACCCATTTAAAAGTAAATATTCTATAATTGGATTTTGGCCTCTATTTTCTACTAGTAAATTTGAAGGTTGAATTAATGACATTTTTATCTTAAAGTTTATTAGAAAACATGCATGAAATTCATAGGATTTAAATGGTGACGCAAGTTTTCAGTAGTCATATGCAGTAAGCAAGAGGGACATTATGCAACTTCTTCAGCAAATTATGAAATGTAATATTCGAATGATATTTTTATTTTCCAGAGACTTTATTGAGCGATCCACATTCACCTAAGGGTTGCGTGAGAGCGTAGGCCTCAAGGGCATGAAGCTGTGCGTTACTCAGTTCTGACAAGCAATCAGTAAACCACTTTGTAAATTAATAACATCCTCCATAACATAATTTACACGAATAAAATTGAAAACCACAAGTCATCGAATAAGAAAGGTGGATGGTGGACATTATGATCATTGTTTTGTTAATGTAAATTATTCACTTTGTCCAATTAGATACTCATAACTTGTGAAATTAATAATTGAATTTTCATACATGAAGCCAATGAGCAATACAGTCAAAACGAAGGACAGGAGTAAAAGTTAGCTGAGTAGTATTAAAGTTTGCTTTAATTTAGTGTAATATATCTAATTTAACCTTATATATCAAACATATAGTCATAAAATGTAATTAGAAACTTATTTTTACATTCTAAAAAACCTGACAGGAAAACAATACTAACAGACTGAAGCTGTTAACGTAAGAATGGTTTTGTACGTTTTGTTTAAACGGAGCAGTCTTGTTTTGGAAGATTAAACGGCAAGACACATGAAACTAATTGCACGACGGGAGGCTCAATCAGCTCGCCTCAAGTCAAGAATAAATTTGGGTTGAAGGAGGATAGCAATTTAAGCTCGAGGAAACAATTTTGGAATTGATAAGCGATAAATAATGTTTTTTTACTCAAAGCATAAACAAAAAACGGATTGTTTAACTGATCTTTTTTTAAATTTACTAGCTGATCAATCCGATCTCAACCGTGGAAAAACAAAAAACCCTCCTTGGATTCATGATTGTAATTTCATTTATTTGTCATATTAGTTTGTCATGGCAACTTCCTTATAGTTTAACATTGAAACATTTAAGTACTACATTGTACATTGTACTACATTGTAGCCCTGAGAAAATTTGGAAAAATCCGTTCTTAGCGGATGCCTACGCCCTCAGAGTAAATTCCATACAAAGTTTCGAGGTTCTATAGGTCAAGTAGTTTGGGCTGTGCGATGATATAGTGGTATTTGACCGGTAAATAATTAATACAGTATAGTAGGCAAATAAGACGAATAAGTAATATTTTAGCCTAAACTATTCGGATAAATTATGCAGGCTTGGTTCTGGGCAAAATAGCCCCCCCCCCTTATTTGGGGTCCCAATGAAGCCCAAAATTTAGCCTAGCACGTTAATGATTTCAAGTTAACAACTTTTCAAAACGTTAAAACAGTTTAAAATTTGAACAACTAAATTTTGACTGATCGTATAAAATAAACCGATTATTAAGTACCTGTGGCGAAATGAAGGGCAAATCAGCTTACTCAAGCTAAGTAAGCCAGTTTGGGCGCGATAATTCCGTCGCTAATCACTGTAACTGCGGCGCCCCAGGGTCGGATATGGCGTTCTGTCGCCGCTGGACAATATCCGTTCTTTAATCACTTTTTGCTGGACATTTGTTATTGCATTTGATTTCGAACTGGACTGTGATGGGCTTTAAATATTGTATTACGTTGCGCTTGGTCAAGGCAGCTTATGCTGTCCTGGGCTGTGTACAGTATTAGAATTAAGAATCAAGAATCAAGAATACTTTATTGTCATTAACTTGTACACGCATGGACAAACGTCAAACAAACATATTTACAGAAATAATAAAAGATTAATACATATAGCTTGATTATTGTGAAAGATGCATTCACTAGAATCAAGTAGGGGGCCTGTAGAGTTACGATGGATCACAAATTTCTTTAGTTAAGCAAAGGGTTCCACTTACTGATGCGTTAGAACAGAAACAGTAATTGAAAAAGGTTGAATGGAACTTTAAATATGTGTAGAAGTGTAGCGTGTACGCATATAATTTGATTTAGAACTTTAATAGATGTAGTTTAACGTTCTTGAAATTTTGGTATCAAATTATACCTGCAAAAAGGAAGATGGAAAATACTGAAATAGTTTAATATTAAAAATATTTTGGTTTCATGCATCTGGATTAGATAACAAAAATAATAAAAATTTTCACTCTAACTATGAATAAACAGTCATTGAACAAGGGAACTAAATCAATTGTACCGAGGTATGTGGTGTTTTTGGGAAATATCACTAAGTATGCCTGAATCCCTTGCAATACGGACTTTTCTCCTAATTATTCGGCGGTAAATGTTTCAAGATCGGGGTGACGTTTCACCACTCCAGCCCCATTGCAGCTGCATTATACACTACCACACCCGTGTTTTACCCTCAGAATATTAGCAAAAGATTTCACAAACTTGAGTCTATAAAATTTCATGTAATTAGTTTTACAAATATTACAAACACAATAGCTGGGAACTTAAAATTTAAGATTTAATGTCGGGCTGATTGTAAAACACATGTGTTGTAGTAGTGATACTACTGCTGCAATGGGGCGGGAGTGGTGAAAACGTCGCACTGAAATAATACAAACTTGGATATTTTCGATACATGCGCGTCGATTGAAAAACTGGACTACATTTTAAAATATAATCCGAATAAACAAAATTAAACAAAATATTAAACAATTAAAGCCGCCTACCTACAATTTTATATTCTACATCATCCATTTTAAATTCATCTATGGGTAACTCCAGTTATCTTAAACTACAAGGGTACAACGTAGCTCGCGCAGTCAGCACGATGAGCGCCGCTTTGACACATCAGAAGCATTTGAGCGCAGATAACTTCGCTAGTCTTTGATCACGCCGTGTTGTAAAAGCCAATTTGTGAAGCTTCCCTTGAAAACATCCTAATTGCGTTACTTTACTCCAGTCTATTTTATGTCCACGTTAACAAGGAATCGCTGCATGAAATAAGCTATTAGTAAAGATTGTATTTTATTTTATTACATTTGTTAGGGATTGTAAGGTGGGTGTTGTAAGGGTTGGATCTTTGAATGATGTGTGTTTCCAAAAATGGAAATAATAACCTTACGCTTTTGGAGGTGTCTCAGCAAGAAATTTCATAGACGTGAGTCTATACAATTTCTTGTAATCTGTTCTACAAGAAATACATACACAGTAGTTGGGAACTTAATTTAAGATTTAATGTCGGTCTGATGGTAAAACACGTGTTATAGTAGTGAATAATGCAGCTGCAATGGGGCGGGAGTGGTGAAAACGTCGGCCCGATCTTGAAAAATTCACCGCCGAATCAAGTGAAGGAAATACCGTATTGCTAGGGATCCAGGTATTTTTAGTGATACTTTCGACAAAGTATAATGCTAATAATGCTTTGATACGGTGTGGACCACTTTCTTTAACCCGGAATATAGTATCGCCTTAAAATAATTTAAGGCATTTTTAGAATATTATTTCTCGGAAAAATATAAATTAAATAAAATAATACGATATTTTGAAACCCTCATAAATTTAGAAAATTAAAAAAATTAACTATTGTTTCTTAAAGATTAATACTTTTGACTGATTCATTAAGCAATTTTTGTTTGATGTGATTGCAACATTTTGTTTTGGGCAGAGTTGGTAACATTTTGTTTTGGAGCAGTTGGTTGAAAAATGACTGAGGGAGTTTTGGTGAAAAAATATAGATTTTATTATTATTACTGATATTACTATAATGTTTTTCAAGAACACTTGTGATGACCATAAAATTTAGACGCACTTTTCTCTTAACACTGTCTCTATAATGTATTCGAGGTTTTCTTGCGGAATGAGCTTGGAGTTTACATTATAAATGAAAGTAAATTTATTGAAAAATATCAACCTGCATTCTTCATTTACAGCATATACTTAAATTTTATAGTTCATCAAAACGTTTTCCTCCATAACTTTCAAAGTGCATGAACACCTAAATTCACAAAGTTCGTGAGCAGTCATCTAACCAAAACACTTCGGATGAGTTCCCAACTGCAATGCAGTAAAATAGCTTGCAGATAACGTAGTTTGAAAACCGTGAATTAAAGTTGGCCGGGAGTCGGTCTCGTGGGCTCGGGCACAAGATACACTGTCACGACGCTCGCGTGAGAGCCTCCCAGGGCGGGGGTTGCCTGCCTCGTCGTCCCCCTGGTGGCCAATTAGCAAAAAGCAATATATATCCGATGCCGGGACTTGTCTCTCATGTCTGTCAAATTGCCTGACCTCGTGGCAGTGTGATGCGTAATGTAATCGGAAAATCGACTAGATTGTAGTAATAATATTAATTGTATGTTTCATGTACTAGCAATATTTTGTTTGGAACGTAATATGATTGAGTGATGTAGTTTTGGTGGAGAAGTAAAGTTGACCAGACTGCATGAGGATGATAAAAGTCGGAGACAATTGTAATAGAATTATGTAAAGCAGCACTTATTGACTACGTTTTCAACAAAATTAATATAAAATATTCCAATCCATTACTAAGTTCGAAAGTGGCAGTTTCCGTGGTGTTCTGTTGACCGTAGGGCGTCGTGAAACTCAGATACTGAGATAATGATTTTATTCCACAGTTAATATTATATTACAAAAAACCAGAATACATATTCGGAATTTACGTTGACCACAATTACCAGTTCTGATGGTGTTGTATATTTGAACATTAAGTCAAATAATTATTGTTGTCAGGTTTCCACCCTGCGAGGGGCATTGGGGTGGGGGCCAACTTCGTATATTCTTCCTTCTGAACATGGCTTTCAAAGAATTTGCCCTTACAACTTGATTAAATATCTGTTGAATATAAAGTGTTGTATTCATAAAAATCCCATATAATACATATGGTTAGGACTTAAGTTAGGGAACGTTTTGCTTGGGTTTGGGCAGTATTAGGTGTACTAATAGAGTCAGGAATCATAATTGATCACTACTAGTAGTACGGGGAAAACCTTTTGCTGATGTTCCTGTCCTAGACCAGCAAACCGTTGTTACTTTCCTTGCAGCTGACATTAAAAATGGCTCTTTCCTATATAGTGTGTTAGAATTAGATTATAAGTAATTCCACATTTTACTGGATAAATAAAAAAAAGAACTTTGAGTAAATACGATGTTATGTTGAATGTGTATAATGTATAAAAAAATACATCTAAGGGTAGGTAAGGGCAAGGACAGTTTACAATGTATAATCTGTACTAATTTTACTAACGGTAAACTATCTCGAGATCCATTTTATCATCAATATGCCGATGGGTGTATCGTGAACATTTTTCATAAGCTTCTTTTGTGACCAATTCAATACCATAAAAATCATTTTCAGTTTTTAATTTCTAAGACGAGAAAGAAATAACCACACTACTTTTGATGTACTTCGAAGCTTAGAATAAGTTTCCTTCAAGGTAAATGTCCAACCATTCATTTCTAGAGAGCAAGTCTCAGCACCTCGAAATCCATCAGTCTGAGATCGCTCTTCGATGTTTCCTTTCGTGATTGAGTTGTGAATTTTTTAAAAGAGTAGCGACATTTTCGTTGCTCCACTCCATTGCGCCTGCATATTTTACAATCTGCCGCTTGTGATTTGGAAATGTTTTGCACCTCTGTAGGATTTATTTTCCAACACCTATTTTACCTATAATGAAAAGATAACTACATAGTACAGCACTCATATTATGCCAATAAAGTAAATATAATATTATTATATGTATAATGTTTCCTCTTTGTGTATACATCTTCCTCTTGGAGGAAATCATCACCACAACAAAACTCTCGTGGTTGTAAAAACAATCATAGAACACTTTTTTATTTTTCTGAGAACAAAACAATAAATTAATAAGCATTATTTTTCAGGATTGTTCAAAGAAGTAAGAACCACAGTTTTTATATGTTGAAATAAAATACATTTGATTGAAATTGTGTTTAGTCATATTTGAATTGGTTGGATAAAGAAACTGGGCGGATTGTTTTGATTAAGAGAGAGTAGAGTGAGTAAAAGAAAAATTCCAAAAACTGTTTTTAATACTGCAGTTAATATTTTAATAAACGTGCCAAGCCAGCAATGCTGATTCATTTATTCCTTCAAATTTTAAAAAATCTACACGTAATACGTTCAAAATAGCTAAAAAATAACACAAAATCCAAGAATAAGTCGTAAATATGAGTATCTACAATTTTTAATCGTTGTAAATATGCTTCTGAAACACCCGGTATTTTATAAAGCCATTTAAAACGTTTTAAACTTGACTCAAAACAACAAACTATCATATTGTTTAAGGTAATAATAATATAACAGCAGACTTTGTGGTGTTAGACACTTTATTATTTAATTTTACATTTTTTATTTACAACAGAATTTGTTGTGACAATCACTTATAAACACAGTGGCTATGTACAGCAGATACATGTCGAACCGAGAGGGAAGCGGGAAAGGATCTGGGGAAAGAATACATGTTGTGTTATTTATATAAAATTATAAGTAAGTATTTTCATGTCCCATATTTTACAAGATCCACGATCTTAAAGTAATCACTGTAGGCTACTAGTCTGGAAGATTCAAGATTTTTCAAACAAATGATTATATAATTGAAAGTACAAATATATAAATTTTAATAAATCGATGAATTATTCATCTTACGAATGAGGGATTTTACGTTACACATTGTACAAATCTATTAATCTGTGTAAATTATTAAAAATCTTTATTTGCCTAAAAGATTCAAAACAAGTGGTCCTCCTCTATTTTTACAAAATACGAGTATGTTAAAATAAAATTGCCTCTAATGTGTATTAAAGAATATTTAGTTAAAATTGTGAATGAACGTCAACAGGACTCAAAAAGCTACATAACGTAATCATCTAAACTTCAAGACAATCAACACATTGTTATTAACTATATCTGAATATACGTCCAAATGTATAACAATCGTTAAGGTAGAAATATTAAAAATCTATCGGGAATACGAGTTAGTTACTAGATATTAAAATAACTAATATTCAAATTCGGCCAAAACTCGCTACAATACAATAAATAGTTCTTATTAAAATAGGCCAACTTTGGAAACAAGCAATAAGCGAGACAAAACAAAATAATTCTATTTAGAAACTAAAAATGTCAACTACGATTATGCTCTATTAGATAACAATACCATAGGGTAAAGATGAAAATACTACTAAAATGTAATGCAAACCGAACAAAAATGGTTTCACTCGTGTAATTATGTTTGTAAATTAGTCTACTTTGGAAGTTAATATATATAATTATTTGACAAGCGATATAAAATCATTTCTAACAAAATATAGTTTTTGGACTTTTCACAATGAACATTTAAGTTTAAAAAAGAAGTAAAGCTTCCTAAATAATATTAATAAACAACAGATTGATAGCACTCAGTCTGATTCGGTGTCGATAATGATGCTGATTTTAAAATATAGAGATGATCAATTTGCTAGCAGATATTTAGAGTCTAACTATTTATATATCGAGACTTATTAGTTAATCAATAAATACAAAATGAGTCTTAAATACTAAATAACATTCACTCTATCAATGTCTCTATCAATGTCTAAACATCACACTCATTAACAAATCAGCTGACGGGTGATTTTTGTACAATTTCACGGATCGATTTATTAAACGTAATTTTTATCGTGGAAATGATTACACCACTTACAGAAAGTATAAAAATACGTTGGAATTAATTTTAATTTCTTATCATGACTGAACTTTAACGAATCCTTAACTAAAATAATTAAGGGAAATCTCCGCTATTTTAACTACGGAAATCGTGTAATAAAATAATTTTTCCAGCTACGACTTTAATCGGTGAGAGTCGGTCACTGATGTACGATGATATGAACCTTCTTCTATACAAAACTGGAGACGTCCTAACCGAGGGGTGTAATACTGGGTAGTGGTCTAGGCGGGCGACGCCCTCACTCCTGGGCCTTCAGCTCGCCGTTGACTAGAGGCTTCATGATATGGTCGCCGTCCCCCATCATACTGGCGGCAGAGTCCTGGGCAGGAGGAGTACTGATCAGTGATAAAATAAATTACAAAGGACATTAAACAAAGAAATTCTTAATTGCCTAGGAATTGTGGGTGGATACAATAGATGTATTCAAAAGTCAATCAAAATTATAGTTTTGTTCAAGATGATCCGGAAAACGTGGAATGACAAGGCAATTAATGCATTTGTAGATGGTATGCTTTTATTTATGAATTTCCCCTGAAGATAGGAAACGTCTACCAAATGGAATGGACACTCCACAACATTCTGATAATTTATTTTCAAACGCCTATTTGACCCACAATAAAAAGCAAAATACATAAAACCCATCAGCCAATAAAGATATAAATAAAATTTAAGAATAGGAACACTACAAAAAAGTATCGATATTACCGATGCTTCAACCCCTAACTTTAACTTACTTACTTATTTACTTACTTTAAATTTTTTTTAGTCACATTGTGGTTTTTATTACCGATACTAAGTCGGTTTATTTTAATTTTATTTTGAAACTATCGATATAAAACCGCGATGGGTATATTATTTTATGTATAATGTTTCCTCTTACATATGTTCATATCTTCACTTTACAGAGGCAATAATCATCACCACATGGAAATTTCGTGGTTGAAAAAAACGAACACATAACGGTTTCTTTGTTTTTCTAGAACAAAGCAACGCAAAAGTTAAGCAAAAAAATGTAAATAAAAAATATATGACATAAAAAACATAATTAATGGTCGATCTATACTTGCCATTGATCTATATTACCACTGACTTTATTCTGAATAAGTGCCAGAAGTGTGTGTGTCTGGTGTGTGCCAGAGTGTTTTTTCGGTAGTAAAATATACCGTTTGACTCCCACTTGGTTAAAAAAGACACCCCCTCGTTGCGAGGTTTGGAAAATATTGACATAAGGATAGTAATATTTTCGTTGAAGTCTTCCTTTTACCAGACACATTAGATAAAATTGTTTTTAATTTAAAAATACAAATTTCACAACTGAAAGTCACTTACAATACGGAGGGCGTGCATGATGCAGGCCTGCGCGGTGGACTCGACCTCCAGCAGTTCATCTTCCATGTCCACCGGTGACGTCATCGCCTCGTCCCGGTCCCCCACCGACTTGTCGTCCTGCCGACACCACACATTCGATTCAATTCAATTCAATTTCACTTTATCACAGAGAAGAAACTAACAGAGGTCGCTTTTAAATGGGTCTTCTGTTGCGCCCAAGTGCTTGTTACTTACAGTTAAATCCAGCTACAGTTAAGATACTAATTACTAGTTACATCCAGTTACTAGCTACAGTTAAGTTAAATTAGGAGAGGGCAGCGACGGTGCTGGTCTCTCACGGCGTTAATGGTAAACTATTTTTTTAAAAGTCCTCGACACCAGCGCTCGACACCAGCTGAGCGCAACATTAGAAGATACCTCTGTTTGATTTTCCTCTGTGACTTTATCCATAAAACTTGTACAAATTGTCATTTACAAGTTATACAAATGTAGAATGGCGTCATAATACAGTAGAAGATCTACTACTATATAATAATAAAATAACTAAAAATTAACCTCAGTAAAATCATTAAAGAAATATATTGATTTTTCAGTTAAATAACTTTTTATGTGCCTCCTAAACTTAGAATTGTCTTTTATTAAAAGAAGGTCTTTGGGGACATATTTGATAAATTTTATTGCTGCAGAGTTTGGTTTTCTTAAATAATATAATTCTGTAGAATGTTTTTGGATGACTAACTGATTATTAATAATTATTATTTCATAATTAATATTAATATATGTTCATAATTATTAGTTAATTTTTTCATAATAATTAAGAATCGGATTGTATATAACAAGTTTAACATCCAGTTTTTCTTCAGACACTATATCAGGCTAAGAATATCGATGTACCTATAATTATCGGAACCAAAATATTGAAATTCTTTTTCCAAATAACAGAAATAAAATATCTTTGGTTTTTTGTGATTTATCGATATTTTTTAGCCATCTTTAACCACATAACACTAGTTATAAAAGCTCAGTTGGAGAATATTTGATTTAGAAGTAAAGAACTGATTTTCTACTTTTTGTGGTTTGTGGGGAAGGCCAGTTTAAACAAATTTTAATAAAGGGCAGATGTTTGATGAACTGGTTGAGTAGCTAAATTATCGATCATTGAATACTTTATAATCTTGGATGAGAAATAAGTACTTAGTCAATGGTCAGCTACACAAAAGGCATTAATTACACTCATTCTAAAGAAAACATTAGCCCATGTAGCATGGGTATTGTATTATATACAGAGCAATCCACATGCCAAATTGGTGGATTTTATCTGAACAATCATCTTTCACTCGTCGGCGTCTTTAAACAGTTAATAGAGGATACAAAAAAATAGTGGGGAATTTAGAGAATTAGAACCATAATGAGCGGCGTTCTCGAAGCGGTCGGCAGTTGGATTCAAGAAGGTACTATAAAATCTTTTAGGGATATCATATACTAGGAGTTTGTGCAGCGGTTGTTATCCAGTTCTTCTGTAAAAATGATAGAGTCAACGTAACTTTATAAGCTGCATATTGTAGTATATCGCAAACATTTTATAAAAAGTTACATTCAGGGCTTTTGGATAATGTAGCGTCAGGGATTAATTAGGAATAGCGTCTCTTACTGGTTTAAAGCTCAAATTTTAATGATTGACTTATTAAATATTTATTTCTTTAGAATTAAGATTACCAAAAACATATCTATTAAATTCTGTAGTAAACGGATACAAATGGATGTCGTGCCGGCAAGGGCGTGGCACCAATTATTGGCTATTATTTTACTTACTTGGTATTGCTCTAATTTCCTATAGTTAATGGAACTGCCCAGTTAGCTAAACGCAAACCGTAAGGGAGGTTTCTACATCTACGTTTAAAGATATCTCAAGCTTTAAAAAATAAATGTTTTATTAATACAAAAATAGTATTGGTTGTGGCTTATTTGTAAATTCAACGAATCCTGATTAGCTGCGTTCCAACTTTAAGCCCCTAAGTTTATGGTAACTGATAATTCAACTGTATATTAAAGCTATTAATCACTTCATAACTTCATCTGAATTTGATTAAATTTTCCATTTTAAACCTATAAATAAATAAATAAATAAATAAATAAACAAGAGAAATACCTTAGTAATGTTGTACTTTATCGCTGGGTTACACTGAGGGCTAATAATGGGAATTAGTGTACGTGGTGTCAATCTACATTTCGTTCATTACCCTTGTACCTCTTAACATCAAGGTTACCAAAAAGATCAAAAATTATTATCTCAATTTAAAGGCTTATCAATGGATTGAGCCTAGTTATCGCTTATCAAATAATCAGCACCCAATTCATTTTTAATCTTTAACTCTACCAATAAAACCACGTAATCGTAGAATCTGAATAAGACTTCCCCATCAAATTTGGATTGAAAGTTGACAGTCAGAAGCAATTATGTGGACGGATGGACCGGTAAATAATCGGGGGAAACGAAGGGGCGTTCGGCCGTCAATCAATCTAGGGCGGGGCCGCCCCGCCCGCCACACCCTCCGATAACGATAACGATAACCAGATAGTCTCGTTAGACACACGTCTTCACTACTTATCTATCGGAAACGAGGTGGAAAGTAATTAGGAAGTATGTAGATTTAAGGGGGCGGTCTACCTTGACAGAAAAATCTGCGTCACAGAGCGAAATAACATTGTAAAGATAGGGCTAAAGCGCGCTGAAGTACGCTTGCAGACGTTTCGTATCTAGACGACAAAAGCTTTATTTTTTAATATTTAATAAAAATGAGAATGGGTTCACGTTCTTCAGAATATTTTATAGGTCTCTACATTTATTATTTTTCTATAAAGCGTTTCTGTCGTTAGTTATGATACTTTAAAATCTAACAAAAAACTACTTTTTTTAAAAAGATTTACACAATTCCTGTAAATAAACGGGGATGAAAACAAAAATTCTAAAAATTTAGCGACCTACAAAAACATATCCTTTTTAAAATGTTACCAAAATATTGGAAATCATATGAAAATCCAGCGATCAATTAATAAGATAACAAAAAACCCTGTTTTAGCGCTCGGAACTTGAGGCAGACCGCCCCCTTAAGGTGTGTTCGCTTTATCAGTATAAGATTTAAGTACCTGGTGGACCGAGCCTTGCTCGATGTTATTTCACGTTTACCAGTTCATCCAATTATGATAAAATATTTTAATGTCATAAAATTTATAAATAGAACCCCTTTTTATTGGTCCATGAACTCTTCATTCCACTCGCTGTAATTTTCCTTGTAGTCCAGTCAAAACAGGGTTTGACCTGGAAAATATTCCGTTAATTTTGAAACTTCGCACACTTATTTAGAAGTACCAAAGGATGAAAATACCAAAAGTCCTGGAAAATATGTGGCGAGCTCTAGTGGCAATTGACGGAAACAAGGTACTTTTTTTGGTTTTTCGTAAGAATCTCGAGAACCGTTGGTCGGAGATGAGAACTTTAATAGTACAAAATAAAGCTTATTAAATTTGCTACAAAATGATTCGGTACATTTACTTTGTACTCCTTACGGTTGTCGAGTTGTAGGGCACCAAATATAAGGATCTTTTCACGATTTTCCCCTAAAAATGAGCAACATTTTGTTTTTTTAGTTTTTAACGTATGAAAATAAAAATTATCTAATTTTGGTGGGCACCATTAAATTCAGCATTAAAAACCAAACAATTTAGTATCCTGAATCATTGTTTTATGTCCGTTGGTCACCGAGATAATGGAGGCGGTAAACACCCCTTACATTGTACCTATGTAATCCTTATGGGAAATAAAAAAAGTTCTATATCTCGCTTATTTCGCAACATATCTCAGTAAAACTTGATTTGTGGCTTGATATTGTTGAGATTATATCCTACTAGGGCCTATAATCCTCAATTTTCACATTACGTGTCAGCAAACCTGCATACTCACCTGCATAAGAATAATACGAACAATGGAGTATGCAGGTTTGCTGACACGTAAATGTGAAAATTGAGGATTTTAGGCTCTAATACGATATATCTCAACTACATCAAGCCACGAATCAAGTTTTACTATGATATGTTGCGTTATAAGCGAGATATAGAACTTTTTTCATTTCCCATAAGGATTGGATAGGTACAATGTAAGGGGTGTTACTGCCTCCATTATCTCGGTGACCAACTGACATAAAGCAATGATTCAGGATACTAAATTGTTTGGTTTTTAAGCTGAATTTAATGGTGCCCACCAAAATTAGATAATTGTTATTTTCATACGTTAAAAACTAAAAAACAAAATTTTGCTCATTTTTGGGGGAAAATCGTGAAAAGATCCTTACATTTGGCGCCCTACAACTCGACAACCGTTAGCAGTACAAAGAAAATGTACCGAATCATTTTGTAGCAAATTTAATAAGCTTTATTTTGTACATTTGAAGTTCTCACCTCCGTCCAACGGTTCTCGAGATTTTTACGAAAAACCAAAAAAGTACCCTGTTTCCGTCAATTGCCACTAGAGCTCGCCACATATTTTCCAGGACTTTTGGTATTTTCATCCTTAGGTACTTCTAAACAAGTGTGCAAAGTTTCAAAATTAACGGAAGTTTTTCCAGGTTGGGCCATTTTTTTAAGTTTTTTGACTGGACTATTGATGGCTTTGGTTATGATTACAGCTGTTTGTTTAAACTTTCCTTGTTTCTTTCATTGCTATCACGGCAACTCATAAGGCTAATGTTAAAATTTTACAGCTTTAAAATTCGTTTCATTACATTATCAGACTTTCTATGGCCAAGTTATCTGCATAAAACATGTTTTTGAGTCATAAATGACTTGTCTCCAGACTTTTAAGGAAATCCTCCGAGCCGTTTTTGAGATAAATGTGCAATCAACCAACCGACCAAGCAAGATGACATTGCTCATATAAGAGTATTTGATTGGACAATTTGGTTTGTTCAGCAATAGTCTCGTAAGACACACATACAAGACAAAACGTTATCTATCGGAAATGAGGTTGAGAGAGGAACCTAATTAGGAAGTATGTAGATTTAAGGTGTAGCCTATTCGATTTGTCAGTATAAAATTTAATTGGATGATTTGGATTGTTCAGCAATAGTCTCTATAGACACACGTACAAGGCAATACGTTATCCATAGGAAATGAGGTTGAGAGATGAATTTAATTAGGAAGTATGTAGATTTAAGGTGTGTTCAATCTGGATGATTCGGATTGTTCAGCAATAGTCTCTATTATAGACACACGTAAAAAACAAGGCGTTATTTATCGCAAATGAGGTTGTGACAGCTGAATTTAATTAAAAAGTATATAGATTTAAGATGTGTTCGATTTGTCAGTGTAAGATTTAATTGGATAATTTGGTTTGCTCAGCAATAGTCTCTTAAGACACACGTACAAAACAAGACGTTATCTTGTGGTGAGAGACGGAAATGAAGTTGTGAGAGATGAATTTAATTAGGAAGCATGTAAATTTAAGGCTAGTTCGATTTGTCGATATAAGATTTAATTGGATAATTTGGTTTGTTCAGCAATAGTCTCTCTAGACACACATACAAGACGAGACGTAATCTATCAAAAACGAGGTCGTGAGAGCTGTAAAGTAACTAGGAAGTACGGTGTGTTCGATTTGTCGGTTTAAGATCTGATTGGATAATTTGAATTGTTCACCGATAGTCTCATTAGACAGATGTCTTCAGTAGTCCTTATCTAACGGAAACGACGCTCTAAGTACTGAAAAGTAATTAGGAAGTATGTTGGTTCTAAGGTGGATTCTATTTTCCAATACCCAATTTTTAATTGTATTATTTGGATTGTTCATTACAATGTCCACCTTTAGGCTCTTAGTAAGAAAAGACACTGAGTTACCAATAATCAATAAACAGTATTTTGTTAGTAATTGTGTAATAATCGCTACGATAGACTTCGTCATCGTTGCACGTACGAAATAGCCGAAAAAGACGATCGTGCAGATTTGCGATCGCGGGTAGATGGCAGGAGTAGTTTTACCAAAGACGAAAACAGCTACGAACGCTCGAATTTAGCATTACCGAATGCGGGAACACGACAAAAGTATAATCTGCAAAAGGTCTGGTTATAGCAAAAGCCGTACATTTCTTTGAAAGCCAGGAGGACACAAGGACAATTGTTAAAAAGGAGGACATGTCCTCTTAAAGAAGGACAATTGATCTAAGGAGGACATGTCCATAGATCTAACAACAGATGTCTGGTCACCCTGGACACACCTCTTTTCGGCGAACCATGAGTATACCTCTCTTTCCTTCTCGCCCCATAGTTACCGTAAATCTACTGTAGTAACTATGCAGCTATATTTAGCGCACTTATTGTCAGCATGTGCTCAACAATTAAATATAGCTGAGGTAGCCAGATGAGCCGCTTGGCATTGTTCTGGAGCACGTGGAGCCGTGAGTCGATGCCGCCAGCTCATTGTTCCTAGTGTGTTCATTATCAGGCCCATTGGAAAGATTATATTCTATGCCAGCCCTGACAGAGTGATTGGAAAGTGCTAATTTTTTACTAATTAATCCTATACATATTAACCTATATCCTATCCTATACCCATCCTATTAATGATATGAGCAAAGTCATCTTGCTTGTGTGCTAGCTTGCTTACACAATTATCTCAAAAATGGCTCCGAGGATTTCCTTGAATGTCTGGAAATAACTTATTTCTGACTCAAAAAAAAGTTTTATCTAGGTTACTTGGTCAGATGAAATAATGTAATAACGTAATAAAATGAATTCTAAAGTAGAAGAAGTTTAAAATTTGTCTTATGAATTGCCATACTAGCAACGAATTAAACAGTAAAATGTAAACGAAAAAAGTAATCATAACAGTTAGTTGTTTTGCAAACTACAGCCATCTTTGAAAATTACATGTGTGGGATAAAGATTGCATGGAGCAGTAAAAAAATGTATGTAAAAACTATGATGCTGAAATATTTTATAGTAATCAGATGTATTGGTAAATATGAATAATACTGAGCAAGGCTCGGTCCACCTGGTATACTTATAAGTAAAATGATTGGTTAAAAAACTATAAGGAAAAATAACTTTTTTTTTATAAAATAACTCTCGTAAAACTATTCACCTTGATATGCAGTTTTCAATGTTTGTTGATTTTCTCTGAACCATTCCATGTTTACTTTATGACAAATAAACCTGGCCAACAGCGTAAATTTCCTAAAGGTTTCAAGTAGCTGTTCGTCCCTTTATGGTTGAGGAAGAAATAATAATGATTCTCTTAATTTTTAGCTCTACTTTACAACGAGATCTACATTACGTAAGAATACACCAGCTGATAAACAACATAGAGCACCCATCAAGAGGCCTGATCAACTGTTGAGTCCTTCAATTGGACAAAGAAATAAGCCCACAACAAATAAATCTAGTTCAGCGAATGGTTCTAAAGTTCTATCAATGAGATAGAATATTAGTTAGGCTTAAGAAATGCAGATTTGTGTAGTGTGGCGAGACCAAATGCTACCTTTTTACACATACTTTTTATTTTACGGCGCAACGACTTTTTAACAAACTTTCTAATAGTATAAAGGATTATATTAAACATAAAAATGTGGTTTAACGTATCTGATCAATCCAGTTAAATTCTTATGATAATCCCATGGATTATTGCAATTTCGGCATAAATACCATAATCAGATCCTTTTGTACAAAAACTTAGCTTCTTTAAGAGTTGTCAACTTTTTTAAAAAATAAATAAAACATTTAAAACACTTATACATTTAATGATGAAAATACAATAAAGCACAACACTTTTTCTCAAGAAGGTAAGAGAATGGTTAGTATCTTTCGATGATGTTGAAGAGCTTATAAGTACAATGCAGTTGAATAGCTGACAGAAAATCTTCAACTAAGCATTTGTTTCATTTAGTTTTAATTATTGAGTATATGACATTTCTTCAATTATTGTTTACTCATTACGTAACCAAATGATAACCATGATGTAACCATGATTGTGAAGTCAAACATGTTATGTGTTTGTCTTAAAGCCTATTGAAAATTACAATGTTCTGGATAACTCGACAACCCCCAACACTTATCAACCTTTGGGTCCACAAATAGTCGAGTTAATGAGCTTTTACTGTATTTATTTATTACTAGCTGATCAACTTGGTTTCACCCGTGGAAAAACAGAAAAAATTCCTTGGATTCATAATTTGTCACACACTTTGTTAGGTTGCCGTGACAACTTCATAAGCTTCCCTACAGTTTTAACATTGAAACTTTGAAACATCGTAGGGCATAGCCCCTCGGAAATTTTTGGAAATCCATTCTTAGCTGATGCCTCTATGCGGACGCCCTAAGAGGAACGCTCATGCAAAATGTCAAGGTTCTAGGTCAAGTAGTTTGGGCTGTGCGACTATAGGTGAGTGGTACAAATATATAGTAGACTAGCTGATCAATACGGTTTCACCCGTGGAAAATCATAAAAACTTTCTTTGTCTTTTTAGGATTTAAAATTTGTCATACTTTTGCTTTGCGTATGACATACTTTTTCGGTTGCCATGTCAGCCTTATATCCTCCCGACCCTAAGGGAATTTTGTTAAACCATTTCTAAGTAAGCAGCTAAGACCC
>JAQJVK010000028.1:1955069-2128426 GCA_035578135.1 Flexamia atlantica
GGTCTTTGTAGACCGGTGTGTGTCTTCAATAATGAATGAACAATTACGGCTTGGTGTCAAAGGTTTTCATTCCGCGTTGATTGTTTTTGTTTCTCAATTTCCGCCTTTTTATACCTATACTGGCTTCACAATGTAGAAAAATACGTTATAATATAGGAATGAATACTTTAAAAAAATCATCTTTGTGATTTTCTTGTTAAGAGAATAAATAAAGAAAAAAATGTTTTAGATTTCGTTGAAGAGAGAACTTGTTTTCCTCGCTTAAGACGCCAGCAATTATTTTTTTCTCTGTGCAGGTGTGCCAACTATTCAATGGACTTTCGAACCACGAGTGCTATACTTGACTGGACAGACTCCATAAATCGAACGGCAATTGACGTTCAGAAGAGATTGGTGTTTCATCCACAAAATATGGTGCCTCCTTGGACAGTTGTCAATTCACTTCATAAAGATAAGTCTTGAAAGTAAGATTATCAATCGATTTTTCCTTATGAACAGTTGTAGGGGTACGCTATTTGTTTAACCTCTTCCTTTGAAATCACTAGCAACACTAATATGATATATTCATCACACTGACTCATTAACATCTGTTTTCTGCTCCTTTTTGTTGGATCGAAAGTTACCCATTGCCGTACAAGGCCGGGAAAACGGAAGAAAACAATCAGCTGATTTGCAGCAAACCGACGTTTCATGCTTGTATATTGGTTACTTTTTAAAGGAATGTAGTGGCAGCACTGGCAGCAGTAGCAAATGTTTGTTCTGTTTGTTATAGGTTAGGTTTGAAGGATTGAGAAACGTATTGGTTTATGCGAAGACTGCGATATGATTGAAAGTATATTTTTCTGGGTAGTATTATGAAAAATATCGCACGTTACACGGCCGGTAAGTTTTTCTGTACTAGCATGAAAATCCTAAAAACTTAATCTTAAAAACTCACTTCCGCTCGTGCGGGAACTATCATGCTCATCCATCAAAACAGTACTTTCCGGCCTACTAACGTAACATACTATTTTTTAGCAGCAGCAAATATGATTTTTTTTTTACAAAAATAACAATTGGTCGTCAATATTACCTGTCAAAACGCTACCGGGGACTAGAAAGTTTGTTGGAATGAAGGATTAGCGTGGACATAAATCAATGGTTGGTACTCTGCCAGACGTTGGCCGGCTCCTCGCCTCCTTATTACTTTGGACACTAGCGCAATCGTAGATTAGCACAACACAATTCTAAACACAGCATTGTAGCCTAGTAAAAGTCAAATTTTCTTGTTTATTTATGAAGAACAAAACCTGAAAAATCTACGTATATAGAAAATATAAAAAAAATTCCTTATAGATACGTCAACGTATCATGTATGGAGGAATTTGAAAATTTCTAAACTATACCCAGATTTTATTGCCTGATTATTTACTATAGTTTTCTAAGTTATTTTTACTACTGGAATGATTAAAAATTTGTAGATTTAAAATAAATATTGCAAACAATGAAGTTAAAATGTTATAGTTTTCGTTTTGCAATTTCCTTTCAGCGTTAATAAGTATAGATGTATCACACTAAGAGAAAATGTAAGCACTAATATTCTCCTGTGTTGAAGTAGAAGAAAGCGGACCTTTGAGGCACATTCTCACAACTGTTAATGAAGAAAATTAAGTTACAATGCATTAGCTGTTAAATACCAACACTATGGCACTCAACATTATTATGCAATTCACGGTTTATTAAGGAACACAAAGGTCAGCTGAATTATTTTTAATTTAAAAACAAGTATAAGTGGTTGAATATGAAAAGAATCCATCATGAAGAAATATGAATTACGATTTTAGACCGCTAATGGAATTGAACAATTGACTTAGAAACTAAAAACTGCATCCTATTACTTTGAAAAGAGATTTTTTCCCTGTAAGAGATTTTGCAATAATTGATGAGAAGATTGTAATAGATGTAAGATTGATGGGATTTATTAACTTATTCTGTAAGGTTGATCTTACGAACAGATAAATTATCAAAACAGATAACAGATAAATATCAAAAACATTTTTTAACCTTTATGATTTGAAAAATCTAATTATATATGGTGCGTATATGATATCAGCCCCGAATAATAACAATATTGCCTAGAGTAACTAATTTCATTGAAAGGATGTAGCACAGGCTGCCAATCCAGGTCGGCTACACCACAGAAATCAGCTCTGTTATAAATAAGGGATATCACGAATTTAAAGGTAACTCTGGGGAAATCTGGTGGCGAAGAAGTTATTCCAGAACCCAATTAGGCGCGATTGAATCGAATCAAAACCACCTCGTCTGAGAAAATGATATTTAAGTGGATCCTTTGGAAAAAGAGGGATGATGCCAACGATGTAAGGTTTAGTGAAAATCTTTTCTTAAAATTTAATTATATTTCCAATAGATTTGGTGGTTTCAATCAGGTAATGGTTAATTTTTTGGAATGAATGGTGTTAAATATTTATTTAAAGAATATTTGCATACTAAAATATACTAAACTAAGAAGATACATGGCTTTGCATATCCTTTTTTACATTCAAATTTTTCTTGGAATGAGAAATTGTTTACATTTCAATATTTATCAAAAAATTCATCTTGTTTAATATGGAATCGCTTAAAACACATCAGACATTA
This sequence comes from Flexamia atlantica, assembly GCA_035578135.1. Classification (NCBI taxonomy): domain Eukaryota; kingdom Metazoa; phylum Arthropoda; class Insecta; order Hemiptera; family Cicadellidae; genus Flexamia; species Flexamia atlantica. Next base: position 1,957,710 of record JAQJVK010000028.1, read on the forward strand.
ATCTGAATGCGAATCCAAAATATTAAAAAATATCAGTGTCCAAAAATAATATTATGATATTTTTTTATATTCTATTGAAACAATGTATTCATGCTATATTTATTCTAAAACTTCAAAAACTACATTTTTATGTAAACTAGATAACAGTATTTTCCAAAACCTTGCAAAAACATATAGATAAACCTTTTTTTATTGCTGGATCCAAATTTAAAATATATAATTCTTCAAGATACCTCAAGCAAACCGTCACCGCAAAAATGAAAAACATTATGTCGACTACAAACACAAAAAATTATAGCATAATTGTACCAAACCTGCATTTTCACTGTAAAAAAATTTATTTTTGCATGCAGAACTTCATACATTTGAACTTTAGTAAATACAAAGCAACAACACGATAAAATAGTTTTGTAAAATATAATTTTATATACAAAATTAGCATGAACACATCATAAATGTTGAGAAGGGCTGCGGTTGGAGGGCATAATGGTCTCACGCAGGCTGGAGGGCAGTTAAATGCCGACCACGTAGCCTCATAATGCAGCCAACAGAAATTCAACCTTTCTGATTTTGCTGTATTGTATTGCACACTTCTTTCACCTATTTATCACTCTAGTTTCAAACCTAGCGAAATGCATAAAAAATGTGTCGCTTGTTTTGATTGTACGAAAACTAAATATTATTTTACATTTTTTATTCATAGACTACTAATTGTTGGCATTAATAATGTGATATAAGGATGCATGGCTTTTAAATACATTGATGTCATGAGGCTCCTTGGACTTTTACCTGATTGACTATTTACGTAGCCAAAACGTACTATTTTAGAATACACTATTGCACCGTTACATCAAAGAAGAACCTAGTTAAATCCATCTGTTATAAAAGGTTCAATGAACGTAATGTTGCAATTATAATAGATTGGATTAAACATACGTATGTTATGAAGCAAATTTCCGTAAACATTTTATTCGTGGACCGTTTCTCCCCAAGGTTTCGCCAAGATACTAATACTTCTAGTGTTTTTAAAACGCTTATAATGAAAACAGATCCAAATTAAAACAATTAATTATTCGAAACAATTAAAATACAATCTTTGTATACATATAAAAGATTAAACAATAGTTGTCAGTTGACTAGAATCTATCACTAGTGCAACGACACGCATCATAAGATGTACTATGTTTCTATAATTATGAACTTGCCAATATAATATAATAACCAATCAGTACGTAGTTTTAGTGAAACCTTTACACTGTGAAGAAAATAAACCCAAGTAATATAAGTATTGATCAGAAAAATATGAGTAATCCTAAGTATAATTCTCTACTGAAGTAACACTTGTGTGTGAGTGTGTGTATGGGGGGGGGGGGGAGAGGGACTTCATTGACCCACGGAGAGAACAGTGATGTTAAGGGTTACGTTGTACATTCATTCATCAACGGTTGGTCCACCGCCAGACATGTGCCCACCTCTTGGCCCCTCTTGGCTGCCAGCGCTGCTGGCCTCTCATCTTCGAACCACTACCTACTTTTGGACAAAATGGGTTTGATACTTACTTCTTAACTCCAGGTTAATCCTAACCTAAAATCAGTTACGTCAGTAAGATGCCTCATTGATTCCTTGAACCTTAATAGATGCTTCGTCACATGGAAATAGTTACGTTTGAAGCCCCGATCGTAAGGAGAATTTTGAACTCCAGGTGGTCTAAAGGGGGAAAATTCATTTTTTTTTATATCTATAATTGACCCAATATAAATAAGGTTATTAAAAAATAGATAGTAATTTCATTCTGTAGATTCACCATAAAGTCGGGAGAAAGGTTTTTGAGGATAGAATTTGTAATATATCAGGGATACATTAACCTTGTTGGGGAGAAGGAGGCAGCCCACAGTCCAGAAGAGGTTAGATGCCACTCACGTACTCCACATATTGTAGCCGAAAGAAATCCAACCACTTCCTGATTTTGGAGTATTATATTGCCCTTATCTTTTTAGAATTGAAATAATTTAAATTCTATGCTAGCCACCCCTAAATTAAAAATCTTGAGATTTTTAATATTTCATTCCTGATATTTGATTTACACATCATATATTTAATTTCGTAAGGCGATTCTTTGCGTCAAAATTGTGGGTGTCTGGCTAGTCGAAGAAAGATGGGAGAGGGCTCAAAACAAAGGTAATGGGTTGAGGGCTCAATATTCCGTGATGGCAGGAAAAATAATGAAATTGCTTGAAATTCACTAGAAAACGAGAAATAACGTAATGTATCCGTCATTTAAAAAGCATTGAGATCTAAAAACGTCTGCTTTGTTTACATAAGACATATGATGCTGATTCTTGATTGAAAACCATATGGTAGGTTAGATATCAATATAAGGTAGATTCAGTTTGCTATGAAGGTATTTTGTACTATAATAAATAAGGATTGTTGTAATTTTCCCTTAGCCCCCTTAAGCCCCCTCAAGCCACTTCAAGTCAAGTATAAGTAAAAATATTTATACTTTTTCGAGTTATAAATTTCGATTAAAATTGATAAAATCTCAACTACCATATGTAGTAGGCCGACTAACCTCACCTAAAGAAATTAAAAAAAAAACTCCGGAGCTCAATCGACATGAAACCATTTAAGGGTAATTGAAAATTAAAACACTTAATTTTATTATAAACGACGACAAAGGCCGAAATGGTTATATTATAAAGTAACATTATAACCAAAAGAAGCAGGTTGCGTGATGTACAAATTATGGAGTGGCTGCATTTTACCAGAATTCATACCTCTTGTTCAGTTGTTCAGGGTTTAACTAATTATAATTGTCAGATAGCAATTGCACATGAAGAGTATTTGATCATCTAAGCTACGTAATAGACCCTACCTAGTCTGTATTGTTCAGAGCCTTTGAAGAGAGAATGAAAGTACATCGTGAAAGTAAGGAGAGTATTGTAAAAATGTATGCAAATAACATAAGTAATACATGTAACCTGTGGTACGTGATGCAATGTAAATTTATATAATTTGTAGGAAATTTCATGTTATGCAAGTGCTTGACATTGTAATCTACTTCTAATCATGACATTTTCTTATGACTTATTTTGCATGAAAACTTAGTTATTATGTCTTGACAATTACTAATAAAATCGGTCTTTTACAATTTGAAAAGGTAAGAAACAACTTCTAGTATACTGCAACTTCGCGAACGTCTTTAGCATGTTGCCAGTTGTAAATTTGAGGAGGTATCATTAAGCGAAGGTTGTTACGACTCCCTCCCAAATACGTATTAATCGTAATCGCAGTAAATAGTTTGGTCAACTACCGAAAATTTTCATAGTAATCGAAACAATCTTTACTTTATCCAACTTCAAAAAATATTCTGGATATTTGTATTTTACACAATATATTCCAAGGAGGATTTAAGTGATCTCACACGCCGGGGTAACAAACCGATATCCTCCCAGCGGCAAGTAACAAGCTAATACCCCAGCGGCGGCGCGGCGGCGCGTGCCGCATTGTAATGCTGTGTTTTGGCGATTCAGCACCCAGTAGCAACACAAACTTCAGCGAGAAAACCCCCACGAGTAACCACAGTTCATACAATAGTCGTGGGAAATTGTACGCGTAAACATCGCTCTTGACGGTTTGACTTACTACATCTAAAAACAGCTAATTTCTGTCTATCTTGAGTCTTGATATTATATAAAGAAGCGTAAAACGGCGGTATTTTATAATGTAAAACTAACTGACTGAAATTCATAGTAAAATGTTTTTAAAACTGTTTTAATGATTACAGTGCCCCATACATATAACACATAAGGATATACTTATGTGTTATACTTTTTTGATTTTTTTATTACTTGTGTTGTGACTAGTTGGGGGTAAGTACAGTGCAATTAGCTTTAAAAATGGGAAAACCGGGACATCCAAAAAAAAGTTTCTAACCAGCGCCAATTTGTTCAATACACCTCCCCCAATATGTAAACAAAAGTTACACTGATTTGAGCGTCGGGTTTGGGTAGGAGGGGGGTTAATAGGGGGGAAATGTAATTTTTTTGACTTTTTAGCAAATATCTTGAAAACGGTGTGTTTTTTCTAAAATATTATACTTAGCAAAAATTATCTACATTAAATTTCGAACAAAATGATACCATATGTTACCTATCTAACGTGTACGGTTATAGAGGTAATGAGGGGTAAATGTAAATTTATTATTATTTTATGACAACCAAATGTCTCAAAAGATCCACTCCACATGCCCCATATTGACATTTTCCTCTATTTTAAATAATATTTTACTTCTGGGAATCATTAAAACTCTAGGGAAGGAAGTTTTTGATCCATCTAAATTTTTACTCCCTGCATCCAAAAAGAGTGAGGTAAAATCTGTTGAACAGAAACCCTATCATGTTGTATATCATTTTAAAGGGCACAATGAAAGGAGATGAATGGTGAAAACTAGAGATCTCTACGTTGATTATAGGCAAAATTACAGCAAATCACATTTTTAAGTTCTACAAAAACTGCTGCAACTTTTCTTAGGATCAACTTAGAGACCTCTAGTTTTCACCATTCATCTCCTTTTATTGTGCCCTTTAAAATGATATACAACATGATAGGGTTTCTGTTTAAAAGGTTTTACCTCCCACTTTTTGGATGGAGGGAGTAAAAATTTAGAAGGATCAAAAACTTCCTTCCCTAGACTTGTAATGATTCCCTGAAGTAAAATATTATTTAAAATAATGGAAAATGTCAATTTGGAGCATGTGGAGTGGATCTTTTGAGACATTTGATTGTTGTAAAATAATAATAGATTTACATTTACCCCTCATTACCGCAATATCCGTACACGTTAGATAGGTAACATACGGTATCATTATGTTCGAAATTTAATGTAGATTATTTTTGCTAAGTATAATATTTTAGAAAAAACACACCGTTTTCAAGATATTTGCTAAAAAGTCAAAACAATTAATTACATTTCCTCCTCTATTAACCCCCCTCCCACCCAAACCCGACGCTCAAATCAGTGTAACTTTTGTTTATATATTGGGGGAGGTGTATTGAACAAATTGGCGCTGGTTAGAAACTTTTTTTGGATATCCAGGTTTAGGTCTAATTGCACCGTACTAGATGGGTAGCTGCTTAAAATGTTAAAATTTTAATAAAATTTATTACTTTTGATTCTAAATGTTGTTACTCCTCAGTATATTTATAAACAACTAGTAAAATACAACTACCAATCTCTTGGAGTCTAGACTGAACCATCGCCGGGTTTGCGTCGCCTCCTAAAAGAGTTTGTTAATGTTACAGACTCGTTTAGTGTTGTGTCATGACTGTGTCTTGTGTCCGTCGTGTCCGTGGAGGTGTTTTATATAAATTGACAATGCTTCAACCAAAGATGATATGAAGACATCCTTTAAAGCCCGCAGATGACTTGTGTTTTAAGTCGAAACTAGTTGTTTGTCGCCTGTTGGATACCAGTGAAGCAGGTATTTACACCAGTATTTATCGGTATCCGGAAGCTAGCAATTCAAAATGAAAAAAAAAATTAAAATTGCTCGTAATTAGAGAGTGAAATAAAAAAAGGTTATTACATTAAAAAGTGATTCAATATAAATCTCGCGGAAATGAAGCTTAAAAGGCATGAAAGCAATGATCGCCGTAATACAAATTAACAATCCCTTTCAAAGAAAGCCACTTAAAGCAATTGGTCCGACCGGAATGGTTTTGATTGGATTGAATCATGGTTAAATGAGTTGCGGAATATTTTCTTCTCCGCCAGATTTCCCTGGAGTTTCTTTCTTTTCGCTTTCCTCTTTTATTTAACTTGTACCTCAGGCGAACCCTCGTTTATAAGTTATAGATTAACCCTTCTCATGATCTCAAGATATTGACGGAAGTAAATAAGTCAAAACAGGTAATATGAGTATGAGAAGCAGCCAATAAAGTGTCTACTTAATTGATAACCTTCTTTCTTGGGTTTATTCTTTATTGTTGAGTAATAAATTTACTTTATGGTACGTATCACTAAAGTATCAATTTATTCTATTAACTACATCTAAATACATTTAGTGAAACATCTGGCTAATTAATTAAGGACTTGATAATTTATTAGTATTCCCTCAACCGATTAGATTGAGTTCACAGAGCATTGTAAAACATTCAGGTTTTAGTAAATTTATTTAAGTAAAAAGTAATTTTATCCTAAGAAATTAAATTTTAGAAAGAAAATAAAAAATTGAAGTTCATTCGAAACTGGTTACTACAGCTCGATTATCCAAGATTAGTCTTGCATGATAACGGTATTAATGTGATGGCTTATGATTAAGGTACGCTTAATTATATTACAACTACAATGTACTTTAGTTTTCTTTTTGTGGTACTAGAAGGAATTAATAATATAGCGGTAATAATATTGTTGTAACATTAATAAATCATGTATTTTTATCGTTTCTTTTTTTCAACCTTTAGATAGTATATCCACCTATTTATAGGTATATTTATATTTATAGGTATAGGTAGGCTTACTAAAGAGTGTTTAGAAGCGTATTAATTATTGACAAGATGCTATTACACTTTTTGGTTGTATCACCATGAAGACATTGTGCATTTGAGAATGAGACTTGGGGAAAACAAATTATTGCCTCATGTTGTACTTCGTTGGCTCATAGCTTTCTCAGGAATGAGAAACAAATTTGTTTGTTTGCAAAGATCTCTAGAACTTGGAAACTTACGGAACCCAAGTAGCCTGGCAATGAGCTGTCTTTCTCTGCCGTGATCTGCATTACTAATAAGGCCAACTGCTCGACAAAACATCTACAACTCGAGCAGTTTGTTTTGTGGGAATGACGTTTATGTCATTGTTATGCATAGGTCTTATCAAACTTTAATTAAAAGTATCTTGAAACGTGGGTCTTGAAACATGAGAAACGGCTTGTTATTTTGAATCAAGCTCTTTGACTTCACGGAAATTGATACATCTTTGGTATTACATTATTTTACATACTTCATTCACAACTCCATGTATGTACGAAAGATTTTTTTAACTGTTCCTGACAAAGTGTTACTGATATGTTACTAATATATTTAGTTGTATTTATCTCTTAGACATTTTAACTTTTGGTCATTAAGTGCTTATTAATTTTAAAAGAAAAATTCAATGGAAACAATAATTTTATACAAAAACAGGAGATTGAAATTAAAGATGACAGATATAGAGGTCTAAGACACAACTGAGTTAAAAGGCATTTTATAAAATCCACAGTAACATAATATATAATGTTTGTGTCATGTTATTTATTATTATGTTAAAATGTATGATGTTATGTTTATACGTCAACTCTTAAGACTGAATTCAGTGGATCAAAATAATAGTCAGTATTTTAATATGACCGATTCGATTTATATCAGTTGGGGTTGTAAATAGGCTCAAAAGCAATACTACTGAGTTAGACATTGATACAATCAAAAGTTGGTTGAACTCCAATGTTGTTCGACCGTGTAGTCATCTGAACAACACGGTTAATTCATTTAGCTATGTAATTAGTTGGTCAGAATCATTATTCAGCAAATTTGTCTTAAACAAAAGTTCGTCTCATAGCTTTTTATGACCAAATTACATCATTTAATCTTTTAGAAAATGTTGTGGTAGTTACTGGTCTTAAAATAACATAATTAATTTTAAAACTTTTATAATCAAGCCAAAAATAGTTATTTTCAGACAAAAAAATATTTTTTTCATTATTAAATTTCCTTTGGGTTAGCTTTGAGACATTCAACAATGAAAAGATAATTTGCAAATATAGGCTCTGTAAATTAAAAAGTCTCTTCGCGAATAATACACCAGAGGTGGGCATTTTTCCATACAGTACTTTGTCACTTTTTCCTCTGTGAGTAGCTAAGCTCACAATGTTCCTTAGAAAATGTTAAAGATCATACAGTGTAATTGCTATGTTATATTTAGTTAACAAGTTACCTTTAAAGCAAAGCTTAAAGTAAACCTAAAAAGTAAAAACAAATCTCTACAACTCCTGAGGGAGTAAATTGTGGGATTGTAAATGATTGAAAGCCCACGTATTACCAGTTTAGACGCGCCTTTCTTTGAAGGGATATTGGGCAGATTACGGAAGAAATGGGTTTGCAGGGATGACAAAGGTATGACAAGGCCCTTGCCCTTGACGGAAGAGAGAAGCATTCTCGAAGTGTCCTCGAGGCTTCTCAAGGACGACTCACCCTGTTACTTTACGACTTCCCAGGGTCCCCAGGCAAGAACCACCACCCAGGAACTCTCCATTTTGCAGGGAGAATCTCAAGAAAGGACCATCTTCTAGACCGGGAAGCCCTAGGAGAACCCTAGGGATATATAGGCTTGCCGGGTGAGGGACCTTTACCCCTTCCCATAAGTACAAGACAAGACTTTCCACTACACCCTCCAGAAGCCAGTTACTCTAGGTAGCCACAAGACTTACCAATACAATGACAGCCTCTATTTTATGTCCACATTGTTATCTCTTGTACCATTATACACCGGCCAGAAAGTCACCTAGTACCCATAGGCGAGAAAATTCAAAAGTATCTTTTACCTCATCAAGAACATAATTTCATTAAAACTGTTTTCAAACGACCCAAACAAGTTTTAAAGGGAAGAAGTTTTATTATTCTCAAAATTCAAAACTTAAATAGCTTAAGCATAAATCAATCCCGATAAGCCAGTTATAGTTGGGTCCATCATCGGGTGCGTGGTCGCCGCACATTATCGAGTCGTCAAGTGACGGCCAAACTTGTAATTGGATCAGAGCTCTCCAGATTGGCTCACGTTCGGTGACAAACAGCTCATCTAAATACGCTTCACAGCCATTCCAGAATAGATGAGCCTCAGAGCAGGTAGATTAAAATCAAGTTTTTCCTGTTTATTTTAGTGAACACTCCTTCGATGATAGTAATAAAAGAAGAAAACTGCTCAATCCACGAAAGAAAACTGTTAACATTTCACTTTTAATGATTTTTTAGTCCTCAAACTTAAACCCGACCATTAAACATTAATTTTTGTTTGTTTTTGTTGATCTGCCCCTAGTTTTTGAGCCTAAATCAAGTTATTTTTAAGTATAAATATTGTATATAAAGTGAGCGTATCGACAAACACGCTAACAAACAAAAACACAACAGAATCTTAAAATAAAATCCTTAATGTAGCTTTAACATAAAATCCTCACAAATAATTTATTTATTCGGTACTGTATGTATTAATTAAATAGCAATACCCGAATGTTACAACATAACAATTACTTGATTTGAAACCTCCATTCACGAGTCCCTTACATGTCCCATACGGAACCGGAAAACTTCAATACGAGTATAATTCTGAAGTTATCATTTATAAACTTTAAAAATTAAAAGGGTTAATATATATGTCTTTCATTGTTCTGTATATTTTAAAAACCTCTTTTACAAAAAGAATAAAAGATTTAAAAAATTTGAGATGACCTGTGTGGTGTCCCGCACGAAACTAGCCTACTGTTAATTTTCCCAAGAAAAACAAAGTGTTTTTATGGTATACATAGCCTCTGTAACCAGCTACACTTGAGATATGCAATGTTAAGCCAAATTGTTTAGTTCCTAACCATGTAACTGAAAGATATACAGTGAGGGTAGTTTTTCATAGAGGTCTTTAGTTTTTAAAAGTTTGAGCTAAACATTCTTTTATAAATTTTATTTCATAAATCAACGTGATACTTTCAAATTAGCCAAGATGTGCAGATGTCAGTTTTGTAAACATCTTGAAAGTTTTGATTATAACGACCTAGGCCGTTTTACACTAGGTATATACAATAGTCCGTTTAAACAACTACTAGTCTCAAACAACCCATATTTGAGATTGATGTTTAAATTTTTAATTTACCAATTTTAGAGGCCTATGCACACTCAAAAATAAGGGTTTACTGTTTAGTAGAGAACGTATTTTATTTATGGATTGACGAAAGGATAATTGAACTCTCTTATCAACCCCTATTAATGAAAGAAGGAGGGTTTTGGAGTAATCATTTTCACACTGCTTTAACTAGTTATAAACAATCTGCTATTCGACCTCAATCATTTCGATTAAAAAATCTCAGCACTCAGACAAAGATTAAAACAATCTTAAATATCTTTGGAAGTAAGTGGAGGTGTTCGCGAGGTCGGGCTCGATTGGGCTGAATCATAACCGGTTGATGGCTCAAGTCTCGGCTTCAATTGCCGGTAATTTCCCAAGAGCTCCTCCGTTGTTTCTCTTCTCCTTCATTTTTAAACGTCACTACTTCCCAACAGTTCTTGTTTCATTGTTTTATAGCCTCCTGCACGTTGTATGTGGTGCATTGTAGAACTTTGATACATTACGGAGGAAAAAAATAGTTTATTTTAAATTTATGTGTTAGCTGTAATATAGATTTCCTAGAATACATAGTAATTAACTTTAATTGCTATGTATTCTAGGAAATCTACATTACAGCATAATTAAAGTTAATTGCAGTTAAGTTAAAGTTAATTATGAAATAGATATTGAAGTTCATTGCTAAGTATTCTAGGAAATATATATTATAGCCATCTCTATATTACAGCCAAAGAATTGATTACAGCGTATTTGTAATAAGTGTCTACTCTACTTACAAATACACTTATTACAGATACGCTGTAATCAATTTTTTTTACAATTAATGTCTCAGCTGAAATGTAGTAAATACTAGTTCACTTAGCCTAAAATTAATGTCAATAACTGTAATTCTAAAAGAAGAAAAAAAACACCTTAACATATTGTTTGTTTACAGCGATGGGGAACAATCGTTAAAGCCACATGATCAAACTACTCACCAGTCATTTCCAGTTTTGGCTACGTTTTGTCTCTTTCTTCCTGTTTGGTGTGGTTTAGGCTCTGCGACCATATTGACATCTGGAAACAAAACATATTCAAGTTTTAACTGCACTCTTAGTTTAATACACACTTCGAAGTCATAACAATGATCACGGGGCAAAATAATCAGATTTAAAATTTCAACGCCTAAGAATTTATCACATACTTTTCCCACTAAATACGGTTTAAAGTGAGTAAGACCACGAAATTCCATTATTAGGGTTGCGATCCCTCTGGACCTAGGGTGGCAGTAATGGGATCCTGGATGTAATTTGCTTCTCCAATCAGTTTAAAAGTCACAAAGCCAAGTGAAATACTCAAAAGCTTTGACAACCAATTTATAACAAAATGTGCATAACTTAATTTATGTTTTATTTCGAGTCACGAAAATAGAATGAAAATACATTTTTACAGTAGCAAAATAATGACCTGCTATCGTTAATAATAAACGTTTAATAGATTATAATTATTGTTGTGGACAAAAATAAATTTTTGTTTCTCAAATTTCAAAATTATATATTTTTATCAATAAAAAGATTAAGGTGATTTTCTTTTAGAAGGTAATGGGCAAATTATTCTAAAATATCTATCTAGTTTCCAGGCTACTCACCAGTTTCTTGAATTTTATCGATTCCATCTCAACCCTTTGATAAAATTTAACTTTTATAGAAAATTATGTGATACTAGTTTTATGTTTCATTTCATGAAGATTGGTTTCTTGTAAAGTTTGAAGTTAGACCTTTCATATAGTTTGTGTTTAAACATGGATTTTGTCAAGCAAGCAAAAAAGAAAAAACATTTGTGACGGGCCAAAAGCTTCATCTGCCAGCCAAACAGAATAAAGCCCTTTGCAATTGTGGGGGCGATTGCATTATTAAGTAAGGGCCTTGCTTATATAATATTGACACATTATACATCCAACTACATCAAGCTATTATGAAAGAATTTCAACTTTCCAGCCTAAAAAAATTAATCTCCATGAAATTGAACAATGATACTGTAATGCCACATTCTTTACATAACTTTACATAACTTTAAACTCTAACAAAGAGCTAAAATCGAAACTTTGAAATTTAACGTCTAAACATGGATGGAGTCTATACAGATTATTTAGAATAATACAGTAACTAACTGTATAACTACTCACATGAACCCTAAGCCTGAAGGGCCACGGCCCAGAGGCGCCCCTAAATCCCCCCCTTGGTCACTGCCCCTAATCTACTTAAATATTACGTATACTTCATATCAGCTGACCTTCTTAAACCTATAGCTCTCTGTTAGTCAGCATAACAAAAGTCTCTTCTTATTATAGTAACAATTTCAGTCTACTTAATGTCCAAATTCTTCTTCTTTACAAAAGCTATGACAGCAACCCCCCCTAACGTAGCACAAACGCAGGTATCATTTGAAAGTATATCAGGTAGTTTTGTACATTTGTTGCGTGATTTTTTCAACTAAAACATTAAACAGTTCGATTATTTTGACGGTCGAACCACACAACTCATTTGGTACAGAACCAATGAGTTAAATAAATTTAGCAGATTCATTTTAAACTAAGATTTCGAGAATTTCTTGACTTAACATTTGTATATACATCTCAACATCTCTGTATACACTATCTTACATTGTCGGGGGTGTACTTAAGTTTCATTGAGAATAGTTATATGTACTAGTTTGCAGATGCTCGAAAGGGTAAGAACATCCTGTAGTCACATGTAAAAGCCTAGTCGTATTCAAACGCAAACTTTAATACGTAAATAAGTTGAAATAACCTGGCAAATTGTGTTAATTCTGAGCGAAGCCTTGACCAAGAATCTGGAAACTACGCCATGCCCCTGCTTGTTGCTAATTAACGTTAAACTGTCTAATTAAAAACCTCTTCTGTTTGAACGCTCTGCAGCCTTACCCTTAATTATTTGATTCTTGCACGAAAGGTTCGGATTTATTCTTGAAACAAAAATAAATTTGCATGTAAATTTTTACTGGAAGATGGGGGTTTTCAGGAAAAAATATGTTTGGCTGCTATTAAATTTTATACTTAATTTTTTTTTGGGGGGGGGGTTTAAAGATTAACTTATACAGTAAGATTGAGTAGGCTATAATATTAAGAGAAATAAAAATAGTTTACTGCGAAAAAAGTAGCGTTACTTTGTTATTTTTAATTTGCTAATTTCTCATTTTTAAAAACTGTGGCGTCGGCATGAGAGGGTTATTATGAAAACAAACTTAAATATCAAAGTAAACAAATATAGGTTTTATAGCGATTGACGTGGTTATAAAGGAACACAGCATATGATGTTGTAACCCAAGAATATAATTTATTTTTTATTTTACCAAATTTCATCTATTAGTCAAACAAATTTATTTCGACAGCGCCGTAGCCAAAGAGGGGAATCAAACGATAGATTCTTCTCTGTGCCGTAGCTTAGTTGGTACTGACAGTACTGAGTTCTCACTCAGCCGATCTGGGTTCAATTCCCGGCCGCGGCTCTGAGCAATTTTATCACACGGAAGAGCTGTGTGAACAAGGTAACCTTCTTCAAGAAGATCTCAAGATTCTCGTTAAGGACCTTGGGATTTGACGGAGAGTGAAGATACCTGTGAGCGGAGGGTGCACAATAAGCTATTTCTGCTGCGTTGTAACACCATGGTCAAGTGAAACCATGGCCCTCTTAAAAACACAAATTTTATTACAATCTATGTATTAAGGGAATTAGGGGGGGGGGATCCCTTATTACCTAGACTCCAATAAAATTTGTCTGACTAATGGATAAATTAAAAAAACATTGGGTTCACAACACCTACGCTGTGTTTCTTTATAACCACGTCAACCACTACAAACTTTGTTAACTTATTTATATTTGTTAACTTTTATTATATAAGTTTATTTTCATAACAATCCTATGATAAACACGCCACAATTATAAAAAAATAAAATAACAAATTACAGTAACTTTTTTCTTATTTCTTATTTATTTTATTTCATAAATAAATAAGAAATATTTTTTTACTCAAATATTAGGAAAACTGGAAAAGAAAGCTGCTTAGCAATAAATGACTGCTAGCATGTAGTATAATTAAGCTAATCTGTTGTCATATAAATTAGCCAAATAAATTTGTGACTTCTGCCTCTAAAATAAAAATGGGAAAGCATTTACAAGTTTCTCATCTGACTCTGGCAAAGCGCTTAATGCAGAAACTGTGTAGCGTCTGTTGGTTCTCACAGTCTTTATTTATCGTCGGGCAAACGAAACATTCTTATTAAGTCACATCTCCAACAACCAATTTGGGAATTGACGACATATATGGGCCAATTAAACATGCTTGCATTGAATATCACTCGAAGGATTGTTTTCTTTCCCAGGGTTACAACAGTCTTCAATAAGACAATAAAGTTGAAATAACTATTTCCATCTCAATTAAAATGGGTTGAAAAACAAATAAACCTTTTTAAGCCTACCTTCAAATTTTCTCTGCATTCATTACAAACCAAATGTGTTTGTTTTACGATACTTTTATATCAAAGAAAGTTAAGGGAGGGTGTCAGTTTTATTATTAAATTGTTGGGTAATCAAGAGACTTCAATGAAACCTGATAGCGTATTTTCCATTTGGTTGCTTGCTTTAGAATCCTTTTCGAACAAGGAGGGTTTAGTATTCCATGGTTTTATTTCAAGAAAAAATATAAATTGAAATGATTTTAAAACTTAAAACACAATATATTTCTTAGTAAAAGTCGTTCAAAATTGATTCGAATAAATTTATCTATAACCAAGTTAATTGGCGGTTTTTTATGAATGGCAGAAGCAGCAATAATAATCCTGACCAATGGGTTCAATTAAATCAATTTCGCACCATTTCAAACAATGTACACCATTAATGGAATTTTAACTCTGAATTACTTAAAACCGTTTCGCGTAGCGTCAAAAAAATATCGTAATATTTTCCATAATGTATTTAGAACCTCGAACACTTCTTTTAATTTTAAATTTGATTTCTATGCAGAAATCTTTGTACATTTGGCGCATTCAATATAGAAGAGTAAACGACATGAGGGTACCATTTTTGATGCAAGAAGTCGTTATAGCGTGATAAGCTAATATTGATTTTTGATTTTGATTAAGCAAATGAAGTTGACATTATTTGTTAAATTTTGGTTTTACGTTGTTTACTGTCAAAACGATTGGCTTTTCTGACTCCTCCGAAATTATCTTATCTCTTAATTAAACTTATCTCTGCATAAGTTAAGTTTAGTAAATTGACCTATTCTTTATCATCGTGAACCGTATTAGTAATTTAATGATACTTATCTTGAATATAAACTTTGGTCTGTTTCACTAATGTGTGCATCTAACTTTGACATAAAACTTACCTTTTTCCGCTAACCACACCAAAGTATCGGTAGTTTTTTAAATTCCTACATTAGATCTTCAAGTGAATAGGTTTTAGTTACGATAAAGACATCGAGCATAATTTTGTTTGTGCGTAATGTAAAAACGTTTCTGGTAATGTTTGAAAAAATTAATTGCTCGACAATAGAGGAAACCAGAATAACGAATTTATTAAGGAAACCCAAATTAATATGTGAGTGTGTAAAAAACATAACTATGTACCAATGTATAACAGCCATCAGAACTTCAAGTTGTAATCAATTACTGACGGAAAGTCTTTAGCTAACAAGTTAAGGTTGTGCGAGTTTGTACTTGTTTCTAATTAACGTTAAAATGTTTAATTAAAAACCCCTCTGAAACCCTTTAAGCTTTGTGAACACAGCTTTTAATTTGGGCCCTGAAAGAAATCACAAACATAACCCATCGGCCTAAGGTTAGAAAATAACAAGGCAAAAACCTTATGTTTAGCAGGTGTTACATAGCAAAATAGCATTCCCCTCTAATCAATTTTGTACACTTAAAACCAATATGAGTTCGTACATAACGTAAAGACTATGCAAAACAGCTAATTATTCTATGCCAGTGTTTCATGACCTATCTATTATTTTAAGTACAGGAGATTTGATCTAAACGTTTTGGTTCTCTTAGTACAGTCCCCCCATTATATCTCCGGCTATGGCAGTCAGCTGGTTGCAAGGCGCGGGGGAGAGAGAGAATACTTTTCTGAAAATATTGTTCTATAGCCCCGCTATTTTTCAAACATTTCAAACCAATATCAATAGTTAAACGTACCTATCACATGAACCGGTACTTACCGTACTTATTATAGTAGCCATAGCCGGAAATATAATGCGCGAACTGAAATAGTCCTAGAAATTTACTTGAAAACTAAAATTATATACTTTTTTGGGTATTAGACTTTTGATACTTATAAATTAACACTAGAATTCACTCACCATTAAAACAACTGAAAGATTTTTTTCCAAGTCATAAAAACAACTTTACTAGGCTACATATTGTAGTTTGTTTAGTTTATTGACACTGCACCGAGAACGACAATGTCCAGTATCATCAAATAAACATATTGAAACGTAAAGGCAGATGATGATCTTTTTATTCCTCCACAAGACCTCAGACAAGTTTGAATATTCCAAACTCCGTCGCAGGAAGAGTGCGTGATCCAGGATCAAGATCCGCAGCTGCTTATGCGGCTGACATGTTTACAGCCGGCTGTGTCAGGCTGTGTCGTATTTAGTGGCGTCTATCCGCCCCACATCTATGTCGGAAGGAGTGGGACATGATATTGTAGTACTTACAACTGTACTGAAGACGTTCCTCTAAAAATCAAATACCCAAGAATAATTACAATTAACTAACTATGTAGAAACGAAAACTCGTGGTAGAAAACTATGTAGAAAACAGCGCAAACGCAAACGTCAAACTTGTTCACTTCATAAAACAAATTTTATTCTAAATTTTGATGTGTTTTTACTTAGCTTGTTTATTGTTGAACTAGTTGCCTTCCGGATTGGGAAAGGCCTACAATAAAGAACTTTTATGTTTGCGATTTTGATAAATTATATTCTTAAAAATATTTTCCTAAATTTTCAACAGGAACTCATAACTTAATAATACAAAATGTAATTACCATTTCTAATGCAAAATACTGTTTAAACTATCAGTTCGATGGTTATGTTAGGCTAAGCACATTAGTTGTGTGTTATTGTTTCCGTTTTGTAGGTTATACATTTTTGCATACATCCATGATGTCTTTTTTAGATCTTCTAAATATACTCATTTTTGTATAAAGTTTCTTTCTTTTGCCTTTCAGTATTTTCTTAACAGTTTGCAGCAAGTACCATGAAATAATAAAATTCAAATCTAAAAAGTGGATATTTTTGAGTTATTTCAAGTGTTAATATTTATTTAAATTACATTTGCTCCCTAGTTTCTTTGGGCAGATTATTGAGAGCAGGACTGTTAAGAGAGTGTTCCAAGGCAATCAGCTGACTACATACTTGACAACTCCGATAATTTACTTCAATTGTTTCCCTGACCGCGGCTGACACTTCGCACTTAGTTGGGGCCGCTATGTCCTTCCGCTCAAACTTTTAATTACTCCTACTAATTAAGGGTCTTATCGTTAATGGCCGTTTATCTTTAATGTTTATTCGAGTTTTAATGCATTTTACAACATGTTTATGTCTTTATGGTAATATTTGATTTAAAAATATATGTAAAAAATTTTACATTTTATATTGATAAATAATTTTAAAACGATATAATTGAATTTTTATGAAGTCATAATGAAAATTATAAGTAACTGAAAGTTTTGTTGCAGTAATGTTTTCTTAATTTTACTCATATCGTTTTTACCAACGGCATAATAGTAATTGGAAATGTACTGTGTGTCAGTACTATTTGATATATTATTACTGTTCCTTGAGTGAAGACAAATGAATGAATAATTGAAATAACTTAGATAGCATACAAATAATTCGTCACAAAAACATACCTTAGATTAAGTTTTTTCTTGAGGTATTAATCTAGGTGGAAGCTTCCCAAAGACTTATATTACACGAATTAATTTGTGGAGTATCTTACAGATTTTATAAAAGGAGATACATGATAGCGAGAACTAAAGCTGATCAAAAATGTTATTTTCTATACAAGGGCCAGGCTTAGTAGTTTCCATGCAATTGCACGGCAGCTCAGGTTGATAGCTTATTGAGCATCCTCAAGGATACGGCATTATCACATAGCAAATCGCCATTGGTGATTGGTGGGGTTCGAACCCACGACATCCTGGAGCCGATGGCCCGTGTTCTACCACTACACCAGGCCGCTCCCTAATCAAAACATGTTATGGAGTACTTATAATTTTGGTAAAATGAAATTTATTTTCAACTGTTACATTTCAACTTTGGTAAAACGTATTTTCAACCATTAGAATCTAAAAATAATATTTATACTACATATGAAATGAAAATGAAATGAAATACGTTTATTTATCCCATTTTCTGACAAAAATAAAATAAGTACATAAAAACACAGCATAAAGAGATAATAATAATAAATTAACTGAGCCTATAAAGGATTAGGCCTACATGGGCAGGTGCCTGTGCGTAAGCCTTGAGAAGCCATCTAACCTGTGAGTTAGGCTGAAAAGAATAAAAATAATAATAATGATGAGAAATATTCACTTTATTTAACGGGATGTAAAATAAATTATAATTTGCTTACATAGTACCACTATGTAAGGTAAAAACGCAAAAGGCCCTTGCTAACCGTTTGATCAAGGGTTTCCAACACCATTTTTCATGGAGCAATAATTTTCTTACAACAATTGCTCGGCGATGATGATAAGCCAACAAATTACGTAGGCTGTTTGGCGCAGCAGCTCGCGTGATTAAGTGTTCTTTTACCTGACAGTCCAAAGTCCATCCGTCCTGAATAAATGATCATCTACAATGGCGCGGCTGCAAATTAAATTCCTTCTCGAGGGAAGAAGCATTGCAGTATTCTTGCAATTACAAAGGTTAAGGACCCTTTAGCTGATAAAGAATATTCCTGAGTGGTTTTTGGTACAAAAAGCATAAATCGTTTCAAGGCGATGTCTCTTCTTCTTTAAGACATTATATTTTTTTTAAACACTGTTAGTCAGAGTTAAAAAGTATAGCATTAGGTAACTTAATGTTAGGCTAGTTAATGTTTTAGGGCCAGTTAGTTGTGTCAAATTGATGTAAAAAGCAATTAGCAGATACTGACGTTTGCCCATAAACAACTGCGGACAAGTTTTTACAATGTACAGCACAAAATATAATTACCAATATAGTGAACATTTTTACATAAAACTTACTCTTAAAAATTATTTTTCGCTTTGATATTACTATAATACTAAGAATATAATTTATATGTTTTGCCTATTGTTATTAATATAAATGATCTCAAAAAATACTGATCGAATAATTGATCCCAAAAAAATGCATATTCTTGAAGTTTGTTTTAGTTTTGAGGTAACTGAGTCCAAAAATTAACAGAACAACTTTGATTGTTCCTCTTGCATCAATGAAAAACTTCTTGATTCTCAATCTATTATTGTTCCCTTAAAAATATATTCGTTTTTTTTTTTTAATTTACTTGACCAGACTGCTGTTTATCAAATTAAAATCGTAAAATTTGATCTATTGTAAATCCCTTGTTAAGTCTTCAATTGATGGCCAGTATATCAAAAATTCTTACCGTTTAATTAACATTATAATATTAACTTCCTCATGTTCTTCACATACATTCGTTTTTAGTTCATTAGCAATTAACGAAGATATTTTATGGTAAGAGACATTTCTCAGTATTTCCCCAAATGTATTGGCACTGTCCAAGGCCATGAGGCATAGTTTCAAATAGGAGAATCTTGATAGTAGAACAACGTTTGAACCGGTACCCGTCATTGTATCTTTCTACTCTATCTAATTCCTCACTTCCTATCATACAAAACGTATTATTTTCTCCTCATGGCACTGTCAATAGTTGAAAAAGTACAATCACTTAAACAAAGGTTATCCAAGTGTGAAAGTTTATGAGTTATTTGGTTGTTAGCTGTTCGTTTTTATGAAAGTCAGCTGTAATAACATTTGTGTGTCGTATTATGTGAGAAAGCTGTAGCAAGGTTTCCATCTATGCAGACGAATGTAAACACATAAACCCAACTCCAATTGACAGATACAAAAACAGTGCAGGCGCAATACCAGCTGTTTCAAATTATTTTTAACGTGGACGAAGCGACGGGTAACATCTAGTTAATATATTTTCCTCCTATCAAAAAAGAAGAAAATTTTCTTTTAGACGTTCTCCTTCATCGTAAAAGGTTTTCTTAAGAGATTTTATCTCATAAAAAATAGAGATATCAATCATAAGCTAAGACATAAAAAATCTTAAAATAGTTGAGAATTATTGTTATTAATAAAGATTTGATTTGATAACACGATCCTTTGGTTTATTTGTGTCTTTTTTATGCCTTTCATCACCAGAACATTTTTAAAATTATATCTATTTTGACATGGCTAAACAATTAACCATATCAAAATCTAAATTTAAAAAGGGTAATTATAAGTTTGAACTGAAAGACAACTGAGTGCCAAGTGTTGGCTGCGGTCTGAGAAATAATTAAAGTAAACCAACGGCGTTGGCGAGTGGCTAGTACGGTGCTGCTAATCCATCTAATCATCTTACATGATTGTTATTCTTATGAAAAATATTGTTGGGAAGTTCCCAGGACAGTGTCTTAATTTTTACGAGGGAGAGAGTTACATTGAAATACAAAGCATGTGAGCTGTAGATATTGTTTATCTTAAGTATGAAACAAAATTCATGTTTAAAAGCTTACGCTTTTGTTCGATTCAAAATCCATAAATATAAATGAGTTGGTAATGATTATGTTCAATGAATAGTAATATACACAACAAAAGAATTAAAATAAATCATAAATTATTTACTAATTTTAAATTGTACATCCAAAATAATTTCCTAATTTTTATATAAAAGATTCTTGACAAAAACCATTATAAACTACCGAGAGGAATAAATTTAAAAATATAAATCATATATATCAGAAAATTGATATCACACTTAAAGAGTATCAAATATTAGGCTGAAATTGTCCATTATTAGCTTATTACATAAACCAACTGTTGTATTGTTCATACCATTAAGGGTTTGTAGTTCATTGCTGCACATACAAAAGTGGGTCAAATAAGGCTGAGCTTAAGAGCTGAATAGAAATAAAAAATTAAAGTTGTAAAATTAAAAAGAAAATTAGCTTTTTACACAAATTTGAAGATATGGTTTTCTTTTTTCCGTACATTGGTAAAAGTAATAAGCTTAAATAAGATTAAACCTTCTAGTTTAACCAAAGATATTAAAATAGTAGCCTATTTAAATTTTAATACACTTTTAGATTACTTGTAATGCACATAAACTAAAATTGAGTAACCAGGCTGACAGAAATAAAAATATTGAAATCACCGGCGTTCTAAAAATGTTTAAGGAATCGTAATCCATAAAAACTGCAGGATATTTTGTAATTAACAAGATGGAAACATTTAACTTGGAGCTAAAGACTATTTTGTGTTTACTGTTTGTGTTTGGAGGTAAAAGCGTTTTTGAGATCAAAGAAAACGTAACCAACGCCGAGCACGGTTGAGTGAGCTCATACACTTACATGAACGCAAGATCCACAAAGTAGACATAAGATTGATTGAGCTGGTTTAATTTTTAAACTATAAACTTGAAAATTAAAACAAAACTTTTCTTTTATTCATCACAACTTCATTTTGTTTTATTTGGTCATCAAAAATATTTCCTAAAGCAATTTTATGTTAGTGAGACTAATTTTAAGCTCCTCTTTGGTATAGATTTTGTTGTTATTGTTATTAGAACTTGATGTATAAGCTTAAAAAAGTAGATGCATTAAGTTATCTGCAGCTTAGTTATCCGTAAATATATAGGTAACTATAACTAAATTTTTTCACATTTTAATCCATTGCTGTAGTCCCTGAAATGCAGAGTATTTTATTCTACGCGTGAGTCGCGTGAGCTCTGGGAAGTCTAAAATAAAAAAAAACTTATTTTACTTATTTATTATTTATTTAAGATTATTTTTCAAATTATTTAATAACGGAGTTTGGTAAAATTATGCTCCTCGTAATAAAAGATTGATAACTCATTTTCAACCAGACTCGTACAGAACGATTTTGAACTTTTAATTCACTATACTTATAATCAAAACCAGAATTATTTAGAGCGAATACCTTAGAGTAATAGACAATCAAATGCAATTTTTTACTTATGTCAATTATTTGTTTGAGTATAGACATAAATAAACGTAGGGTAGGTATAAGACTAAAGAAAATTGATTAAAAATAATTTTATGATAAACTAAAATAATGTCTAATAAAGCCACAAAATGGAATCCTATATCAATGTTATTTATATTTTATGAAAAAAATTAAAGGAATTATTTGATTTTTTAGGTGAATATTGTTATGTTTATATTTTCTCAAATTAAATGATTTGGAGTTTGTTAGCAAACATATTTAGAAACAACGCTCGCGGTAGGGGGCGCCACGTGCGCGGCCTCGTTATGTTGTTATTGTTGTGACACAGGTTGGATACGGTGCTCAGAATCAGTAAACTTAGAATACCTACTAAAATCTAAATTTATAAAACGTTAAAAAATATTTGTTAACGCAAGTTAGTCGTTTGAATATCAGATTTTAATCATGTTTGTAAAATTTGTCCATTGCCAAATTGCCTGTCTGAGACCAAACAAACATGTGTTTTAGTTTATCATATTCTTTAGAAAGAACGAAAACCCGCATGCACAAACAAAATGACAGACACCATTGCATATGTAAAACACGATGAAACATGTAGAAAGACGTCATAACTGGCTATAAAACTTTTACTTATAGTAAAAACATACTACCATAGAATAAATATACTACTTTATCCTGACTGGGAAATTTGAAGAAGCTCAACAAACAATGCTTGTGCAATAAAGCAGGAGGAGATAGTATTTATTATTTACATTTAAAAAAATATATTCTCAGAAAACCCGGCTACTTACTTCTGAGAATAGCCAAAATATCGCCCAAGTTACTCATAATTCCAATTATTTATTTCCTTTGACAACATTGCTTTCTTAAGCAGGACACAACCCAGATTATACTCAGAGGCTTCTAAAATCGTGACTGACCCTTCATAATACTTTCTACCTGGGAAAACAGCAGCTAACGCCTGAATATAATTTTTTACTGTCCAAAATCGAATCTGTGGGAGGGTGGGGAGTGACGGAATGTTGTGCGATTTTGTGACTAAGGCAATTGCTGATGTCGATTCCCTATCCTGGTGATGGGGTGGGATTCTCTTTAGGTGTTTTGTCGGGAAGGATAAACCGGACGAGTATTTGATCCTTTACATTAATTTTTCGCTTTCAAAACTAATGATTAGTGTTTGGAAATGGTAGTGAGTAAATTTACTTAAATATGAAGATGTTATGACATTAAATTTTTAGATGAAAGCATAAATTGGTCAAAATCAAGTTACACAGGTCACACAGGTTGGATATGCACTTATACCTTGGACTTAGGAGCACGACAATTTGTATTATTTCGACATTCATATCTTTGGTGAGCTCCAAGCTATGAGCAACTTTTAAACAACTTTTTAAACTTTTTTTTTAACCAAAGATATTAAATTATTAGTCTATTTAAATATTAATACACTTTTAGAACACTAGTAAAGCACATAAATTAAAATTGAGTAACCAGGCTGACAGAAATAAAAATATTAACAACACCGGCTTTCTAAAAATGTTTAAGGAATCGTAATCCATAAAACTGCAGGATATTTTGTAATTAACAAGATGGAAACATTTAACTTGGAGCTAAAGACTATTTTGTGTTTACTGTTTATGTTTGGAGGTAAAAGCGTTTTTGAGATCAAAGAAAACGTAACCAACGCCGAGCACGGTTGAGTGAGCTCATACACTTACATGAACGCAAGATCCACAAAGTAGACATAAGATTGATTGAGCTGGTTTAATTTTCTAACTATAAACTTGAAAATTAAAACAAAACTTTGCTTTTATTCATCGCAACTCCATTTTATTTTATTGGGACATTAAAAGTATTTCCTAAAGCAATTTTTATAGTTAGTGAGACTAATTTTAAGCTCCTCATTGGTATAGATTTTGTTGTTATTAAAAATATTCTTATTAGAACTTTATGAATAAGCTTAAAAAGTATAAATGGCGCCAATTCTTGGGGCCCACGCCGTCCATAAGACCAATGAACATTAGTCTCAT
The DNA here is from genome assembly GCA_035578135.1 of Flexamia atlantica. NCBI lineage: Eukaryota > Metazoa > Arthropoda > Insecta > Hemiptera > Cicadellidae > Flexamia > Flexamia atlantica. The sequence goes on from JAQJVK010000028.1 coordinate 1,981,842, forward strand.
GGACGGCGTGGGCCCCAAGAATTGGCGCCAGTTATAGATACATTAAGTTATCTGCATCTTAGTTATCCGTAAATATATGGGCAACTATAACTTAATTTTTATATTTTATCCATTGCTGTAGTCCCTGAAATGCAGAGTATTTTATTCTACGCGTGAGTCGCGTGAGCTCTGGGAAGTCTAAGGTAAAAAAACTTATTTTACCTACTTATTACTTTAAGCTTTTTTCAAACTATTTTAATAACGGATATTGGTAAAATTATACTCCTCGTAATAAAAGGTTGATAACTCATTTTTAATCAGATTCGTACAGATGAACGATTTCGAACTTACTCAAAGTACTTGCACAGTACAGATTTTGAACTTTTAATTCACTATACTTATAATCAAAACAAGAATTATTTTGAGCGAATACCTTAGAGAAATAGACAATCAAATGCAATTTTTTACTTATTTCAATTATTTGTTTGAGTATAGACATAAATAGACGTAGGGTAGGTATAAGACTAAAGAAAATTAACTAAAAATAATTTTAAAATTAAACTAAAATAATGTCTAATAAAGCCACGGAATGGAATACTATATCAATGTTATTTATATTTTATGACAAAATTTAAAGGATTTATTTTATTTTTCCTGTAAATATTTTAATTAGTCAGCAAATATGTTTATATTTTCTCAAATTAAATGATTTGGAGTTTGTTAGCCAACATATTTAGAAACAACGCTCGCGGTAGGGGGCGCCACGTGCGCGGCCTCGTTATGTTGTTATTGTTGTGACACAGGTTGGATACGGTGCTCAGAATCAGTAAACATAAAATAATACCCACTCAAATCTAAATTTATTAAACGTTAAAAAGGATTTTTTTGCGCAAGTAAATCGTTTGAATAGCAGCTTTTAATTATGTTTGTAATTTTTTTCCATTACCATATTGCTTGTCTGAAACCAAAAACATGTATTTTTGTTTATCATATTCTATAGAATGAACGAAAAAGTATGCAAAAATAACAATTACATACGCCATTGAATATGTAAAACACGAAAGAAACATGAAGAAAGATGTCATAACTTGCTATATAGTTTTATTTATTTATGATAAAAACATACTACTTTATTCCTGATTTGAAGAAGCTCATACAAACGATGCTTGTGCAATAGAGCAGGAGGATATAGTATTAATTTATATTAAGCCAGAGAAATATATTTTCAGCTAAACCGGCTACTTCTGAGAATAGCCAAAACATTGCCCAATCACTCCAAAATATCGCCCAGTTACTCATAATTCCAATTATTTATTTCCTTTGACAACATTGCTTTCTTAAGCAGGACACAACCCAGATTATACTCAGAGGCTTCTAAAATCGTGACTGACACTTCATAATACTTTCTACCTGGGAAAACAGCAACCAAAGCCTGAATATTTTTTTTACTGTCCGAAATCGAATCTGTCGGAGGGTGGGAGTGACGGAATGTTGTGCGATTTTGTGACTAAGGCAATTGCTGATGTCGATTCCCTAGCCTGGTGATGGGGTGGGATTCTCTTTAGGTGTTTTATCGGGAAGGATAAACCGGACGAGAATTTGAATCTTTACATTAATTTTTTTCTTTCAAAACTAATGATTAGTGTTTGGAAATGGTAGTGAGTAAATTTATTTAAATATGAAGATGTGATGACATTAAAGTTTTAGATAAAAGCGTAAATTGGTGAAAATCAAGTTACACAGGTCACACAGGTTGGATATGCACTTATACCTTGGGCTTAGGAGCACGAAAATCTGTATTATTTCGACATTCATATCTTTGGTGAGCTCCAAGCTATGAGCAACTTTTAAACAACTTTTTATTTTAAAATCCGTCCAAAACGCTTTATGAAGGTCATATGGTAAAGTAATTTTTGTAATAAAAAACGTTGATTTTGCGTGAGTAATCGTGGTTTTAGGCTTGATATTTATTATTAATCTTAGACATCGTAAAGATGTGGATTTTTGCCCCTGAACTGGTTTAAACAATAATTTGTAGGTTTAAGTTACCTTAACGTCATCCAGTTCTGTGTAGGTCGTATTTTATTGCGACCTAGGTTTCAATGCGATTACATTTTCTTCAGGCATACGAAGTTGTTCAGTCCATGAGACGTCGTAGAAAAAGTTTAAAACTTGCACAAGTAGTTTCGACACATTTGACATAAAACACAAACATGGACATTGAGAATAAAAACCGATCGGTAATATTTAGACAGACGCACACGCAACTTGTCACCGGCCACGGCGGGTGAGGGTTGATGGCAGGATCTCACCCGCCGTGGCCGGTGACAAGTTGCGTATGCGTCTGTCTAAATATTACCGATCGGTTTTTATTCTCAATGTCCGTGTTTGTGTTTTATGTCAAATGTATCGAAACTACTTGTGCAAGTTTTAAACTTTTTCTACGACGTCTAAAGGACTGAACAACTTCGTATGCCTAAAGATAGTGCAATCGCATTGAAACCTAGGTCGCAATGAAATACGACCTAAATAGAACTGGATGACGTTAAGGTAACTTAAACCTACAATTTATTTATTATTAATACTAAGAAAACATTTATTTCCAAATTTGAGTTAGATTTTTCCGAGCAGGGTCAAGCCCGTTTTACCGCGGCAATAGCCTAATCGATGCTGCGTCCGTGAGTGGAATTAATTACACCCGAAACTCCTTCGGGTCGCAACAAAAGTGCAAGCTTGCTGTTACGGCTAAGTAATGTTTCGTTCAACCCGAAGGAGCAAGTTTACCTACAAGATCTTCTTTGCATTTTTACGCTTAAAATAGTCCTCTTGAACGGATTGAGCATTATTTCTAAATATAGTTTTCAAAAAAATAATGACCACACGCTCAGCCGCGCCGTGTCGCGTGAACTAGTTCACCGGTATTAAATGTTTGTAATTATTCGTCCGTCCGTATGTCTAGTGTATTATGCGTATTAAATGTACTGTGTGTTTTTTAAACTTACGACGACCTCAAAAGAGTGATTGGAGCCTGATGAAGAGGCTTTAAGCCTTGAAACCGGTAGCAATATAATCTACCTCAACGGATCCTGACGGAATTAAGGTAACTTTATACCATTGTCGAAAAAAATAATAATCAATTTTGACATACAATTTATTCAATCGAACAAATACAGTCTCTTAAGGTTCATTTTTAGTTTTGGTATGTTACAAAGCTAAATTTTTGTAGGTTTAGACAATTTAGATGATGAATCTACCAGAAAAACGCTATACAAAGTAAAACAATAACTGTGAATACTTTCAACGATTTTTCTAAACAATACATAAGGCCAACATAAAACATCACTCGTCCGACATCAATCATCAATCAACTGATTAAGAGGTTAATTTTAATAGATATATCAATTAGAAATTACCGTAAAATTTAGGTTTTTCCCTCTAATCCCTAATGGAGTTCGTCTTAAATGATGAAGATGACAATGGAACGCAAGGCAAAAAATTATGGACCCCCATCTTAGAAAATAGCTATTTGTGTATTAAGAGCGCAAAGTACGTCATTGCTGCTCGAGAATTGTAGATGATATTTCGAGAGCGGCAATGACTATTTTTTGCTCGTAATAAGCATAATATTTTTCCTACCACCATTATTTAAACAGTTCAACTTAATTAACCTGTACACAAAAGTTCATTGAGGCTTATTATATTGGAACGAACCAGAAGTTGAGATAGAAACGGTGACGGTGAAGTCAGCTGATTTAGAACAAGGCAACTATAATTTAGAATACGGTGAGTGTCATGGGTTTTCTGATAGGAACTGGTCTTTGGTGTTTGACGTCACAGTTATCTCTCTTGTTTGCAACATTAACCTATTCTACATTTCAAGTAACCCTGATTTAGCGAGCGGGAATGAAATGAAAGTAGAAATGAACCGTTTTGCGTACTGTTTACGGTGTGGCAATGTGATTTTTTTTATACAGTGGTAGGAAAAAGTATTTTTGTATGTAAATGATTTTTATGTTCAACCTTCCCTCGTTTCAATACATTAAAACCGACTCTTACGAATGAACCTGAATTACTTTCCGCCCACCGAAAGGCAGCCAGAGCAGCTCAGTCTCGATCAGTGGGATCAGATCTAATGCGAGAACCGTGTAAGGGCTGCGAGTTCCCACCGCCCTGACCCGCGGACTCCAGCCTCTATAGAAGGCTGGTCTACACTCGACTTTTACGTTTGGATGCCAATTTCTTCAGTCTAAGTAAATTAACTACAAATATTGTAATGTATTTGTTTTTCTGTAAATTTTTAAACTGTTGTTTATACGGGGTGTTTTTCAACGCAACCCATTTTTAAGATTGAATAATGCACATATAGAGATGAAATGAGAATTTTTGATGACCTTTACATTTTACACAACCTATTATTTAAATTTGATCACATTTAGCTTATATTATGTGTTCAAACAATCCACCATTGGCATCAATACAAAGTTGTGCTCTCTCTATCAAATTCATTCACACGTTTTGCAAAGTACCTCTTTGTTTTTCTTGTGTCAAATTTGTTATGTTTTTTGAGGTGCTGATTATCCTATGAATTGTTTTCGTAGGCCTTACTTTTTATATATCTTCAAAGAAAATAATATACTAGGGTTAAATCCGGGGATCTCGGGGAGAATAATACTTCACTGATAGAATAAAGTTTTGGGTTACGTTTAAAAAGAACACCCTGTATAATTGACAAAATGTATCCCTAAATATTTATTTTGGAAAAACCACGTAATTAGTAAAATTTAAAATTATGAAAAAAATATACGTAAAATGAAAAACTCACACGTAATTTTTAAATACTTTCTTGTTAATGTTTTCACTATTGCTTTATTTTCGGCTCAAAGCAGGACAGGGTAGGGTCCATGTTCAAACGAAAAACGTTTTTAGTTATAAAGGATAATATTTGATGGTTTTAAAGTGAGACGAAACTTATTGAAAAACAGCATTAGAAAGTAATTTTACAATTAAAATACAAAATAAATTCGATTACATTTTAAGAGGTTTTAAAGATTGAAGATGATAATCCATAAGACAACCAACATGGCCAATAAAACGTACTAGAGAAAGTTAGACGGGTTTACCTTTTGGAGCACATGCGGTGTTCGTTTTACGTAGTTAAAATGTTGCTATATTTCTATTTAACTTATTTACCTATAAATAGAATAGTTTACGTATGAATCGGAAACGGTAATATGTTGGTCGAATTTATAAAAAAGGTTGGTGAATAAAACGATACAACAAAATCACCGATTTGTTGTTTCTTACCCAAACTTGTAACATGTATATAGTGTTATTTGTTCCGAAAATGAAACGACCATACATCTCGAGGCATTTCCATGAAGGGATCGTTACGGCAGCCGAGAGCAATAAAAACTTGGCGGAAGCATATTGGCCCTCTAGCCGACCATGCCGGTAGCAATTTGCAGAAAGTAACTGCAACAATAGAAATTTCATTTTCACAAATGAGTGATAACGTTTCCTAGAGGCTTTAAACGTCCAGCAAAAGTTATGAAGGATATACTCAACATTGTTACCTAACACCTAGCCGTTGGAATTTTGTATTTCATGTGCAAGCAAGCATGCATTTTAAAAAGTCTCATTATGCATGCATGCGTAAAATGTGTTATTTTAAAATATAAAAAATCCGTGTGAACTTTATATTTACAACAGTTATTGTATTCGCAAGATTAAAAATTATAATTTTGACTGGTTACCCAGGTTGCCTATAGAGGTTCATCTATTACCCAACGAGAAGCCTAATTAAGATTTAGGTATTGTCAGCATAAAAAAGGTTAATTTTAACTGGTAATAACTAACCACTATTTCATGTCTGTTATTATTTTATTCAGGAAAAAAATTATACACTGATTTTATAGACTTAAAAATTTATTTTTAATATCTGGAATTATATTTACTAACCTTAAAAAAAATCGTAACATCCTAAACAATTATAACCTGGAAAATCCCGTTTATGTTCATTTACATCTTATGTGATAAGTAGCACCACAAGTGGTTTTATGCCCTTTGAAATATTATTTTGAAAGAAAATCACATCCACGATTCCAATGTTCCGCCAACCTCCAGATGCCCGATCGTGTTTGTGGTTTTACTCAGAGACAACATACATTTCTCGTCAACATTTACATAACAACAAACGCCATAAAAATGATGTTGCAAGTTAGGTGTTTGTTGAGTTAATTTTATATAGTATTTTTTTTGTTTGTACCAAAAACAGATGGCATTGATTTTGTTCTTTTTTTGTTGTTGTTAAATTCAAATTTTGCATGTGTCCAACAATGGATTATTAAAAGTGGCAAGTTAGATGAAGCCTAGAAGAATAGGAAGATCCCAAATCTCTCTCTTTTAAACAATTTTTGTCATCTATAATAAAGTTTGTTGTAATCAAAATGTCTATTGAATACTCAATATGTTCCCCCTGCGCCGGATGATTGAATGAAAGCTCTTTTGGATTTTACAGTCTACGCACTCAGAGGTAAAACAGTATCCATTCTTAACATCATCATTCAAAACAAGAAGTCAGAAGACAAGAACTTTGGAATATCGAATAAACATTTATATACTTCAATTTTACTCAGACTTTATTAATTTTGTGAATTTGTTATTTTAAATGAAAACAAAATACTTTGTAGTTCTCAAATCCACCACTAAGCGCTATTGTAACAATGCCATCTGTTAAGTCAATTTCGTATTGCAGACGAAAACTACCGAAACTCACGTAAACAAAGTAAAGTAACCTCAAAACTTTACTAGCTCAAACAAATTAAAGATTTGCAACTTAAAATATAATCGTAAGTAATAAATACTGTTTATTTTGTCTTACACCTTCTCCAATTTGAATCACTTTACCAAAGTAGGGTATTATAACTTAGCCTTTTCGTTTTATAACCAAGTCCTTCAACAATTATACCGTACAGAATGAAGTTTGTTACTATTTCAAGACAGTTTAGTACCATCTCAAATCGTCTATCTAAGATTAAAACCAACATTGAGGCCTTAGATACAGTATCTGAAGGTAGTAACTTGTCCCCAGAACAGATTAATAAGTTGGAATTGCTTAACACTGAAACCCACAAAAAGTACCTAGAATTTGAAACTTCTCTCGAAAAATTATTTAGTAGTGAGGATCTACCCGATGATTATGATGAAGATACTCTCTCTCAACTGCAAGATTCTATCTCTGACCTGTATGTAGGGATCCAAACCCTTGTTAAGAAACACTTAGGTTTGTCTCAAGATCCAAAATCACCTAGTCCTAGGCCTGTCCCAAACACTGACTTGAACACAGATAGCACCCAATCTACTGACCGCCCACAAACGAGTAGCCTATCTCATAGGCCTAGCACCTCTTCTTCTAACACAGATAGCCACTCACTAAAGCTCCCTCCTCTATCTCTCAAAACATTCAATGGTTCACCAGAACAATGGTTGTCCTATGTCAGCCTATTCCAAGTATCGGTACACGAAAATGAAAACATTTCCAAAGTCGAGCGATTTCAATATCTGCTTTCTACCCTTCAGGCAGAACCTTTTAATCTAGTAAAAAACCTGCCTATCACCGCTGAAAATTATGATGTAGCATGGGATCTTCTCCAGAAACGTTATCAAAACAATAGGAAAATTATTAGCCTACATCTCAACAACATAATAGACTTACCTAACCTAACCGACATCTCTCTCAAGAACATTCGCTCATTCATATCTTTGTATAATGAAAATGCTCAAGCCCTTATTGCATTAAATCATGACATAGCTAAAGAAAATATCTTACTCTCAGCCATGTTATTAAGAAAGCTACATGCAGATATTCGCAAAAAATTTGAAAGCTCTCGCATAAACTCTCAAAACTTACCCACTGTAGAAGAAATAATGACATTCTTAGAAAATGAATGCTCCTGTCTCGAAGCCGCTAACTTCTCTAACTCTCATAAAACCACCCCAAGCAATGTAGGTTACCCTCAACATAGTAAGAGGCCTAGCCCTCACCCCACTCAGATAGGCCTACATAAGCCCCCATTAAGCCTAAACCGCACCAGCCTGCTCGCTTCTCGTGATGTGAAAGCCACATGCGTATTTTGTAGTAAAACTGATCACAACATTTATCGCTGTTCAGAATTTAAAGATTTGTCTGTTCAAGAAAGGTACAATTTTGTGAAGAAAAACCATCTTTGTTTGAACTGCTTAGGAACATCTCACTCTGTTAAGGATTGTAAGTCAAATAAAACATGTTTTGACTGCAAGCTAAAACATCACTCTCTCTTACATCAAACTAGTAGGCCTAGTAATGATAGGTCTGACCTTAAGTCCACAAGTAATTCTCCAAACCACAACGAAATAAACAAAGCTTCATTGTCAGTTTCTGATCACTCTGAGCCTCCCTTTGTAGCTGTTTCCTCAAACTCCAGCACCACTATATTGTTAGCTACTGCTTTAGTACACTTGAAGTCTGATAGCGGTAACACAGTAGTAGCCCGAGCCGTTATTGACTCTGCATCTATGGTAAGTTGCATAACCGAAAATGTTGCTAGTCTACTTAAGGTAAAACGAAACTTTCTTTGTAACTCCAAGCTAGATGGCCTATCCTCAGTAGAAGTAAGATCTAAAGGACTGTCGAATGTTGACATCTCATCACTTAGTGGAGACGTTATTGCGACTAAACATCCAGTTGTAATATTGGATCGAATCACATCGAACTTACCCCACACTGCAGTCCCTGTAAATGTTAAAGACTACTTCAAACATGTCGTCCTTGCTGACCCAACATTTCATATTCCCAGTAAGATAGATATGCTTATCGGTGCTGACCTGTTCACCAAAGTAGTTACTGGAGAACGCATTATCATCAATAAGAACCTTCCTGCTGCTATGAATTCTGTATTTGGATATCTTATCATAGGCTCTGCCCCAACCCTTTCTGCTGTCAATTCCAATAAAACAGCCTCTCATGACAATGGCAATGTTTCTCTTCTGAGCACACAGGATATTGACCTGCATAATTCTCTACAGAAATTTTGGACCCTAGAGGAACACCCACACAAACTCCATGTAACATCTGAACAAGAAATTTGTGAGAATCATTTTTTAAGCACTGTCTCTAGAACTTCTGAAGGTCGATATGTTGTTAGGCTTCCTATTAAAGACAATCACCCACCTCTTGGTGACTCATCAACTTGTGCTTGCCATAGATTTTTATCGCTTGAACGGAAATTAGAAAGTCAGCCTGAAGTAAAAGCTGAGTACAGTAAAGCCATACATGACCTATTGTTATCTGGACACATGGAACCAGTTGACCCTCCTCCTAAAAATGATCATAAACAATTTTATTTGCCTCACCATGCAGTAGTCAAAGCAGAATCCTCATCAACAAAACTTCGAGTTGTTTACGATGCCAGTGCTCGTAGCTCCTCAGGTGTCTGTCTTAATGACATTCTCTATACAGGGCCTAAACTACATAATGATCTGAATGATGTTCTGATGAAATTTAGGTTTTCACCGATTGTTTTCTCATGCGATATAAAACAAATGTTTCGTCAAATCATGATCCATCCAGATGACAGGAACTATCAACTGTTGTTCTGGAGGGAAAAGAAAGATATGCCTCTCTCAGTCTATCGATTAACTACGGTTGTATTTGGTTTCAACTGCTCTCCATACTTAGCCATAAGAACTTTACACCAACTCATCAATGATGAAGGCACAAACTTCCCACTAGCAGCTGAAGCTCTAAAGAAACAAGTGTATGTAGACGATTTAATCTTAGGTGCCAATAACACAGATCAAGCGTTGCTATTGAAAGATGAGGTGGAACAACTTCTTTCCAAAGGATGTTTTGATCTTAGGAAATGGACTAGTAACAGCTCTCAACTCATGGAAACTCTGCCAGATTCTTATAAAGAGACACCCATGTACTTTAACTCCTCTGATCAACCTTATTTCAAAGTTTTAGGCATAAAATGGTCCCCAACCTCAGACAGCTTCTCTTACCAACTAAACATACCAGACACTCCACCCACCAAACGAGGTATTCTCGGAACCGTAAGCAAAATCTTTGACCCAAATGGATGGTTAACTCCTGTCACCCTTTGGGTGAAAGCATTGATCCAAGTTTTGTGGGTTCTTGGTTTGTCATGGGATGCCCCTATACCCCCAGATCTCAATGAAAAATGGTCAAAGTTCCTACAACAACTCCCTTTCTTAAGTGAACTTAGCTTACCTCGGTACGTTTTCTTAGCTGATGCTGTTCATATAAGTTTACACGGATTTTGTGATGGATCGGAAACAGGTTATGGAGCCTGTGTCTATTTGCGCTGTGTAAGCTCTTCTGGAGAGATAAACATACATCTCCTAATTGCTAAAGGGCGAGTCGCTCCTCTTAAGAAAATATCCATTCCCAGACTTGAGCTCTGCGGAGCCCACCTCTTGTCTAAACTCTTGAACTATTCCAAGTCCATACTTTCGCAAAATTACCTAGTGAATGAAGTACATGCTTGGTGTGACTCATCTGTAGTTCTTTCATGGATAAAAACTGTACCCTTTCGCCTAAAGGTTTATGTCGCAAATCGAGTCACAGAAATACAAGAGCTCACTCCTACTCATATTTGGAAACATGTCTCAACACACTGTAATCCTGCTGACATTGCCAGTAGAGGAACTCTTCCCTCATCAATGAAAGACAACCGTTTATGGTGGAACGGCCCCGATTGGTTATCTTTGGAGCAGGAGTCATGGCCTATTTCTCGCTTTATCCCTCTCGAAAAGGAGCAATTACCGGAACTCAAAGCCGAACCACTACCAATAATGGTAACCACCCAAGAACCTGATTTTCTTGTAAAGTTTTCCTCATGGTCAACCCTCCAGCGAGTCATCGCCTACATTTTACGATTCAGATACAACCTATCAAATCAAACAAAAGAATCAGGATTTTTAAAAGTTGAAGAGCTTGATAAAGCAACAGTAACTATTTGTAAATTGATTCAACAAACAGTCTTTTCCGAAAATATTTCTCGATTGAAAAAGGGCAAATCTTGTTCTCCACAATTGGCGTCACTCTCTCCCTTCTTAGACGAGAGTGGATTGATTCGTGTAGGAGGACGCATTAGGCACTCTCAAGCGTCTTACGCTGCAAAACACCCAATTATCTTGCCTAAGTCGCACCATGTAACAAATTTGATCATTGATTATTATCATGTTAAACACTTACATGCAGGACCACACTATCTCCAAGGAATTATTTCTCAAAGGTTTTGGATTCTCTCCGCTCGAAGTGCAATCAGAAAAAGAGTGTTTAAATGTATTCGCTGCTTTTGATGTCAACCTAAATTAGCCTCTCAGAAGATGGGTGATCTACCTGCAGTTAGAGTCACTCCCTCTAAGGTTTTTCACAATTGTGGAACTGATTTTTTGGGACCATTTATGGTAAAACCTAATAACTTACGAAGAACAAGTCCTGTGAAGATGTATATTTGTGTTTTCATTTGTCTGGCTGTTAAAGCTGTTCATCTGGAAGTAGTTAGTAGTTTGTCTACTGAAGCCTTTATTGCGGCATTGTCCCGTTTTGTTTCACGTAGAGGCCTATGCTCTAATATTTTCTCAGATTGTGGGACTAATTACGTTGGGGCTGCATCAGAATTACAACGAATTCAGTCACTCTTAAGACAGAATGATACTAAACAAGCCATTAATAAGTTTTGTAATGAAAACCAGATCAAGTTTAATTTTATACCCCCCTCAGCACCTCACCAGGGAGGTTTATGGGAGAGAATGGTGCGGAGCATAAAACATCACTTCCGTCGGGTTGTTGGGAATCAACTTCTTAACTTCGAAGAGTTTCTTACCTTGTCTACGAAGATAGAAGCGATCCTCAATTCTAGGCCGATTACAGCGCTGTCCTCTGACCCTTCGGAGGTCGACTACCTCTCACCTGGACATTTTCTTGTCGGAAGCCCTCTTCTCGCTCTTCCAGAGCCAACATGGGAAGGAGTACCCACCAATCGACTCTCAAGATGGCAACTCGTTCAAGCTATGTCTCAGCATTTTTGGAAGCGGTGGAAACAAGACTATCTCCATTCTCTACAGCAACGAGGAAAGTGGAAATCCCCTGAAGAAAACATCAAAGAAGGCGACCTTGTCTTAATCCACGAAGAGAATTCTCCACCCCTCAGCTGGAGGATAGGTCGTGTCACAGCTACATCCCCTGGACCTGACGGACTTGTACGATTTGTACACCTTCGCACCAACAAAGGATCTCTCACTCGGGCTGTCACCAAGGTGTCACCCTTCCCAACAGAAGATTAATCCCAAATGTCATCATAACTCCCATCAGATTTTAGTTTATGTTTCTCATTTTTTCAGTGAACCCCAGTGTGGTTCACGGGCGGGGGTATGTTGAGTTAATTTTATATAGTATTTTTTTTGTTTGTACCAAAAACAGATGGCATTGATTTTGTTCTTTTTTTGTTGTTGTTAAATTCAAATTTTGCATGTGTCCAACAATGGATTATTAAAAGTGGCAAGTTAGATGAAGCCTAGAAGAATAGGAAGATCCCAAATCTCTCTCTTTTAAACAATTTTTGTCATCTATAATAAAGTTTGTTGTAATCAAAATGTCTATTGAATACTCAATAGTGTTAATAATCTTTTCACAGGTAAATGTCTTTTTACAGATGTCGCAGGTAGATACAGATCTATTCACTATTTCATGAACATTTTAGCAATAGAGGGTGGAAAGTAAAAGAGTAATTGGACACAATCAAACTAAATATTCTGTTAGTTGTACACAATATACAAATGGGTTCCCTACGTTTAGCCTAGGATTTGAGACCTTTCATATCATGTACTATTGCAAAAGTTTTGGTATGATTATAAACTTATTTAGGGTGTGTCTAGAATTATTTGCATTTGCGCGTTCCAGCAAGTTATATATTTTCACCGTTTCTATGTTCTATACGTCTCCTAACATTCCATACATTTCAAACGTGCAGTAAACATATCTTGCATTCACGTAATATAAATAAACATTCACGTAAATCAAATGAAACTTAGAAATCTAGTTCGTGCGGCAAGTAAAATCAATACGTCTTCTTAAAATACAAAATACCCTCTTTAACCAGATGCGGATTCAAGACAAATTGATTCAGCACGATCACTTCGCTTCGTCTCGGTGGGTTTATTTATTACGATTGCAATTCTTACATTCTTTTGGACTTTATCCTTTGTACTGCATGGTTATATTACTCTCGTTATTCTTTATGTTGTAATCGTGCTATTTTATTGTAACTAAATTATTTAAAAACCGATAAAATTTATAAAATTATTGTATTGTGGAAGCGGTTTGTAAGATATTACAGATTATTTACATTAACTTGCATTACCAATTAAGACTGGGACATAGCCCTGGCGTAGCCTTGGCTGGCCATATTATGTGTAATAATTTAGTTCTAGAATACTATGGCATAATTATTTTTATTTTGAAATCAATATACTACCCATTTTGAAACTAGGTATAACAATTGCTCGATTTCGAGCAACGGGTTTACTAGTTATAGTATATTACGTTACTAGACCGGTAAAACATACCGGGTGCCTAATGTACGATACTTTACACCTCTTAACTACTCAGAAACAAAACAAATTGTGTAATTATGACGTATTTCTTGCATAAACCAATACGTTTCTCAACTCTTCAAACATAACCTATAATAAACTAAAAAAGATTTTCTATTTCTAACACTGCTGCAACTAAATTCCTCTGTAGTACCCTGTAAAGATCAGTAAATGTCGATTTGCTTCAATCAGCTGATTTTTTAAATTAATTTTTTACTTCCTTTTACCCACAGTAACTTGAACATCTATACGGTAAGTAACATAAACAATATGCGCAGTAGACCAGCCAATCAGAAAGCGTTCTGCTGGTCGGTGGTGCGCACCAGAGCGATATGACTTTTACACTAATTACTGCGCCAAGGTCTTTTGCAAGTCGACGCACCAGCAAGTCTCGCTGCAAGCCAAATTAGCACCAACCACAGACAGCTGATTTATTATCATAACATGTTTCTTAAGCTTATAACTCACCTTTTATTTCAAGGTTAAGTATTTATTTGTTAACAAATGAAGACTACGTTTCATTCTAGTAATGAAAAATCTCACGAGATTTGGCGAAGTTTCACGGAATTTGCACGTGAACTTGCTGAACCTTCTTTCAAGTGTTAGACTACCATGACGTCACATCTTATTCTTACTCTCACCTGCGCAAGATACCTACCATATAAAGATATTCTAGGTACTGTGCTTTCACCTCCGTTTCCTAGAAAACGTTAAATTTACCGAGGAGAAAACGTCAAAGTGTATCTTTCCAGCCAAGAGTAAGGCACAGTAAACAGATGTTTCTGTGTAGTATGATGTAAATTATTTGTGTTACGATTGATCATTTAGCTGACTGCATCCTTGTTCTATATAATTCTATAGATCAACCATCTAATTGACTGTTCTATGTGAATGGAGACGTCAGTACTAAATGGGCCAAAACTGATAAAAATCTATCTTCCTGAAATATTTGGTTGAGTAATACGAGTATCTTTTCAATAAAATATATACGTGAATTGATTAGCATTTTGAGAAAACAGTTTTAATAGTTCCATTTAGTAACCTTTTTTAAACCAGCTGATCAACACGGTTTCACCCGTGGGAAAACAGAAAAACTTCCTTGGATTCATGATTGAATGTTTAGGTTGCCATGACAACTTCATAAGCTTTTTCTAAGAGGGTCGGAATCAAATAAAATTCACTTTTTAGAAGCTTGCTGTATAATTTTAGAAAGACTTAAGCTAGTTTTAATTCGTCTAAAACCTTCTCATATGTGCATACAATGCATAAAATAAGTTTCGGCCACACCAGTACTCTAGTTTTTGCGTGAAAAGCGGTCTAATGTGTGATGTTAAGCGTTACCAACAGAGTGACAGAAATTGAGGTAACCATTCAGTACAAAGGATAAAGTCCAAAAGAATGTAAGAATTGCAATCGTAATAAATAAACCCAATAAACCATGGCTTGATTCGCATTCTCTGAGCTTCAAAACGCAAAAATAACCAAAAATTTCATAATTCTAAGCAATGTACATACAAAACTCTAATTTTATTTATAAAGATGAACCTATATGGTTATGTATTAATTTGCTACGCTGAACATGAGCAAGGCCAAAGTTTGAAGCGGCTAGGTTCAGGGGGTTACGGCAGCAATGCCAGCTGGCTCCACAACAGCAGTCTCTGCAGAGCGATCGAGTTGGAGGGTAATTAATTGTAAACGGAGGCTAACTACCTGAGGTGAGGTGGACTGATTGTTCGCCTTACTTCACCAACTCGCACAATAAAAAATAAGTATAAATAAATAGTAAAAGAACAGTAGACGTACAATTGAAGTACAATATAAGTAGAAATAAATGGTATCAGGAAACTGACACATATTGTTTCCCGTAAAGCCAGGTAAAACAAAGAAATCGGCAATAAAAAAATTTACAATAAATACATACCAAGTTTTATCAAAATCTGTTAGTAAATAAGGCATACGTCGGTTTTTTTGTATCTTCCATAAGAATAACATTAGACAATGTACTGTGATTACCACGAAATATACATTTTCTTCGTAACCAGTTAACGGGAATTAATAATCCAGAATACTGGAATATTTATTTTTTAAAGCCAAATTTAATTGTTGCAAATATATTTTCTTTAGAGGTTCTGTTTTTATGAAATTAGACAAAAATAAATTTGTAACACTAAAATCTGAATAACTTCTGAACTTACAATGTTGCAGACAAATTAGTGGTATTATTCCATTTGGCATCTTGAACACTAAAAACCGTAAGATTTTTATTAAAATCGTTGAAGCCGTTTTTTTTTTAGTTTGGACTTTTGTAGTTGTTTATTGGTTTTATGGATTAAATACTCTTAAAAATCAATAATTATAGAAAAACACCTTAAGATATTCAAATTTCATTAAAATTGGATTACTAGTGTCGTCTCTAGCTCTGTTTATATACATCCACACGGACGGACAGACACCACTCCTAAAACCACTTTTGGGGATCTAGGGAGCATAAAAGAAAAAATACCCACTTAAAACTCAAATTCGAAAATTTTTAAGAAAACGTCACTTTCTCCAAGTAAAATGTATAGGGGGAGAAAACTAAAAACACGGTTTGTTTTATTATATTAATAAAACAAAACAATAATTACCATTGACATCTGTTCTATTAAGTTATCAAAATTAACATCATAAAGGGGAAGGGGAGGGTTTGGTGCGAGGGGTAAAGGATATTCAGTAAAATAAATTTTTGTGTTGAATTATTTTCCTTGTGAAAAAAACAAAGGGAAAAGAAACTTTTATTTTTGAATTCCAAACAGACTGCAAATGTATGAGATAAAATGCGGTCTTTTTACTATAACAACGGTTAAAGTTAACAGTTTGGGCCTCAAGGAGAGGCACTCCAGCATTCTTTGTACATGGCTGAAATCTGCTGATAACGGCCTGCAGGTAATTCAACTTTGTCCTGAATGCGAGGTTTATCTGATCAGGCTTCTTAACTCAGTTAAAAATAATCCTCAAGTCTTCTTGTAATTTTGAATGTAACCTTATCCATTTTTTTACTCTAAAGACTCTTTATAATAACTCTCTCTTGACCCTTTTTATTTTCTTTTAATTCGCTGACAAAATAGTCTCTACTAAACTTAATGATTGCTCTTATTTTGTTTCACAAATATAGTTTATGTTCAAAAAATTATTGTTATTTGAATTGCAATTAAAAACATTTACCGGTGAGTAAAATCTGATTCTTTTGTTCACTAAATATCCGGAAACCGAATGTTTCAAAGTATAAGACTCAAGTTGACTCTGTAGTGACGTTTTACCAGCGAAATTTGTCCTACGAGGAACAATAGCAAAATCCGTCTGCCATGATACTACCAAGCACCAAGTATATTTTAAATATGCTATATGAGGAAAAGGGGTCAAAACAAGGTCACTGGTTCGTCTGAATGCATTATGTTAAGGCCTTATTATTGATCATCTGTTTATTTTTGCTTCATTAACCCAAAATCATGTCGGGAAAAAACCCGACCCAAGTAGATAAAAACAAATCAAAAGTGAATAAGCCTACATACAAAGTGCCCCTTAAATTCGTATTTTTAATGAGGAATGATAGTATTAGGCGTCACTGGGTATGTAATAATCAAGACTTGTCGTCTCAAACCAAACCTAACCATCTATCCCGAAGCGATAATTTTTTCTGGGTTTCTTACAACTAGTTTATCCGATGAATAAATGAGAATATGGTCTGTTCTCTTAGTAAAAAATAGAGATAAATCCATTGCTACAATCAAAATTGCTGTTCTTTTTTGCCATCCACCTGCAATCCCCGCTTATGATCCAAGTAAGGTTCCCCGAGAACAACTCAGTTGACGATCGCTTCCCGCTGAGCTATAATTATGAGGACAAAGGATGACTGAGGGAGTGGTATGGATCAGCGGCCATAACGATCGCGTCTAGACACACAGGCGTCACCGCCCCGTCCCCGGCAATGCAACGGCGAGCGGTCTATCTCGGCCTCGGTGTTCCGACCGAATACATCATACTGTGATACTGACCGCAAACAAAAATACCCCCCGTTGCAGCAGACCTGCATACTCAGCGAATTTCAAATGCAAAACAACATATTTCAATCCAACATAGCGAGATTTGACATGTTTTGGTAAGCTCCATAAGAATAACATGGGGAATGAGTATGCAGATTTACTGCTACAGGTATGTTAAAAATGGGTGGTTTTAATTCAATATTTAGTTGATCTGAACTAGAAGAAGCCATTTACCAAGTTTTATCAAGATTTGTTGAGTAATGAGCGAGATATAGAATTTTACTTATTTCCCATAAGGTTAACATTGGGACAACGCACTGTGTTTACCACTTTCAATATCTCAGTAACCAAATCAATGGACGTAGAGCAGTGATTCAAAACATTAAATTGTTTGTTTTTTGAGCTGAATTCAATGGAGCAAACAAAAATTCGATACATTTAATTTTTCTACGTAAAAAACTCAAAAAAATCCATTTTTAGGGGGTTTTATCCCTTTTTACCCCCCTTTCCGGTGGTCCGATCGGGATGGTTCACGAACTCGTCCAATTGATTACCACTTTACATGTCCGTATCAAATTTCATAAAGATTGGACCATTTTTGCGGCCGCTATCGTGCTAACATACACATAAATATGGTGTTTATACCTTTAGAATGGTACCATATACGAATGGTGATTTTTGCTTCTGGGGGCCCCAGAACGAAAAGTTATAATGGTCCCGAGCTTAGGTCTTACCATGAAACCTACGGTAATAGCTTCTTCCCTGTAAGGGAAATTCGCTAAAACAAATCAAAACCCGTAATACTTTCCCATAATTCAAACAAAAACTTGATTGGATAAGTTTTAAAATATCTCTAGTGAGATTCTAGAGACTTCTTAAAATATTGTTTTATTTTATAATAAGTATTTCAAGCGTATCTATGGTTTGTGAACAAGATAAACAGTTTGGCCTACATAGGATTTTGGGAAGTTTGTCAAAAAAGTGCTAAGACTTGTAAAAAAAGTTATGAAGAGGAAAGAAAGTTTATGATAGAGAAAAAAATTATATTTCAAAGTAAAGTAATATTTAAAATGAAAATAATACTTTCAAGTGACAAGATAAAACGAAAATAAATTCTACTATCAATTACAAATGAGACTATTTTTTAGACTGATATTTTTAAACAGTAGCTTATAACTAAACTCAATATTTATCAAACGTAATAATTTAGTTTCTTTATTTGCTTTACTCATAAATGTAAATCATTCCAACATTTACTTTTGACATTAATGTCGTGTGAATAATTCTTTTTGACAAAGAATTACTCCAGCTTAAAAGCTGGTTTCTCTTGGTAAACCATGCTAATATAAAAGGCTTGTAGAGCAGGGGCTCGAGTAAATCATAATTATGTGACTATTCAACGTAAACAACATCTGTAGATTTAATGTCTACAGCTAAAAATATATGTATAATAGAGATGGATTAACAAACGAAGGTAAACAATTCCAACTATAGTGAACTGATTTTGAAAAAAAAATCATGTCCATATACCGCCCACCTATCAATTCCGTAGTTCCATTCAGTGAAATTAGTACTTAAAGTGTTTGTATTTCATAAACAATCCCCGAATTCAAACATTAAATTTCTAACATAGATCATTACATATTTACAAATTATTTAAACACTAAATCCTGCAATTATAGTTGGGGGAGAGAGTAGCAAAATTAGTACAAAATCATGTAAGCAAGCATGTGCTCATTAATATTTCCAAATAATTTTGAAATATTATTATTATTATAAAATGCAACGTATGAAGTAATTTAATCTTCTTCTATATATATAAAGGAGAGGGGGTTTTCTGTCGGACAGCAAATCTCCAAACATGTAAGACCTAGAAAGCTGAAATTTGGCATACATGCTCCCCTTAGGTCATAGATGCGTACCAAGAAATGGTTTTACAAAATTCCTTTAGGGTTATACCCTAAGACACTTCAAACTTTTAATGTTAAACTATAGGAAAGGTTATTGAGTTGTCATGACAACCATTAGAAGTATATGACAAAATAAATCCTAAATACAAAAACTTTTTTCTGTCTTTAAACGGGTGAAACCGGTTTGATCAGCTAGTAAGTAAATAAGCGTCTAAACTATTTATCATTCGGCATAATGTTATGCCATCATTCAACTGACAAATGAACGTACTGATAATGCCGATTGAAGCTATGACATTGTAGGCAATATTCGGTGCCGTCCGAAATTGATAAGCTTAATTCAATAATTAAACAGTTGTAGGGATTATCTCTATGGATTCATTAATTTAGTTGGGATTATTTTTGATATTTCGTCCTTCTAACGAATGTCTTTTGCAATAAGCTATTACCGTCGTTTTAACAGAATTCAGAAAAAATATCTGTTCAAGGTAACCTCAGCAATCATATTAATAGTTATATTAATTAATGTCTTTTTTATATGTACTCTCTGGATATCAAGTGAGTTAATTGTGAAAATGTACTTTTACCTGCACAAATGACGATTTATTTTAAAATGTAACATGGGCTTTCATGGAGAAGAATTTTAATTTTTTGAGTGCCTGTTAATACGATAACTCTCGTAAGTAACGTACGATCGTAAGAAAATTTAGTACAGACCATTGACAGTCAATGGTACAGACTTGTAAAACTAGGTTCTCTTGGACGAGTTCGTAAACAAACCAGATTGACAAATCCGAAGTGGGGTAGAGGCTCCATCTTACCCCCCATAAAGTGCTTTTTGAGTTTTTTTTAATTGAAAGATTAAATTTATCCAATTATTGTTTCCACCATTGGATATAGCTCGAAAAAAGAAACAATTTTGTATTTTAAATAATTTCTCTAAGTCTATTGGCCTCCAAGATATTTCTAATTTCTTATCTACTTTTTTTCAAAGGTTTTCAAGGAGTCGCATAGAATATTTTTTGAGTTTATCAAAAGTAGAGTATTTAACAGGATTTTAGTAATCATTTATTAATTACTGGAAATCTTTTATTTGGAAATTCGCTGAGAACGCAGGCTTGCTGCAGCCAGTGTATTTTTGATTTAGTTTGCCTACTCCTGTTACTTTCACATCAGGTAGTGTTAGGGCGAAAAAGTATCACACGTGGCTTTGTGACTTTTAAAGTGATTAAGAGAGAAAATTACATCCAGGAACACTCGCCCCTCCCGGGACCTCGACCCTAACAATCGAGTTTCGTGGTTTTACTCAATTTTGTACACACTCTCATTCAGAGTGCGGCCTGCAAGTAGATTTATACAGAAACATCTTAAAAAAACCAACTAATAAATCCTGACTATATTCCACGATCAAACAGTTTAAATGATAATACAGTATTGTTACTATGTATGTTAATTAATGTAACAATAAATAACCTGGATTACTGACTTCCTCTTGAGGGGCAACTATTGACTTATGTGTCAATATTTGACTTACGTGTAAGCCATATTTTTCTTTAAGCTTCTTAGTTGAAGTATTTCGATAAAACATGGCCGCGTCTATCAATGTTGCTTAAAACGAATATCACGTTTCTAGGGTATTATTAGTAAAGTAATATTATAAGTAAAGTATAGCATACTCTGCTAACACTGTATAAAAGTATTAATTTATTTCTTTTATAATACAGTTTTTATTAGCTCACCATTTTGTTGCCGTTAAAACCAATGGTATGAAAATTGTACACTACATTTTTGCAGTATCTGTTGTAAAGTGTGTGTGTGTAAGGTTTGTTACGTCTTTGGATTATTAATGGGTGCATAAAACAAAACTCTCTCACAACAATACGTATCATGCTAATGAAGAAACTAATCAAAAATCAAAAATAGTATTTATTTTCTGACAAAGGATGTTTTCTAGAATAATATAATCATATATCATGTCGTAGATGATATCCATACTGTTATCATGTGTTTCTCTATATTATAAATAATATTATCTAGCTCTTGTTAAAGCTTTTAAAATAAACGCCAGATTTATAAGATGTTACTTTGTTTCTGCATATTCTTAACGAAAGAGCAAAAATGTTTTTGATTGTTCTATTATTCATTTACTTAAGAATAATATGACTCACAGTAACTTGAACATCTACATGGTAAGTATCGTAAACGATATGCGCAGTAGGCCAGCCAATCAGCAACCGTTCTGCCGGTCGGTGGTGCGCACCAGCGACGGGACTACTTTTACACTTATTATTGCGCCAAGTTCTTTTGCAAGTCGACGCACCAGCAAGTCTTACTGCAAGCCAAATTAGCACCAACCACAGACAGCTGATTTATTATTATAACATGTTTCTTAAGCTTATAACTCACCTTTTATTTCAAGGTTAAATATTTATTTGTCAACAAATGAAGGCTATGTTTCATTTTAGTAATGAAAAATCTCACGAGATTTGGCGTAGTTTCACGAGATTTGCACGTGAACTTGCTGAACCTTCTTTCAAGTGTTAGACTACCATGACGTCACATCTTTTTCTTACTCTCACCTGCGCAAGATATCTACCGTATAAAGATATTCTAGGTACTCTGATATGACTAACGTCGATGGAATATTGACGGCACCGGCGTCCGAGTTGAGTATCAGCTGTTGGAGGAAGGTTTGCCAGTAAACACTCCATTAAAGCGGGCGTTAACATAAAACCCCCTTAGAGTCCATTCCAGTCGGTAACCGGCCCCACTGATGCAATGTTGATGTTTACCGCCTTAAGCTTCTGATTTATTGTACTGGCTTCGTCTTCAAGCTGTTAATAATCGTAGGGCTTTATCACTTCCATAGCCTAGTTGTGTTAATGAGAATCTATAAATTGTAAAGTGTAAAATGAAAAAATAACTATTTATATTCATTCTTCACCAAACAAGAACCTACACAGAATATTAAACACGTTTATGGATCATGTTACCCAAAAGTGTAAAATTTCATTACGAGTTTCTAATCATTTTTTGAATTGAGAATAAGATTGAAAAGAAAAACTTGATCAACCCTTTATATTCATGTCTTCTTATATTGATGTAATTTAAAGGTTTGCATACTTACTTAGAGTTATTTCGAGTCAAATAGAACGCTCTGAATGCCCTTACCTGAAAATAAAAATGAAATATTAATATCAGCATTTACACGCCTCAACTATATGTTCGTTCACATAGTTAAAACAGTAAATTATATTTTAACGACTCATACAAACTGGTGATGGATGATTCTTAGAATAAATAACTTCTCAAAGGAGGAAATAGATCCACGTTGGTTTTGTGTCAATAAAATGAATTAAAGACCATTTAGACACAATTTTTACAGATATAATAGTCCTCTTTTTTATCCTTTGGTCACAATAATTGTGACTAAAGGTTAAAAAAGATAAGTCATGATAATTGTAGCTAAAGGTTTAATCGAATAATATTAAATTTGGAATAAACTCTGATTTACAAATAGAAGAAGTAAGATAAGATCTGAACGTCTTGAAAAGAAAATATCGTAAACTTATATCCTTTCATATTTAAATATTAAACATTGTAAATCAATATAAGACGAAGTAATGTTTACGATTGAGCTGTATCTTCTATAAGTACGAGGGTTTCTTAAAGCAGATGCAGACTATAAGACAAATCGAATCCGCGCGATCCGGTCGCGTCTGTTCGACTTTGTTTATTTATTACGATTCTACGTCTTTTACTTTCTAAAAGTCTTTGCCGCGAGTCAAATTTAATTTTTTTTGCTAAACGTTACCGTGCGGTTTGGTAAATTTTAAGTTCAAGTATAGTTTCATGTATTTTTCCTTCTTCTACCAACTGAAAACTTATTTGGATTTCAAGTAAAAAAAAATGTGGAGTCATTATTTTTATGAGAATTATCATTCAATTTTCTTAGCTAATGACCACGGACACATATTTGAAACACTTTCGAGTGTGGATGACTAAGATTAAGGAATAAATACTATTAAATGTAAAAATTTTAAGGATTTTCACGGGTGTATTTTATTTAAGTCCATGAATAGCACATAAAAAACTTATATCCCTTTGTATGCCCTCTATACGTCTCTAACGGTTTTCGTCTAGCCTGATCGGCGCCATCTTTACGATACAGACCAACTTCACCCTGCAAGGACATTAAACTCCTTTCATAACCATCTCAAAGTCCGTGAAACATCCAGTCTTTAAACGGGATTTCCACCAATGCACAAATCACATGGAGGTACAATAAGGTAAGCTTAAAAATAATGAATATTGGTTACTCAACATGAATATTGTTTATTAAATATATAAAAAAAGTTTCTTCTAAGAATGAGCATTTAAGTAGATTTTCATCGATTCTACATTGTTTAGTTGGATATAAAATCTTTGTAGTTTCTTTAGTTTACTGACATAACGAACAAAAGCTTTCATTGGAACCTAGCTATATAAAGGTTAAAAGAGACAAGGTATAAGGACGATTTTGCTGATCAACTTATTGCATATTTTGATTTTGATTTTTATGGACATTGGCCATAAAAAAAAACAAGCGGGACTTATTATTAAAGACCACCAATTATTAATTATTATTCAAGAGACTAATTATTAAAGAGTCTTAATAATATGGACTGATTATTAAAAAAAGGGTTTCACGACGTTTCGGGATCTGGAATCTCAACCCGTCGGACGTCGAGAAACTTGTTTTTTACTAATCAGTGATGGCAAATGTCCACAAAAAATCAAATTATAAAATCACCATAATCAATAATGAATTTCAAACAAAGAACTTATTATGTCTTTTGTATATTATTTTTATTTTGTATTTTGATTGATATTTATTAATTTTTGTACTTATTTATATATATTTTGATTGATGATTTCGTATATTACTAAAAAATACTGAACATAAATCATAAATCTAGGATAATAAACACCCTTAGAGAAGAAATGAGAGAGGTAAAGTCAACGTTTATCTCTCACATTACAAGAAGTAGTGTGAAATCTTAAATCCGTCTTCAAAAACGATACTCATGCTAAATATTGTTTACAAAAATTCCATAACAATGAGCCTGACTTCCCTCTACACAATACCTGCGGGTTTATCATTTTCATTACTCCGTACTGAAAGTAGTTATTTTCGATGACAGCTGATATCAACGACAATTATCGTTTCCTAAGCCCTAATTTAGAGCAAGTGAAAACGATCAGCTGATTTCCCTTGCTCTAAATTTGCTTTCCCTTGCTCTGAATAAGTTTTCAATTCGTCCGCTACGCGTGCTAACAATTTCCTTACAGTTTATTTATACTATATAAAATCAGCTGTTTTAACTGCTTATCAATTTAAATATAAAAATAAATAGGCACGAGCTAGTTTGCTGTGTTGTTAATATGGTGCATGTTTAAAATTCCTCAAAATATATCTAACATTCCTTGTTAAAAATTTTGATATAGAATTATAACTGAAAAATGAAAACAGTATTTTATTCTGAATGTGTGTATTTTGCGTCGTGATGGACGATAAGTATTATTCATAACTTGTACCGAAAGTGATTTTCCGGCGCTTGCTCAGATTATTCCCAAATATTTCAAAGCGTTAAAAAATTAAACTCACTTCCACATGCTCAGTTTCATGTCAAACGTGAAACTCGGTGTTCCTGTATTCGGCTCCACCTCACACAAAAAACTTGAGCGCGCACCGGAAAATTCCACTTTCGGCACTAGTAATGAAATATACTATTTTCAGTGAAGAAACACCAACAAAGGCAAGGAAGACAAAGTCGAGATCAGTGCAATATTTCGAAGCGGTAGTGCAAGCCAGCACTACCTCAAGAGTTGGGGGATGGGGTGACTGGTCTGTAATTAATTCTAAACACGAACACTCCGCCGATCAGCTAATAACTGGGATCGACTGGCCTGGCCGCCATCCCCTCACATTTTACTTGTTGCTTTCAATATTGGTTTTTATATGTTCTTCTGTGGAAACGCGCTTAAAATGTATTTACAAATCTAAAATGTATTCTACTGTTACTAGATGGATCGAGGTTAGCTGAAAAGACATTAGTTTATTTTACAGTATAACTTTTTACAAGTTTAAATCAATTTCAGCTTTAAAATATATGAAGTGAAAAACTAAATCTACAGCGGTTTCAATTGACGAATCAAACGTTTTCCATTGTAGGATTATAAAGGAAAGTAGGTTTTTGTAAAGCTTAAGAAAAGTTCCTGCGGCGTGCTTTGTACATGGCTGAAGACAGTTGATAACAGACCTAAGGTAATTTAACTTTACTCTGCTTTGAAATATATCAGATTATTGTACTTTTATTTAAATATTATGTTATTCCTACTAAAAAAGTTTATAGTCCCTAAGGATAAATAAGGTCATTCCTTTGTAATAAAGTGCTGCTAGTTTAGGCGAATTTGAACTGGAGTTGAAAGGGGTTGTGAAATATAAATTTTTACATTCTTGATAAAGTTGCTCTGAAAGTCTTTTCGCTTCAAAGATCCATTTGAACCACCTAAAAGTTAAAAAATTTTAGGTCTAAGACTAAATTTTAACACACATATATAATGGTATTATATTTCTAAAAAAAACCCTTACAACCTACATTCCTCTGATAATAGAAATAAATAAATATGCGAATGATGGCAATTTGTTTTTAATAATTTCAACACGAAAAGTTTATTGAGTTGAAAATTGTAGGAAAATTGTAGGTCACAGAGCTAATTCTTTTTTATCTACAATCAAACTAGTGCTTTTCTCATTGCTCAATTAATAAAGTTATGATGAACCATTGCATTTTCTAGGTGTAATTAAGTTGCTTTCTTCAAAATAAAATATCCGGAGTTAATTTGGCAAGTGAATTGAACCCGATGTTTCGCACGACATTGAGCCTTATTGGGCGGTGGTTGAGTGGCCATGCGGATTTGTAGTTCGTAATCCCCAGTTTATCACTACATTCATGACGTCACAGCTGCAGCGGTCTTAAATCTCTGACTGTCAATAAACTTGGGAACATGTGTTAAATACGGACTGGGGCCGGAGACGTTATGACGTTGGTGATTTGAGGTGTTGATTGTTTGGTGTTTATTGGTAATGCAGTATTTATAAAGTAAAATTCATTGTATTTTTTGTAAGATAAAACCCAAACTATGGATAATAATGACTCCATTACGATTTGTTCAACTCCATCACC
Source organism: Flexamia atlantica (assembly GCA_035578135.1). Classification (NCBI taxonomy): domain Eukaryota; kingdom Metazoa; phylum Arthropoda; class Insecta; order Hemiptera; family Cicadellidae; genus Flexamia; species Flexamia atlantica. The sequence continues at coordinate 2,008,641 of JAQJVK010000028.1, forward strand.
TGACTTTTAAATATAATTGCAATGTTTTCTTTCCAGTGTAGTGAGGCTCAGGTATATCGTTGAAGTATTTAATACAATTATTATTTTACCATAATGCATTACTTAATCTTCAAGAAGACTTTAAAGACAACTCATAATAGTGCTGCATAAGAATAAAACTGTTATATTTTTAATTAATAAAAAATGGATAAATTGAGAATTCACAATATTGAAGTAGTTTAAATAAATAGATGTTAACACTGTTAGTTATTGGCATCTTCTATCAAACGAACTGTCAAAAATTCTCGCGGCACAGTAAGTAATACATTAATGACTTTATTTTATTGTTGTTCAACGAAATCATTTTATATTAAATGTTTGACTAGTATTGTATAGACGCCTGATTCTATTTTTAATCAGCTTTAATATGGGTAGAAAAAACTATATTCCTTCTTAAGGAAGTTTATTTAATAGAGAAAAACACAGTATTGAAGGTTCATATTTTATTCAAATTTTAGATCGGTTAAGATAGATGAAATCAACTTAATTCTATACTTTATTGAACTATATTTATTATAAAAAATAAAGATAGAAGTGGTTAACGTGAACCCTTCCAACAAACAGGCGAAAGCTGAGGCATAAGTTCCAAATGCTTTACTACGACGATGTAACACATTTGTATCATTTTTAACTCACAAATAAACAATGTGAATGCAAAATAAGAAATTATCTTTGAAAAATCAAACAATATTTATTAAAATAATTTTAACTACAACCTGTTGAGAACGGGCGCGGGAGGTAATGAAATGTTTATCACCCCGGCAGCCGCCGCCGTGAACGCGGATTATAGACTACAAATCGCAAGCCACTCAAACCGCTCCGGTTTATAACCGTTTCATGTCGCATTAAATGTCGATGTGAAAACATTATTTCCGTCATTTCTATTTTCGCCTCTGCGGTTTCCTGTGTGAACTGCGTTTCAGTGAAATATTTCACTTAGAATGTAGACGTTGTGTGCCATACACCATATGTGTGTGTGTCGTTTAATTGTTTAAAACTGTACAACAGCAAGGTTTTTTAAACTCTCTGCTTCGCGTAAATTTGTTAAAAAATACATTATCTCCCAACTCACCTATTGGTAATTGTATTTTTTTGTCATAATCATATTTTAAAGCGGAATAAAATAATTTATGTTTATTACTTACCACATAGTACATAGCCTTTATTTTGATGAATATCTAATATCGAAATAATATGACCGGTCGAAATGTTCACCTAAGTAAGCTTAGTAGGAAACTCTAGTAGGCGGTAGACTGCTTTTTAGTCAAATTATTTCGTATGTCAACGCTTACTTAACTTATTTATCATTGTTTGCTTCCAGAACTCGATTTGACCAATAAAATAAAGGTTTACACACCCTTATTAATGTACATACAGTCCTTATTAATGTAGATTTCCTACAAACGTTTCGGATCTTGTGGGTCCTTCATCAGACATAACGCTGTTGCTTGTCAAATAATTAAAAAAATTACATCACATTTACAGCTACTACATTATGTTAAGAACATGTGCTGGCCAGCAATAGACACCGACGGAGGCAGTGAGGAAACTTACTTAAAAATATATATAATTAAGAAGGAGAAATTATTTGTCTAAGCAGCGTTCTAAAGCCACGTAAGCTTTACCGTAAGCTGGGATTTTGAACTTAAATTACCTCGACATACCGCGGCAACCGTGTGGTTGCGAGTTGCCACCACGGCGCGGCGTGGTTGCGGCCACCTTAAACATCGGCGCTTAGACCACGTAGAATATAAAATCGAGTTCTGAACTAATTAAAGTTTACTCCTCTTGAAATTAAATTTTAATGACTAACGCAATAAAATATATATCGCGTTCAGTATGTTAAATAAATGCTGAAGTTCTTAAGGTTACTTGTCAAATATGACTATGTATTACGTGGGCTTTATTTTCAGCATTTACTGCCTAGTATTAACTTTTTCTATATCTGCTAATTGATTACAGATTTTCCCTGAAACATTTACTTCTAGCATTCTTTATTTGCTAAGCGCTAAGTTTATCCTTCAGGGGTTTCCAGCTCAGTTCATAAACGAGTAAAGAAGCTAATTAGCGGTAGAAATGAATTTAGCTAATAAGTATATCAAAGAGACAGATACTCTTCAAACTCGACGAAACAAATCTCTTTGTTTATAAAGTCGCTGTTCCTGTATTTCCCTAGGGTCTTTCTTTCGCGGCACATGATTTCATTCTCCTCTAAATCCAATGTTTGCCTTATTCTGCTGGCTTTAAAAAGTAAGTAAGTTGAATGGGCCAATTTTTACTTGCCTGAAAATGTAAATATAAGAAAAACTTCTCTTGTATGTTAAATAGACGTATTTTCTGGCATGTTAAGCATTTTCTAATTACTAACTAACGCACGAGACTAAGCATAATACTCGAAATCATTTTCCTCTAAACACAAATGTCTGAAAATAATATCAGTGTAACACATTCGTCTAATTTTAAACGGTGTATTAAGTGGTGTTTATGATGTTTAATAGTGGTTTATGCAACGATTGTATAATGAATGCCTTTAAGCCACGAGTGAGATGTAAATATCTCACGAGTGGCTTAAAGGCATAATACAATCGTTGCATACACTACTTTATCTACGACCAACAATATACGACAAAGTTTTCCCTGAAACAAAACTCATGACTTTTACTAATGATGGAATAGGTCAACTCAACTTTGAGGTTAGGCACATAAGCAGACTTAACCATGAAACGTTGTTGAACAATCAGCTGATGGGATAAGTCAACTCAAACATGAATCGTAATGCAACAATCAGCTGATGTACGAATTGCGTAATTGTTATTATGACACTACTTTCGTCAAATGCCGAGCTCTCATTGGTCTAGAACCAGTACTCTAAAGTGACTCCAGTATCATAAAGTCGTCATTATGCAACTGCTTCGTTTTTGGTGTTTTAATGTATATAATTATAATGTTTATTGTAATACCATAATTGGTGCTTATTGCAATGGTCGTAGATAAACATATTTCACGAGCACAAAAATGAGAGGTGGAATATTAATTAAGCTACTTTCTAGCTCATTATAGCCTGATAAGTAATTTTTAAGAAAGTTTGCAAGCCGTTGCATCATCGTGCATTACATAGTGAAATGCTACCGATAAGATTTTTATTTGACTATCGATTTACTTTATATATCGACCTTATTGTTAGAGCTGCCTTATACCCAGCTTAACCCAGCAGCACCCTTGACTCCCCCCTCCCCCCCCCACCAGGGGCGTAATTGTCTCCTGCTCCTCGTGTAATTGCTGTTAACGACAGCTGTTATCGCCAGCAGTTCTGCCTCAGGAATGACGATGGATAGCTATGAACCAATCGGAGAAATAGCAATATACGCAGAATACCGTGGGAATCGCCTTTTTATTTAGATTTATTGTGATGCGATATTTTTCTTCTTAAATGGTTTTTTTCATTCGAGTACTCATCTCAGCACTCTAAAACTGATTTTTTACTGTACGTACACATTAAAAGTGCACACTGTACTCTTTCTAAGCAACAGCAAAATAGAAAGGAAATTTTTTTATTGATGACTAACTGGGTGAACCAAAGAAAAACTACTAGCTAACTGACTAGTTCCCTAAAAAAAGTTCATCGAGAAGAAATTGTGACGGTGTTGAAATTTATGTTGATTTGCTCTACAATATTCCATTGGTCTCCACCAATTTACAGCATTGGTGTTACGCTCTATATTCCGTGTGACAATTACATGGTGATTTGTAAAGAACATTTTTTTCATTTTATTGGACACAACGTTAAAAACGTAAAGAAATGCCATATAAATCATATATTTTGTATCTTAATTCCAAAATTTATAGTCATAATTAACTACCTGGCTTGATTTATAAAATTTATATTCTGCAACAGAGGCTCTGGTGATAAAGTTATATTATATTTTTCTCATGGGGAAAAATAGGAAATTTATTTGCTCAGTTACAATTATTTGAAGGAATGACATTAAAAAAACTATATAGTTTAATTTAAAAATATCCCCCCCCCCAGCTTTGGGTGATTAATAACATGGATATAACTTTGAAGCAAACTGGTAAACAGAATCAGTAATGTTCTTGTGGTCAGTCTGTAGCAAAGTTTATATTGGCCGATGTCTTCGATTGGTCGGTCAAACTTAGAAAGCGTCAATTTAAACAACAATAAAAAGGAGCCTGCTATTTGATAATTTTTATTGTTTTTTTGTTACAACGACACAAATGTATAATGGCAAATCCATTCAACGTGATATAGGTTAATTATTATCAAAGGTTTTGCTATAGTTAAGTTTTATAATGATAATTTATTTCAATCCATAGTTGTATGACAAGTTTTTACAAACAAATAAATTGACTAACAGTTGAGATAAAATATTAATGCACGATAAATTTTTGAAATTCAATTAATTTCAAGTAAAAGTGGGAGCTGATGTTTCCACCCGGTGGTAAAATGATAATCTTTCGTCAAAAAACTTCTGTGTCCCTCAGAATACGTTTTGCAATATATTCCTAAAAATACTGAAATTTCTTTATATGATCACATTTTTATAAATCAACAACATTAGGTTTTTTATTAGGTTTGGCTGGCAATATATGGGGACCTGCAGAGATTCAAAAGTATACCTTTTAAACCAGCCTTAATTCTCTAGTTTAGCCTATATCGAGCCCATTTACATTTTTTTTTGGAAGTTTCAATGAAATGGAATTATTTTAACAATATGAATAGTGCTGCCAGTATTCTCTAATTTGCAATTACGTCATTCAGATGCATTCTATGGCAGAATTTTAAATTGACGCAAAATACGTCCTAAAATCAGCCGTCAGGCATGCCCCAAATAAATAATAAATGAAGACGCAATTAAATAATGGTCTGTTTCATCATTTAATGTACACGAAGGTGGACCTGAAGGTCATGCTACGAATAATGAAGATAATAGAATTATTATCCATTAAATTATTTTTCGTTACTGACTTAACAACGGTTGTTGATGCATTTCCGAAATAAAGTACCTCAAATTCAACTGAGAAATAGTTTGTCAGTAATAATGTAATTAATACTGTGTTGGTAGTAATGGTGCCTAACAACAAAATTACCCTTTTATACCAATGTATTTTCGTGAGCTATTAAACTTTTGTACAAAATTCGAAAAAAAATCAGTGCAACCGTTTTTGAGTAATCGCAGTGCGCACCCAAAAAAACAAACTCACTGAGTGACGGGCAACAAATTTGACTCTGCTAAGACATAGATTTACTTCACTTAGTTCTTTCATCAGGTATGGCAGACATAGATGAATGAAAAGCTTCCGTACATCTTATAAGGTTAGATTTACATTTTATATGATAACGTACACTTTGAACCGCAAGATTCGGCTCCATAATATGTTGGACCATTAAAACTATCTGGAAGGGAATCTATTTTTATTTTCTCCCCCCCCCCCCCGATCCATAGTATAGGGGGTTATTATTGTTTTCGTCAAAAATTACGAATTTGTGATGTTACTTGAGGCATTCGTTTTAATGCTCCCTGAATCCAAAAATGTGGTTTTCGGAGTGATATTTGACCGTCCGTGTGGATGTAAACAAAGATATAGGCGTCACCATCTATATAAGATTCGAAATGTTAAAAATGTGTAAAGGTGTTAAAAATTCAAAATTGTGATAAAAAAATAATGATTTCTCATAATTCATGGGGATTATTACACAGTTTCCTGATATCGTTTATTTATAATTGGCTAGAGATTACTATGTCATCAATACATTTTTTAGTATTTTTAACATACCATTCAGATATTATTTGAACGTGAAATTTTCATTTCCTAAATTGAGATTTTTAGATTATAATATTTAATTTAACACAATATCAATTTTATGTAAAGTTTTATTTGCAAGTAATCAATATTAAAAACCTCATACAAATTGAAGGTTTTACATCTAGATCATGAAATAATAAAACTGTAAGAAATAAACAAAGATCAACAGAAACCAGTGAATTGTCATAAAAATTAAAATTAAAATCAAACCAATATCCGGTAGAAATCAGTCGTATATAGGATCATGTGTGTGTCATGCAACAGATACAAAGAATGTTGAAGGTTTATTGCAGTGTGAGTGAGAGGGAAGGAGTTATCGCCACCGACGGATGTTTGCACGCCGATCACGTGGTTGGTAACTTGCAACTCCCAACAATACAATTCGGTCCGAGTCTGGTGTTGAAATATGGGAAATACATTCTTATATGTTTATTTCAGACAGAAAGTACACTAATCAAATCAAATTATGTAATACCATCCACTTGTTACATTTTTAAATCGATTAATATTTATGTCCAATCAAGAAGATTTAAAAAACATTGATCGAAACAGAAAATTCGTAGTGCAATTGTTTTATAAGAAAACCTTTTGTGGGCAAAACTAAGATTTCTCTAGGAACCATTCTCCAGCTAAAAGTCGAAAGAGCTACGCGTTGAGCTTGAAGAACACCTAAGAAACAGTTATAAAAATATACATATAACTAAACTAATTGTTGATTATTTTGGTAGTGAAAAACTGAAATTGTGATAACCAATCCATCTCGACTTTACCCTATACATTGTGTTTCATATTTATATATTTTAACAAAATATGTTTCACATTGCTAACGAGGTTAGTTTAAAGTTTTGGGACACGAATAAAACAGCCTCCTGATGACTTGGCATTCGTACTTCTCCTCGAAATCTTAAATTCCTCTATCTGAAATGTGTTTAAAAATTAAATCAAATTACCTTAATTTCAATATTTTAACACCACGCGATATTCTCAAGGTGTAATTATTGCCGTACCAAATAACTCATTTATAAGTTATCTGGCTTGAAATATAAAAAAAGTTTGCAAAGTCAGTTTGCATATTATATTTCGAACAAACAAGCCACAACAAGACCCTACCAACATAATATTCGCCGATCCACCCTGTATATTCAACAGCAGCTGGCGGCGCGGGGCGGCGGGCGGCGCTAGTCACAGGCTGCGTGCACATTAACAGACGATATTAATTTGTGCGGCAGCCGTGCCGCCCCGTGCCTGCCGCTGCAGCGTTGTGCCGTAGACTCGGCCTTGGGCCGGGGGATATTGTATTGCTATGTTCTGTTGGTAATAAGAATATCACTTATGAATGATATTTTTGCTTAAGAAAGAAATATACAATGCTGTCATAAAACTTGAATAATCAAAGTGATGCGTAAATAAGCTTAATGTAGAGTGAAAACGATTCAATTTAGAGTTTATAAAATAAATACTGTAATATCATTTATTGTTTTTCAGGGCAAGCATTTAGTTTAATTCTTAAGTGGTATGATGTTGAGGTAAACCAATATTTACTCCATCATCTAAAGATGTATTATCAAAGGAAAACATATATTTCTTATATCTGATTTTGGTTGTTGTTGTATCTTTTTGTCATTAATCTCCAAAACTAATTCGAGGAAAAAACGTATATTAATCGCTTCAAATGAAAAATTCACTTTGATTCCTTTAAGTAGACTCGTATCATTGTATATAATAATGATAAAATAGAAATAAGACTTATATTATTTGAAATAATTTAAAATTTTGTAGTTTATACAGTTAAACCGTACCTTTTATTGATATAGCCTCATCGTTTAAAATATAATATGATATTCCAAGTCCTTTTCAAAGAGTGTTGAGTGGTTTTAGTCAATGTCAACGGAACTGAAATTATTGTAGAATATTTCAAGACCTCAAAAATCCTAGACTCCTTATTTGTTTGTAAAATTATTTTATTTACAACGGAACAAGAAAAAAATACTAACAATGAAGTTCTTTTTCAATTTTAGACACATTTTCTCCACCAACTTCCATAAAAATAGTTTTTACTGTTGTTCTTTACTAGTAAACATGCGCTGCCCTGCAGCTTTAAATCATGCACATATTCAGTGGTTAGCATTCCTATATTAACTTTAACTGAGTTTGCTCCAATTAACTGATTAATTTGAAATGTCTACTCCCATTTAAATCCTTAGGGGCTATTAATTCTTATCTTGTTCATTCTCAGGGGTGTGATGAGTGTGGCTCATGGAATCAAGCTAAAGAGGTCACGGGTTCGATTCCCTTTTTCTCCTCCTTAATTTGAAGGGGTTTGGACAGCTTCCCTCTATAGTGTTCAATATGTCTCTTTTGAAAATTCATTGAGCATTGGCTGGGAAAAAATAAAACTTAACGGCTTATACGGCTCATTCCTAATTACCCTCATAAATTTTGCGGACGTCGAACTCTTTTCAACGAAACCTAAATCATAAAAATCAGCTCAGAGTAGAATGATAATTTTCTTAAAAAAAAAAACTCAACTGCCCGTCGCCATGGGCCAATAAGCCAGTGCGGCGATCTAAAGACAGCAAGGTACCGTAGCGGCGAGGTAACATAGGCCAGCCAGAGGTGACCGCTCATTATGGAACAGGAGTCGCCCGCCGCTGGGATCGAACCAGCAACGTATAAAACTCGAGGCAAGCGCTTTACCTCTGAGCTGCCGTCTCGGTATTTTAGAGTAAAAACCCCTATCTTACATATTAAGTATAACTTCGCTATTATTTCGTACACTAGAAGTTTTCCTTTTTTAGGAGATGATCACTTTGTTTCTATTGTAACTTAAAGCAATTCTATTACTAACATGGCGCCCCCGACCTTAAAGAAATAGTCAGATAAACATCATAGGATCTGAGATATCTTTGTCCTTTGGTGTCTAATCCATTGGGGAAGACTGATAACTCAACAGCTGCAAACCTAATTAGCTAATGATGTCTCCGTCAGTAGGGGGTATTGGTAGGTTCAACCCCAGCAGGGTGGTGGTGGTTGGTCTAAAAATAGAACCCCCCCCCCCCGATGGGACCACCCACGAAGCCTAGCAAGTTTTTTTTTTTATTGAGGTTATGTAATTTTTTTTTTTTTTTTTTTTTTTTTGCTTACGTAATCTTTACCTAACCTAACCTAACTTAACCTAACGTTCACTTTTTGGTGACGTCATAGAGGTCAATGACCTTTCAACCTTAGCCCCCCCCCCCCGGCTAAAAATAGATTTCTAAAAATAGCTAACCTAACCTAACCTAACTTAACATAACTTAACCTAACATTGCTTCAGGACAATATTCCGTGCCAATTCGATGAACTTTTCTTCTACAGGCCAAAAATGATGGAACGACATGAAGCAATACAATCAATATACCAAGCATATCCCGCTGCTGACTTAAATGAAATAGAAAGAGCTTTTGATGAGATGTACAAAAAGGAAGAGTACAACACTGAATATGTAGAATTATGGATATCATTCGGCGCTGATCAGTTGTGCCTGCATGAAATCAATAAATACTGGTCAACGAAATAATACTTACCTTGAATCCTCTCCCTCCTTCATCAGCAAAATGGCCTTTTTTAAAGGGCACCATAAACTTTTAGATTAATTAGAAATAAGGCGGAATATGGCGCTCGCTTGCGGTCGCTCTGACAGCCTTCTGCCAAGAACAACTTCAGGTTGATGGCTTGTTACATCATAGTACTTAAGGGTAGGTGGCTTATCTAAATTAAAAAGTCCATGCCTAGCGAACACTACTTGCAACTAGGGAAAACAACCTTTTTTTTTTTTAGTCTTATGGTGTTAGGAATTGAACTTTGATATGTTAATAAGCAAATTAATATGTAAATTAGCTTAATTGATATGCTTAATGAGACTGTTTACATAATTATCGTATCCGTACAATATTATCGTATTGCGTATGGGATTTCTACCAAAAATTATGGTACTGGAAAATTTAAATTACCAAAGCTGAAGAGTGTGTTTGTAACATCTGATTGCTGTATGGTGACACAGCTTTTATATACATGAATCTGCTTTTTGTTGATCAGTCTAGTCTTGGAGCTCAGTTAGTGCGGATGTCTGAACTAGAGCTGTACTGCTGTGCTTGGTGTATAACATAACCTCACTTTTACATTTGAGGAAATATGTCTATCCTTATTGCTTATGTGTTTAAAAATCAACCAATCACTATATTAATTGATAGTGATAATAACCCCTGGTTCAAGGGGAAAGAAGTTGTTGAAGTACTTGGTTATTTAGATACAAATAAAGCAGTTAGAAATCATGTTGATGATGATGACAAGCTCACATATGAAAATATAAACCCTGCCGTTTTGGCGGGGTTAAAAGGAAATGAGAAATCGTCTGTTTTTATTAATGAAAGTGGTTTATACTCATTGATTTTATCATCGAAAAAACCTGAGGCTAATGCTTTTAGAAAATGGGTCACAAAAGAAGTGTTACCTTCAATCCGTAAACATGGAGAGTACAAACTAAAACAGCAGAATAGTGAACTGTTACAAACACTTACAAAGTCACTTGAAACCAACCAACAGCTGACTCTTGTGAATAAGCGGTTGGAAACTACTGCAGACATATTGAGAAAGACTCTGTCTGAACAGTCATTGAAGGTAGCTGTATTACCTCAAGATGAAGACTTGAAACATGTCTTTTGTGTATTGTTTAAGGAAACCCTCTTAGATATCTATGGTTTGAGCGAATACAAATGTATTCGTACTGAAAAAAGAAACTTTAAATGTGCATTGAAGAAAGCTAAAGAAAAAGGGTTTGAAATATGTTTCTTCAGGGAAAATGTTCCTAATAGCATAAATATCTTGAATAAAGCTAAAGAAGTGATGCGAAAATTTGGTATGCATTATGAATCCAAATATAATCAAGTCTTGACTCGCCATAACTTTGTAAATATCATTGAAGATATAATTAATAAGAAATGTGGAGGGAAATAATGTACATTGTAAAGCAAGAAGCTTCAAGACTTCACTAAAGAATTGTAAATCTGATAGTTTTTGTAAGCAAATATACATCAACAGATTAAACTGTCTTTTTATTTATTAAACCTGAATCCCTGTTTAAGAAACTATGCTTAAAGTTTATAAAAGTGATGGTAAGTGTGTAGTTGTGTTCAGTTGACAAAATGGACTTGAGGTGGCAACATCCATTTTCAACCATAGTGGCTGGGCCTTCTGGATCGGGGAAATCATATTTTGTAGCCAGATTTATTAAGTATTTGGATTTTATGTGTGATACAAAGTTCAATAGTATTTACTAGCATCATTCCCCGGGTTTAAATCCTGGTGTAAGTGATAGTGGTAATGTGCAATATAGGGAAGGGTTACCAAATATGGAGGACTTTGATGGTACACCCACTTTGGTAATTGTTGATGATATGATGCGTGAATCATCAGCCACCTCAGGATCCAATACAATAGTGGACTTGTTTACTAAGGGCTCTCACCATAGGAACTTGAGTGTATTTTTTATAACACAAAACATTTTCCACCAAGGGCGAGGACAAAGAGACATTTCACTAAATGCTCATTATATAGTGCTTTTTAAAAATCCAAGAGACCGGGCTCAAATAAAACATTTAGCCCGACAAGTGTATCCGGAAAATACAAGGTTTATTGAAGAAGCGTATGCTGATGCTACACATACTCCGCATGGTTATTTGTTGTTAGATTTAAAACAGTCCACACCAGACGAGGTGCGTATACATACGGGTATATTACCTGATGAAAAACAACAGTATGTTTATCAACCAAAAAAGTATAAATAAAAGGGGTACACTAGAGACCAGTCACTCAGTCGTAATGTCACAGTGTGTGAAGAAAGACGCTGCTCTGTTAACGGCACTGATACACGCTACACCGAAGGAACGTAAAGCACTGTTGAAGGCTTGTGACGTCAGTCGTATCAGATCAGTGTGCGAGTGCGCATACAACTTGTTACGTGGTAATATCCAGTTAACAGACAAACGAAAACGACAATTGCGTAAACATAAAAAGGTGCTCAGACGTCTAGTGAAACGTGGTGAGAATTGGAGCAAGAAACGTAAATATCTTGTACAACACGGTGGTGGATTTCTATTACCACTGTTATTAAGTACTGTATTACAAACAGTTCTTAATAGTGCGATTAGTTAGAAAAATGGATAGATCAAATTTGGAATATTCAAAGAAGATGGTTGTTGTTCCGCAAGAGCTGTTTGATCGAATACATAGTGAGCCAACACCTGCTGCTACTGCTTCACAATCAAAACTAACTCAATCATCAACGGTTAATACTAATAGTTTGGATGTTGAAATGCATCGTATATTACAAGACAAAACATTGGATGACAGTGAAAAGTGGAAACAGTATCAACAAGTATTACAGAGGTTTTTATATTTTAGTTCACAAAAACGCAATCCTATCATTTTACCAATTATACAAGAAGAGGATAATGAGGATGATATTGTACAAACATTTCCTGCCACGTATCAAAAGGATGTACGCAACTTGTTAAGATTTATAAAACATAACAAACAGATAATCACATGGGACCCTGATGGTACGGTTATTGTTCATAACACTAGAATACCTGGTTCGAACATTATTGATGTGTTACATGCAATTGTACGAGTGCGAAGACTGGAAAATGTACCCACAGGCTGGCATGAAGTATTGGATGCATTAAATGATATGAACGTACCGACCGAGTACGTAAGCAATGCACAAGCTCGACAGTATATTGGTCGTGAACCATATTTGGAAGAAGGTTTGGTTACACCTTCACCATCAAGACAGCATACTCCTTCAACACCACACCACTCGTTATATTATCCGCCAACACCGAGCCCAACGCCAATAGCCCATAGATTAAGGTCAAGGGCAGGAGCACGAAGAGGAAAACCTTTACAGTGGGATGCATTCACTATAGATTAAAATGTATAAGTATAGGTGTACTTGGTATGTGATAGTCATTTACACTATAGTCATGAACAGTGATGGAAGAGAAAGTGTATTATGATCCTGCAAACCCAGGCTCGTTTGGTGGTATTAGCCCACTTGTCAGAGCATTACGTCGAAGTAAGAAGAAAAAGAACAAAACAAAACGACAAGTTATCGAATGGTTACGCACCCAAGACACCTATACATTACACAAACCTGTTCGAAAACGATTTCCACGTAACAGATATGTTGTGTTTGGACCTAATGAATTATGGCAAGCCGACCTGAATGATATGCGAGGACTTAGTTCATATAATGATGGCTACAATTACTTGCTAACAGTGATTGATGTGTTTAGTAAGCGGTTATATGTGGAACCATTAAAATGTAAGAGCGGTGAAGAAGTGGCAGCAGCATTCGAACGAATTTTTAACAGTCCTTACACTGTACCACCATGTTGTTTACAAACTGACAAAGGAACAGAGTTTATAGGTGCAAAAGTGAACCGTGTGTTTAGAGATTATCATGTGAAATATGTTACTACACAAAACCCCGATGTTAAAGCGGCTGTTGTCGAACGAGTCAATCGCACACTGAAAACACGTATGTGGCGATATTTAACATATAAAAACACATTTCGTTATATCGATGTGTTGGATGAATTGGTTGATGCTTACAATAACAGTGCACACCGAAGTTTGGGTAATGGTTTATGTCCGATGGACGTTGTGAAAGCAAACAAAAGTACAGTGTACCAAGTATGGAGTCATATGTACAAAGACAGCTCATTACCAAAACGTAAAAAACCAAAGTTCAAACCGGGTGATACAGTGCGTATTGCTAAAGAGAAAAGTACATTTGCAAAAGGCTACGAGACCAATTGGAGTAAAGAATTTTTTGTTATTGATCGAGAATATGGATCACAACCACTACCATTGTATATAATAAGGGACTTGAATGGTAAACCCTTAGTCGGTCGTTTCTATGAACATGAGCTACAAAAGGTGACAATAGGACCGGATCGATTGTACCAAATTGATAAAATACTTGACACTAAGGGTAGAGGTCGCAGTAAGCGTTACCTCGTCAAGTGGGTAGGTTACGGAGACGAATTTAATTCTTGGATACCTGCATCTGAAGTGAAACAAATAACCTAACCTAACCTAACCTAACCTAACCGTCATGTCACTGTCTAGACATAATCAGTTTTATTTGACACTGCCTAGCAATAGTTCGATGGACTACTATCCGAACAATACAGTGACTCATTATGTGACACATTTTCCATCAACAATACATTTGCCTGGTGGTGACGGAGCAGATTGGGAAATAGCACTAGTTGAAGCACACTATCCATGCTCGTTTTTAACAGTTGGTAATGATGCTAACATATATATTTACACAAAACCAACTGCTGAAATTGAAGATAATGAAGTTACTAATACAAATTTGACTGTAGCTAAAGTGGAGTCTGGCAATTACAAAGATATCAATGAATTGCTAGCAGCAATTAACGGGAATACAAAACTTAAACTTAACAGTATTGAGTTCGAGTATGATAGTGATACAAAAAAGGTTGAATTGATTACAATGACAGATACACTAACACAATTTGAACTTAGCCCCACTTTAGCGTTACAGTTAGGATATGATGTAAATAATGTGGATGTGAAAAGACATAGGAAAGCTACAAGACCACCAAACTTATTGGCTGGCATTCCAGCAGACATTTATGTCTATTGTGACCTTGTAGAACCGCAATTAGTGGGTGACACTGTAGCACCACTGTTAAAAATAGTCAACATTGACACCACTGACTATAAATACGGGTCTCATAAGGTTGTGCATTTCACTTCACCGCACTACATGCCTGTCATAAAGAGCTCGTTCGAGAGTGTGGAAATTGATTTAAGGGACGACAAAGGTCATCACTTGCCATTCGAGTTCGCTACTACGTACATGAAACTTCACCTCCGCAGAGTACCAGCAGTTACAACAGTATAATGAATCTTAATGACCCCTACCTCAAATACTACCGTGATCAACAACTTGGCGGTAGTAGTGGTATTGTATCAGTGTATAGAGGCGCACCGTATCAACGTGGACATGGGATTGGAAGTTTTCTTGGTGGACTTGTTCGTTCAGTCATGCCATTAATCAAGTCAGGTGCAACTGCTGTGGGCAAGGAGGCATTACGTTCAGGTGTTGGGTTTCTCAGTGATATAGCTGATGGTACTATGAACCCACGAAATGCAGCGAATGATCGTCTTAAACAATTTACTGGTGGACTTAAACGTCGAGCTGACGACAAACTGGATCGCATTCTACATGGCGGCGGATACGGACACGGCACTGGCATTGGCGGTAGCGACAGCAGTGGAAGCTATAAGAAGAGGCGCATCACACGAGTAACACCTCAGTCTTTGGCGAAACTCCTTCGAGCACGAACGTCTCCTGCAAGGAAGTGTAAGACAGCAGCAGTAAAGAAACGTAAAAATACAAAACAAAAACTCAAGCGACAAGTGCAAAATAAAAAAGAAGATTACTAGAAGTAGAGAGATTGATATATTTTCTTAAGCAACAAAGATGTCATTTATTCACCAGAAATCATGCGAATGTACAAAGACGGAATTGGACTTATTCTCGCTACCACCGACACAGACCAGCATTGACAGTGGTAAATGGGTGCAATATAAACCCATATCCTCATTGACGGATGACTCACCTATTGAATTTGTCATACCCGGACATGGTGATGAATATACGGACTTATCACAAACATTATTACACGTACAAGCCACTATTGTCAAAGAAGATGGAACAAAATTTACAGCTGCTGATGCGATTAAGGAATTTGGTCCGGTTAATAACTGGTTACATTCGCTATTTAGCCAAGTGGATTTACACTTGAATAATAAACTAGTGTCACCGCAAAACAATACCTACGCCTATCGTGCGTATTTGGAAAACCTTTTAAACTACGGACATGATGCTAAAAAGTCACACATGACAAGTGTGTTATTCTACAAAGATGACTCTAATAACATGGATAATTGTAAAGAAGAAAATGAAGGACTAGTACAACGACGAAAATTTACTGAAAAGAGTCACTATGCAGACATGATCGGTCATCTACACATTGACTTGTGCAATCAGAACAAGTTCATGTTAAACGGTGTAGAGATGCGTTTACGTTTGATCAGATCGAGGAACGCATTTGCCATCATGTCGGACAATAACACAACATATAAAGTACATATCAAAGAGACAAATCTGTTTGTTCGTCGTTGTAAAATCAATCCGAGCGTACTGTTGGCACATAGTAAAACACTCGAGAGTGGTACTGCCAAATATCCGATCACACGTGTTGAAGTGAAATCAATCACATTACCCGCTGGCATACTGAGCAAAACATTGGACAGTGTGTACTTGGGTCAGTTACCAAAACGTGTAATTGTCGGCATGATTACTAATCAAGCATTCAACGGAGATTACAAGAAAAATCCATTTAATTTCCAACATTTCAAGATGAATTATTTCGCACTGTACTTGGATGGTGAACAAGTGCCGATGAAAGCATTACAGCCAGTGTTTGGTAATGATACGGATGTTGCCTATGCGCTATCGTATCACACACTGTTCAGCGGTACCGGAATACATTTTGACAATACCGGTAATGATATCAGCAGACAAGATTTCGAAAAAGGTTATTGTCTGTTAGCGTTTGACTTAACACCTGACTTGAGCGCTAACGAGTCCAGCCATTGGAACCTGGTACGCAATGGAAATCTACGCATCGAGATTGGATTCAGCGAAGCATTGACCGAATCAGTCAACATTATTGTCTATGCAGAACTGGACAATGTCATTGAGATTGATCGACATCGTAACGTATCGGTGGACTATGGCGGCTAAATGTATAAAGCACAGTCAACTAGTGCATTACAGCCAGTACATCACTGACAGTGTTATAATAAACATGTCGGCAGAACATCAATTGTGTCAGTCGTCTGTGGTGTTGGATTTACAATGTTTCAAAGACAACCGTAATTATTATATAGTAAAAGAAGTCAGTGTTATTGATGTGTGTACTGGAACACTACTGATTCACCACATTGCTCGTCCACCGTTTGATCGTGACTTTTTGTCTGAAGAAAAACTTCGAGAAAGTTACTGGTTAACCAAACACTGTCACGGTATTGACTGGAATCATGGTGATATATCGTACCATGTATTGATTGATAAACTACGTACATGTCTCAATAACCAATCAGTTGTGTACGTAAAAGGATCGGAAAAGAAACAATATACCATGAAACATCTTATAACAAACAATGACAAAGTGCTAGTAGTTGACATGGGTGATATTGGATGCGGATCATTGTCCACCATTGGCAATCTATTGTCCACCAATACGATACGTTGCGGTCAGCATAAAAGTGTACAACACCGTTGTGCTTTGGTCAATTGCACACTGCTACGTGGCTGGCTACTACTAACAGCTAAAGAGTCACATTGTGGAACGTGTTATTGTTGCTGTCCTCGTCGCCACAACAACGAACAAAACCGCAAAAAGACTACAACGACTAAATCAGTGTATACCAGCTTGGATCTGACTACAGTTTCACAAGAATGAATACCACAACTATAAGAAAATATTTACTACAATTACCGAATGTACAACATGTCGGAGTGTTTGCATCAGATCGTCTACCGAGACATATTGCTCCGTCATCTGCATTAGAGGTAAACACCCAACCGCATACACATAGTGGAGAACATTGGGTGGCATTCTACAGAGCTGGAGGACAAGATACCAGCAACAACAACACTAATACTGTCGAATATTTTGATAGTTTTGGCAGACCTCCGTATCATGGTGATTTTCAACAATTTCTGAGACGTAACATCAATGGGCATATGTTGCATTACACCTACAACAAGTACCGACTGCAAGGCTTGGATACTTCGGTCTGCGGTCACTACTGTCTGACCTACCTGTACTGCCGTACCAACTACGACATGAAGATGAATGATTTCGTCCAACTCTTCGGTGACTCCACTGCTGAGAACGATATGCTGGTCCAGATGCTCTTCGCAGAATTCTACATCTAATTTTTGTATAACCATTATTGTTAGATATAAGGTTTTTTGAAAAATAAAAATGTGTATATCATTAACCACTGTCTTGTCATTGTACCTTGTTCTTTATAGTCTTAAGAGTCCAGAGTTAGTTACTTTTATCACAATCCATTACTGAAATAAGTCTTCCTTTAAATAATCAACGTATCCTAACTTAAGTAAATGTTTACATTTATATTTTAAACAGGATTGATAGACCAAAATGGTACTATCCTGGAGAAAGAAAAGCAATCATTGTTATAAAGTTTATACTTTCTCATTTAAAAACAGTATGACTGCATGTCAAGTTATAAATTAATCAAATTTACTCTTTATCAATCTCTGGAAATTGTATTTCTTATAGACATAAACATGGGTAAATAAGTAAGAACCATTTATGGATATTTAGAATGTATATTTATTTACATTCATTAGTGTTTACACTCATCAGTATGTACACTCATCAATTATTACAAACTTCACATTTCAAATTATAACCATTTTACAAAAGGACTAACTTTATACATTTTGATACGTCTAATATTTACATTGGTTTTTAATACATTTCATTATGATAAATAATTACAATGGTCTGACTTTATACAAATCAATAAGACTAATATTTACACATTTCTGCTTTTACGCATAAGGTCTGCTTTTACATTTCATTATGACAAATATTTACAATGGTCTGACTTTCAGTACAAACCGCTTAACCCGCCAAAACGACGGGGTTAGTATTTACATTACAATGGTCTGACTTTATACAAATCAATAAGACTAATATTTACACAGGTCTGCTTTTACATTTCATTATGACACATATTTACAGTGGTCTGACTTTCAGTACAAACTGCTTAACCCCGCCAAAACGGCGGGGTTGGTATCTGCACCCGTCGAAACGACGGGTTAGTATTTACATTAGAATCATAACTTCTTCCACACTAACACATATTTACATTTCACATTACATATTTACATTTGACATTACATATTTACAGATACATATTTACAAATCAATTTGATTGAATAACAAACTAGACTATGACTAGAGGTATTTATTTTTAAAACACGCATATATACGGGACATGGATGCGAGACGCTCGACGTTGGACACCTCCGATGCAGGCTGCAGAGCACACTCGAAGTCCGCATAGATGGTGAAGCGGTCCTTCCTGCTGAACTCCGAGTGGCTGAACTGGATGGTCTTCTTCGCAGCGAGGTCTATGCGAAGCGGTACCTCCACTCCGCAGTACCGTCGATGCTGCTCCATGTTTTCGCGATCAAAATGAAGTGATCGAAACACCGCTTACATAGATACAGTTTTCGCTCACGTCGTGTCAGCGGATACACAGTGTACCGGGAACACCCTAGCGCTTCTATATACATAACCTCGAGTGCATAGACATTCACACTAACATTAAGATTGTTTCGTTCAAACCATGCAATGTCTTTGGGTGCAACGGGGAACTAGAGTCCTTCAAAATTGTAGCGGGCAAACAAGGCCTGCGGGTAAGACTCCGGCCGCTCGGGGTGTGACACAACAAACTTGCTTAGCATAGCGTAGGCGAAGCACTTGTCGTCCTTGTTCATCACATTCACTACACTTCACGTACCCGCGAGCGATTTGGGCAGTGGAATGTGTCGCGCTCAACCGCCCAATGGACTATACGCGTTTATTCGCACTTCCAAGTTCATCACGCGCAGGTATGTCCAACCGGAGCCTACCATTTCGCATTGCTCCTTCTCATGCACGAGCTTTTCAAAGGACAGTTCAACAAATTGTTCAAAGTCGCTCGTGCTTTCGAGAGGAGCATTCTTGGTCTTGAATGCCCGCTTACACTTATTCTCACCGGTAATATCAACAAACTCGCACTCGAGGAACAAGTTCACTTTAATATTAGGGTGTTCCTCGATCGCATTCCTTAACAATCTAACTAACAGGCACCTTAAGTCTCTCATCACCTCGGGGATTGTCCTGAGTGCCGGCATAGGCTCCTTCAGCGCGAATGTTTGGAGCCTATTACCGTACCCGACCTCCACACGCACAAAGGTCGGGCCGTCATCGTCGTCGTCGGCAACACTCACCACGCGAGGCTGAGGCTCTGAAGACGGTGCCGGCTGCGGTGACTCCTCTTCAGGCTGAGGCTCCGAAGAAGAAGGTCCCGGTGAAGGCACTGAAGAAGGTCCCGGCGAAGGCTCTGAAGACGGTCCCGGCTGCGGTGACTCCTCTTCAGGCTGCGGCGACTCCTCCAGCTGCTGCGGGTGCGGACGCTTCACCCCTGGCCGGGAAGCTGAGAAAGACACTGACGGGCCCCACTCTGCTTCCCTCTTCACGGGACAGTGAAACTCCTCATGCGCCGCATGGTTCCCACGCCGAGAGAATTGTCGTCCACAATACTGGCAGCGGAAGTTCCTCTCGACGTCCGGGTCATGCTGCTCCCGCATATGCTGCTGGAGGTTCTTCTCCAGTGTAAAAGAGGTGCTACACACTCCACAGGCGAAGCGAGGCTCTGGTGGAGGCGGCTGCACCCCTGTAGATCGCTTTTGGTGTCCCACTGTCGACTTGTGCTTTTTCATCAAGTCCCTACGACTAGTAGAGTAGCCGCAGAGCACACAGTCCAGCTTCGAAGCATTATGCTCCGCCTGATGACGGAGAAGCGCATATCGGCTATTGTAGGACTTGCCACAGACGTCGCAGTGGAACTCCATCCTGAAATCACAAAAACAAGCCTCGCTGTACGTAGAAACCTATGCGACATGACACTGTCTCTACATTGTCTCGATGCAGACTGAACACTTTCATAAGAACTTATGCTATTTATTAATTTCTATCATGCACACAAGTTTGTAAAATCCTTGAACTGACCCGAGCTTGACCTGAGCCCAACACTGTATAGTAGTAGTTATTTAACTACAATTTTGATATAAACATATCCAATCTATACAGTGTCTAGCCGCTCCCCGGTTATATGCCAGCCGGATTGTACAAACTTAACTTAAAACTATCATGCAACTATATAATACAAGAACAGCATTTCAAATCTGAAAATTTTTACAAGTCCTGATTCTATTTTTACAGAAGGGGGGGGGGGAGGTTCAAGACTAATTATAACCATGGAGGTCAATGACCTTTCCTTACAATTGAAACTTAACACTATTACTACTTTATATTGTTAACCTTTGTTTAACAAACTACTTTTTATCAAATTTGCATTATAGAATCTTTAACTATAACCTAGCATCTTAAGTTATTCATTTATTCACAACTAAATCACTTTAATTCAATTAAGTTAAAGTGATTTTTCTACATTTACTTATATTTTTTCTATTTCAAACTAACATTTAAAGTTAAGCATGATTTTTCAAAAATATTAAATTATTAATATTCATTTTTAACAAACTAACAATAAACTCTAAGTCATTTACTACTTTACAACTAAATCCTTTAATAAATTCTTTTAATCATTATGACAACTATCATTAAAACTGAAAAGTGATTTATGAAACATTTAAACTCAATTAAGTTAAAAGTGATTTAAAAAAAATATATAAATAAATAAAAAAAAATAAATAAATAAAAATAAAATAAATTCTTATCTTATTTTAAAACTCTTCAATTTTCTTCAAAAATTCAAAATTTTCTTCAATTTGAGTCAAATTACTTTGTGAAACATATGAAAGTAAAATTAAGCTAATCGATAGTTAATCAAAAATTAATATCATCATTCACACATTTAAAAGCCACATTGAAAGTTTAGAATTAAAAATTTATAATAAAAGAAAAAATAAATTAAAATAAATAACATAATAACTTACACAGTGATTGAAGAAATAAAGATGATGTAGCACTGGGTGTTGTGACACAAAGAGTACACAGCACAGAACACATGCACACTTGCTGACTGACCGTCGCAAACTCCCAAACTAAACTGAGCTAGAAACAGTGAGGTCAGTATACGGTGAAAGCAGGTCTACGTGACCAAACGGTCATTGCCCAGCAGCTATGCAGCGTCAGACTTTCACCATTAAGAGTAGGGGTGGCAGTAGTATAACTGCGACATGTTGAGACATGAATGTTTTTAATTAATTAGCTACTGCATCTGCCCGAGTAGCGGTGCGCTGCGGCGCGGCCAAGGTCACGCGGTTGTGGCTGTCTGGCTGTAAAGTTCAAGGATGTATTACGTAATCAATTAGGTGTCGGCGGCGGTCCTCCTGGACTGGAATGGTGCCAAGTGGTCAGGTCGTAACGTGAAGAATTTGGAGTGATTTGATTGGTGATAATTATGTCGTTTCCTATTGGTTATAATTATGGGGCTAGTGGTATTTAAGCTAGATAATTGATGTTATGAATTACTTTGATTTGAGAGCTTGAGCGGTTAACATCTCTATACTTTGGTGATTAGCATTTTTGTACGTATAAATAATAATAATTATATACTAGTCCTTGACTAAATATTACTATATATTTTAATATCCTTGACTAAATATTACTATATATTTTAATATCCTTGACTAAATATTACTATATATTTTAATATCCTTGACTAAATATTACTATATATTTTAATATCCTTGACTAATTATTACTATATATTTATTTAATAATTAAAGTTATATATTTAATTTTTGGGAAAATGGCTGTAAATCCTGTTTATTTATTTGCTAAAGATGAGGCTTATGTAAGAAAATTCAGATTGTATGGGACAAAAATTACTTTTAAATTTTCCAACCCACCTCCAGAAACTAGTGAGATAGATTGGTTGAGACAGGGGTTTGCTCAAATTGTAAATGAAATGAAAGAAGAGGCTTCTGAAAATGACCATCTTGGGTTTACTTTACGTAGCTTAAATTTGAAATCAAAGGAACCTGGATTTGTTGCGTTCCGGAAAGCTAGTGAAATTGACTCTGATATAATTTGGAATATTTTTTCTGGCTTAATTCAGAGTAATGCCGAAAACATAAAGTCTACAGATACATTTTCAGTTGAATGTACAAGGGTAAACCTCCCTGTTGGAAGTGGTAGAATAAGACCTGGTTTTTACAACTCATTTATGGAAGAGTGTCATTCTAGGAGGGGGATTGTAGTAATTAATAATAAGGATAACTTGTGCCTTCCTCGTGCCTTAGTTGTGGCTATAGCTAAGGTAACTAATGACTCACAGTATAAGGCTATTAGACAAGATTATGGTAAAAGACAGACTTCTAGGGCTCAGGAACTTATACGCAGGGCGAGGGTAGCGATCCCAGTGAATGGGGCAGGCATCCCTGAACTTGAAAAATTCCAGGACTTATTAAAAGATTTTAAAATCACTGTGTACAACTTTGACAATAAGGGTCGTGACGTTTATTTTGAAGGATCTGTTGAAAACCCAAAACATAAAATCAATTTACTTTTCTATAATGGTCATTATAATGTGATTAACAGTCTGACAGCTGCATTTGCTTGTAACTATTTCTGTGAAGCCTGCCATGTTCCCTATGATCATAAGGGTAAGCATAGGTGTTCTAACATATGTCCTCAGTGTCAAACCATCTCGCCTCCCTGTAAAAAGGAGCATGGGGGAATAACTTGCCCTGACTGTAACATGACTATGAGAAACCAGCAATGTTTTATTGCTCACCAAATTGATAGATGTAAAAATGTAAAAAAATGTTTGGATTGTGGGAAACTTTGTTGGTTAAAAGATAGATCGACTCTTCACAAATGTGGAGAAGTATATTGTAAGCCTTGTGGAACATATGTAGATCCTAACCATCAGTGCTTTATGAAATGTAACACGGGCAAGCCTAAAACTAAAGACTATCTTTTTTATTTTCTTTGACTTGGAAACAAGGCAGGATGAGGCTATGTCCTCAGACCCTGATAAACATGTCCATAAAGTAAACTTGTGTGTTTCTCAACAGTTTTGTTATCAGTGTATTGATGGAAAATATTGTATGGCTTGCCAGAACCGTACAAGAGTTTTTAACTCTAACCCGGTTCAGCAATTTATGAACTATGTTATGCAAGTTCGTAGACAATTTAAGGATGTTTGTGTTATTGCCCATAATGGACAGGGCTTTGACTTTCAGTTTTTGCTTAAGTATGTACTTGAGGAGACTAAATTTACTCCTGAACTAGTCATGAGGGGAACTAAAATTATTTTGATGGAGATTGATAATGTGAGGTTTGTGGACTCACTAAGTTATTTTCCCATGGCCCTCTCTGCACTCCCCAAAGCTTTTGATCTGCCTCCCGAAAGAAAGAAGGGCTACTTCCCCCATTTGTTCAACACTCTTGCGAACCAGAACTATGTAGGCCCTATGCCTGATAAACAGTATTATTGCCCTGAAACCATGTTTGAAAAAACTGAGAAAGATTTTGAGAAATGGTATGCTGATCGGGTGGCGGAGAACTATGTGTTTGACTTTCAGAAAGAACTATTGGAATATTGCATCTCAGATGTTGAAATCTTGGCTCAAGCTTGTCTTAAATTTAGAAAAATATTTTTAGAAGAGTGTAATGTTGATCCCTTCCTTGAAGCAGTCACTATTGCTAGTGCTTGCAACCTGGCCTTCCGCCGAAAGTTTTTAAAACCTAATACTATTGGACTTATCCCTAAAAATGGTTACAGACTAACTGACAATCAGTCGACAGTAGCCCTTCAATGGTTGTCATGGGAAGAGGAGAAGAGAGGTATAAGAATTGAGCATGCTGGCAGAGGGAGGGAAGTAAAAATTAATGGCTTGAAAGTTGATGGGTTTGATGGGGAGAATATATATGAATTTCATGGGTGTTATTGGCATGGGTGTCTTAAATGCTTTCCCTACAACAGAGAGGCTCCTCTGAAGGAGGATCCCTCTGATTCACTAAGTTTGAGGTATGAAAGGACTTTGAAAAAAATTTCAAAGATAAGTGACTATAATGTTATACAGATGTGGGAGTGTGAGTTTAGAGCTTTGAAAAAGCAGAACAAGCTAAAGTATTTGGACAGTTTGCCTATCCTCAACACCCTTCCCCTTGACCCACGCCAGTCATTCTTTGGAGGTAGAACTGGAAATTCAAAAACATACTATAAATGTGAGGAGGGAGAAACTATACAGTATGTGGATGTTTGTTCTCTCTACCCATATGTTTGCAAGTATGGGAAGTATCCTATTGGCCATCCTACAATTTATGTTGGTGACAGGGAGTGTAGGCAGAGAGGTATGGAAGTAGATGGTTTGCTAAAATGTAAAGTCCTGCCCCCAAGGGATCTCTATCATCCTGTGCTCCCGGCAAAAATGAATGATAAATTGATGTTTGTGTTGTGTAGGACCTGTGGGGAAACTTTAAATCAGGGGGATTGTGAACATGAGAGTGAGGAAAGGGTGTTAGTGGGGACTTGGACTATGGATGAGCTAAGAAAAGCAGTTGAAAAGGGGTATGTTATTTTGGATATGTATGAGCTATGGGAGTATGAGGTAGCTACATATGAGAAAGGTGGACTATTTACTGATTTTATAAACAAGTTTTTGAAAATGAAACAAGAGGCATCAGGGTTTCCAGATTGGTGCAAGTCTGAGGAAGACAAGGACAAGTATATTTTGGATTATTTTACCCATGAGGGAATAAAACTAGAGAAGGATAAAATTGCTAAGAATGGGGGTTTGAGATCATTGGCTAAATTAATGCTAAATTCATTTTGGGGGAAATTTGGACAAAGAGAAAACCAGACTAAAGCAACCATAGTAAGAGAGTCTAAAGTGTTATTTGATATGCTAATAAGCCCTGAGGTACAGGTAAACAATATTAGTGTGGTTAATGAAGAAGTTGTTGTTGTTAGTTGGGAGTATATTGAAGAGGTGGGTGAACCTTTGAGAAATGTAAATGTTGTCATAGCAGCCTATACTACAGCACAGGCAAGACTTAAGCTCTATGAGCACTTGGATGCCTTAGGAGGCCAAGTTTTATACTATGATACGGACAGTTGCCTCTACTACTTCCGGGGAGGCCTTTACAGGGTGCCTACAGGTGACTATTTGGGTGAAATGACTGATGAACTAGCAGAGTATGGCCCGGGATCCTATATTGTAGAGTTTGTCTCAGGGGGACCTAAAACCTATGCCTACCTTGTCTGGTCAACTAACAAGCAAGCCCTTGTCTCAGTCTGTAAAATTAAAGGACTTACACTAAATTGTAAAACCTCTAAGACCCTGAATTTTGAAAAACTAAAAGAAATGGTTTTAAGTGAAGTAAAACAAACATTAGAAATTGAGGATAGGAGAATTAGGAGGACTAAAAACAGGGATATAGTAACTATAAGTGAAACTAAAGTTTTTAAAATTACAGGACCCAAGAGAAAAATAGTTGAAGGCAATAATACAGTACCATTTGGTTATAAAATTCAAAAGTTAGACAGTTGAATGGTTAAATTCCTATTGGTTCCCCACTCTGCTGTGGGCGGAACTATAAGGTGGTTAACCTTCAACCAAGGCCAGGGCATGATTATGTAACTAACTTTTAACTAGGGCCAAGTTGTTTTGGAGTCTCATTCTTGTTTTGTCAGCTGGAGGTGAGGTATCATGGCATCTGATAATTGTGATCTATCATATAAATTAGAAGTCATGAGACAGCAATTTGAGGACTTTACTGAGACTGTTTGGGATAGTATTACTTGTATACGGCAATTGGCTCATCGTAATTTACCAAAGGAAATTTTTGAGTACTTTGTAAGAATGTATTGGTTGATGCAGACGGATCAAATGAAAGTAGAGCATCCTTATAAAATATTAAACTGTTATTGTGCTTATAATCATACACCTGCATACTACCCAAATGCCTTTGAAGAATTTCTTGAGGTTATTTATGTTATTTCTAGCCCTGACCATCCTGATGCTAATGAACCTTGTGGGGTTGATACTTGGTATCTATAATAAACAAGTTTAAACTTAAAAAATCAGACCCGTACTTCAGACGGGTCTGACTTTTCAAGCTCTCTCATTGGTCAGAATATATTGTTCTGTGATTGGTTATTAATAGATGTCCTCCTTTCTGATTGGTTGAGAGATTTGAGGTCTTAAAACTTTTTCCCTCAACTCATTTTCTTACTTGCTCTTGTGCAGGTAAGACGTCCCTGTGTTACTTTGCTCTTTGATATTGCATAACCTAACTTTTGTGTAACATAACCTTACTTTTTGTTACATAACCTCACTTTTATACTTGAAAATGTCTAGCCTTACTGCGTTTGTATTTAACAACCAACCAGTTACTGTCCTCTTTGATTGTGAAAATAGCCCATGGTTTAAGGGTAAAGATGTAGCCGAAATATTAGGATATTCCAATCTAAAAAAGGCCTTACAAATGCATGTTAGTGATCGTTATAAGAAAAATCTAGCTAATATAGGTGGGACCCAAATTGGGGCCCACCCCTTATTGCATAATAAAGGCTTAGAAGTATACATTTCCGAGCCTGGATTATACGAATTGATATTCTCATCAAAGTTACCCACAGCATATGACTTCAAATATTGGGTATTTGAAGAAGTCTTACCTTCTATTAGAAAACGTGGAGAATATAAAATAAGACAGGAAAATACTGAACTATCTCAGCTATTTGTAAAGGCTATTGAAAATAACCAACAGCTAGCTCTTGTAAATAACCAGCTAGAAGCTAGTAAAGTTGAGCTAGAAACTATTAATGAAACTTTGAGAAAATCTCTGTCTGAACAGACACCACGCATTGCGGTGGTGCCTGAGGATGACGAGTTGAAGCATGTATTTTGTGTACTTGTTAAAGATACTCTTCTTGACATGTATGGAGTTTGCGAATACAAATGTATTCGTACTGAAAAAAGAAACTTTAATTATGCTTTGAAAAAAGCAAAGGAAGAAGGGTTTGAGATATGTTTTTTTAGAGAAAATGTACCTAATGGTATAAATATCTTGAACAGAGCTAAGGAAGTAATGTGCAGATATGGTATGCACTATGACTCTGCATATAATTGCATCCTTACCTCTCATAACTTTGTAAATATTATTGAACATGTATTAGATCATGAGTAATATAAAAAACCCCACTGTGTGAATGTGAGTGTGTATGTGAGAAGTTAGTAAGGCTGAGTCTTGAAAGGCTTCTTCTGTGGACAGACACCTGCATAAAGGCTGGCTTAAAAAACCATAAGTCCACTTGCAGATGAGCGGGTTGGCTTGATTGCCGTAGAAAATGATGTCCTGCG
Source organism: Flexamia atlantica (assembly GCA_035578135.1). NCBI lineage: Eukaryota > Metazoa > Arthropoda > Insecta > Hemiptera > Cicadellidae > Flexamia > Flexamia atlantica. The sequence continues at coordinate 2,036,806 of JAQJVK010000028.1, forward strand.
TCTGCCACAGACAAGGACTTGATGTCCGGTGTGAATGTGGATCAAGGGTCTAGTAGACTGTGGCGCCTAGAACTTAGAAAATTCTAGGTAACACCTTTGAACGGCCCAGAGTGTATGAAGGTCCCTGGCGCGGTGTAAAAGCCCGTAAACCTGAATGAAGGTCACTGGCGCGGTGTAAAAACCCGTAAACCTGAATGGAAGGGCAAAGTTGATAGTCTGGCTCAAAATTTTAAAACTTTTGAGTCATTCAATCAAACTGCCCGGTGGGGTAAAAAATATTAAAATATAAAAATATTAAAAATACGGAGGAGGCAACTAGATTGTTTATGGCTGGCCTCCACGGGTCATGGCGGTGGTGGGGCCATGGCTACAAAAAAAACTAAATAATTAATTTATAAAATATAAGTGCAAACTGCCTAATGTCATTATTGAGATGGATGCTAAGCGAGCAATAGCTGAAGAGCTCCACAGACCTGCTAGGAAACATTATTCTAGACGTAAGGTGACAATGAAAGGTATTAATGACCTTTACCAAGGGGATTTAGTCGAGGTCCAGCCTTATGCGAAACTAAACAAAGGTTACAGATATATAATGACTCTGATTAATTGTCTATCTAAATTTGCATTTGCTATTCCCCTAAAGGACAAGTCGGGACTCGAAGTTGCTAAAGCTTTAGAACCTATTCTCGCAAAACATAAAATGAAACATTTCCACACTGATCAAGGTACAGAGTGGTTTAACAAGTATGTAAACGCTCTTATGAAAAAATATAAGATCAATCACTATCATACATTTTCCGAGGTTAAAGCGAGCATAGTAGAAAGATTTAACAGAACATTGAAAAACAAAATGTGGAAGGAGTTTACAGCTAGAGGTAGCTATGAGTGGGTAAGTATACTTCCAGAAATTGTCAAGTCTTACAACAACACTAAACATAGAACTATAGGTATGAAACCAAAAGATGTCAGACAAAAACACGTTAAAGATATTTTAAAGAGAATTTATAAGGCAAAGAAGCAAAGCCCAAGAAAACCAAAATTTAAATTGGGGGATAGTGTAAGAATTAGTAAAAATAAAAAGACCTTTAAAAAGGGTTATCTTCCCAACTGGACAAACGAAACATTTAAAATATACGCAATTAAACCTACAATACCGGTAACTTATATATTACAAGACTCTAAAGGTGAAATATTAAAAGGGGGTTTTTACTCTGAAGAAATTAGCAAGTCTAAAACAGGTGATGTATATTTCGTTGAAAAAGTGTTACGTAGAAAAGGTTCCAAATTACTTGTAAGGTGGAAGGGATATGATAGCAACCATGACTCTTGGATTGATAGTAAAGATTTAGTATGATACAGTATTTGGAAGATCTAGAAGGTATATAAAACTCTAAACATTTAGTAATGTTATCATTAACAATGCGGCTTGTAAAGCAGGAAGTTGAATTTCCCGTTAGAAACTTTGATGAGTATATCGGGGCAGGTGGCATGGTTAAAAAGAATAAACACGGTAATTTATTACCCGATTCTATACGTTGTATAATTTGTGGGCCTAGTTCTTCGGGAAAAACAAATGTTTTATTTAATTTATTATTTGATCCTAATGGGTTGAGGTTTGAGAATATATATGTGTTTTCAAAATCGCTGTACCAGCCAAAGTATCAGTTTTTGAAAAAAGTACTGCCGAGAGAAGTAGGTTATTTTGCCTTTGACGACAACAACCTAGTTATCCATCCTAATGAAGCTAAACCAAATTCAATTATGATACTAGACGATATACAATGTGAGACTCACCATAAAATACGCTGTTATTTTACTATGGCTAGGCATAAAAATATTGATACATTTTACTTGGGGCAAACTTATAGTGCTATACCTAAACAGCTCATCAGGGATAATTCAAACTTTGTTATTTTATTCAAACAAGATGAAATGAATTTAAAACACATATATAATGACCATGTGACTACTGACATGTCCTTTGAAAAGTTTAAAGAGTTATGTGCTAAAGCGTGGCAAGATAACTTTGGGTTCTTAGTAATTGACAAAACTTCTGATCTATATAAGGGAAGATATCGAATAGGTATAGACAAATTTGTAACTGAAGTATAATGGTTGATTATCAGGTTAGTGTAAGTATATCCTTAAACAATTGAGTGTACTGTATAACATACATATATTTATTTGAGAGTATTTATGGAAGCAAACTAGAAATATTAGCTAGTGTTTTACTTTTAAAAAATTCCAAGAAATGGGCTTTATTAGAAATGCCTTAAATTTGCAAGTATGATAGTATAAAGTATCATTTGTAACTATGAAGCGAGACGGTAAACAGCTAAAGTTACAGCTCATTGAGCTAAGAAATGCTATCAAGCGCAAGTATCAAATGTTTAAAGACGGTGTGGAGGAAAGCGATATTATACTTGAAAAACAGTACAAACCCTTACTAAAAGAACTTAGAAAAAATAATTTGCAAAGTGCTATGGACATTAAGACTGAGCAAAGGAGTATTAAACAAGAAAAGGAAGAGCCAATGGAGTACGATGACTCTGAGGAAGAGTCGTTTCAATCAACACCAGAAGCAAGAGAGGAATTTGTACCATCAAGAGCTTCAACACCCAACCTGGGGGATTTGTCAAACTTGGTATCTAATGAAGAAGACTTGGTCTCCACCACCCAGTACATAGATGAATATTTCCGAAACCCTGTAACAAGGGAATATATGACTATGTTTATTAGAGATGCTGGTCAGAAAAAAATTATTGACTATACCTTTGGTCCACGTTATGAAAATGATAATGATTGGTTACTAATGATTGGTAATAAGGTCTTAGACTTTGATGATGAGGGGAATATAATTATTGGTGGTACTAGGTATGGGAGTTCCCATGGATTATATGAACTTATTTTTAAAAGAGTTCCTGATAGTACAACATTTAATGCTGATGATTTAAACACTTATAAAAGTATCATGATTAATACTAATGCCCATAGGGAAGGAAACAAGTTTAATGGAAGGATCAAAGCTAGTAAAAGTACAAAATATACAAAAATTATCAAGCCATTGTTTCCCTCTAGCAGTGGAAAAGGACTACAATGGAAAAAAACAAAGTCCCATGATATTATTTACTGGGATGATCCAAACGAGTTGGTACAAAGGTTGAGACACATTGCCATGTCTACTGAGAGTGGTAACAGAATACACGCTAATGAAATATTAAGTATCATAGAAGAATTGAGAGAAGCTGGGTACATAAAAGCAGCAGGTAATAGTAGATTTAAAGCATTACTACGATGACTATTGACAAGTTTGGACGTAGCCTAACATCCCACTCCAAGAGCCTTAAAGGCCCCAAGGGTGAAGGTTTCAACTTAACATCTGACGGTAACTATGATATGCAAACTAAAAGACTTTGTAACTTGGCTATACCTTTGGAACCACCTGATGCAGCAACAAAGAGCTATGTAGATGAAAACTGTATACCTCATACAAAATATAAATACAATATGAGAAAGAAGAGAGTTTCCAATATCGGTGACCCAGTAGACCCTATGGATGCTGTAAACCTGCAAAGCCTAAATAAACTAAGTCTTATATTGACTAGCGACAACTATGATGCCCAGAACAAGCAAATAAAAAACACTGCAATACCCACTGAGTCAACTGATGTAGCTACCAAAGGATATGTTGACCAAACCTGTAGTGACAATATTTTACCATTAACTACTAACCTTGCAGAGGTAGTGTCTGGTATTACTCAAATTAAAACTAGACTGGCTAAATGCGAAGGGATAATCAGTAGTAATAAGGACTATCATGATAAGCAACTGAAAAAGTTTGGAGTATATGTATACAACTATATCAACCAAAAACAGACTGGTAGAGCAGCTATTTTACCGCAAGATGGCGTAAATGATTACTTAAGTTGGGAAGAATTGTTTAAAATATCATCTGAAACACTACCACCACCAGCTGGTGGACTACCACTTGATGTACATCTCCCGTTAGAGGAAGGTGACGATACAGACTATTACAGAGATAGAAGGATTTAACCTTATAAATATAAGTAGAGTTTCTATAGTTTGTCAGAAGTTAGCCAACTTTCAAAGATGTTGGTTCTACTCTTAGCACTTATACCAGTTGCCCTAGGCAATAAATCTATAGAATATCTAGCACACTATGGATATATTAATAATGCATCATTAACACAAGATATAACCCCAGCGGTAATACAATTGCAAGAGACCTTTGGTCTTGTGCCTACAGGGCTTTTAGATAATGCAACTCTCGAATTTATGGCTTTACCTAGGTGTGGTAATAAAGACGATATAAGACCTTTTACTGCCCTTCCAGGCAGGCATTGGAACGTGTCAGTTATTACATGGTACCAATATGGTAGACCTCAGCATAATGATATTATAGAAAAAGCATTCAATCTATGGGGAAAACATATAAATATTACCTTTAAAAGAGACCATAAAAACCCCACAATAATAATTTCATTTTCGGATGATAAAAAACACATGTTTTACTCCAGAAACGATATATGTTATGATGATTTTGATGGACCAAGAGGAGTGCTGGCCCATGCCTTTCTTCCAACAAATAGGTATAACCAAACTGATATTCATTTAGACTCTGAAGAAACATGGGACTTTACAATGAACCTACCTCGTGGGGACAATATATCATTCTTTTATACTATGGTGCATGAAATTGGCCATGCCTTGGGCTTAGAACATTCTAGTGTTGAAAAATCAGTCATGTATCCAACATCGAGAACACCAAGTGGTATTGCTAACTTTAATGAGCTTGATCTTAATAGAGACGATATATTGGCAATTCAATTTTTGTATGGTCAACCTCAGACTACTAGTACAAGCACCACAACAACAACCACCTCAACTACATCTACTTCAACTACTACATCTACCTCAACAACTACAACTATAGCGCCACCTTCTAATACAACTGGTCTATCTGATTTAAAAGAAGAAAAAGACATTTGTGATTTTAAAAACAATCAAATTACCAAGTATTTAATTGTAAACCGTAAAATATTTGCTTTCTATAAAGAATATGTATGGGTTATTAGTTTAAATCCTACTGAAAGAACCCCTGAACAGTTTAAACAAGTAAAAAAAATTACCGATTGGCTTGATTTTCTTCCAAAAGACTTTACAGAAATATCAGCCATTTACCAAAGACCAAATGGAGATATTGCCTTATTTGCTGGGAATGATGTATATTTATTTACATACCCAGGACTTTTACTTAAATCAAGGTATAGCGCCAGTACGGTTGCTGGTAGAAAGGTTTTCAAAGTTAATGCAGTTGTCTCTACAAACCAAGCAAAAACACTTATGATAATAAATGGATACTATTTAATTGAAATAAATGAGTGTAGTTATAGAGGGTCCTTTATGGGTATGGTCTCTAGCGTTTTAAATGGTATCCCAGCTACAGTTTATGGTGCTTTTAAATATATAAATGGGATGATGTACTTTTTTACTGACAGTGGTGTTTTGGAGTTTAACGAGTTTACAAATAGTGTTGCTCGGACTGTGCCTAGTGCATTTGAAGTACTGCAAATCTCGTGTATTAGAGAAACACTCTTGACCAAACTATATGAAGTGATTAGATATTTGCAATAAAATGGGCAAGACCAAAAGAAACTCAATCAGACGCAAACAAGCAGTCATACGAGGTAGAGGTATAGTTTCATCTGTCTTAAACAAGGCAATCGATCTATTACCTATAGAACTACATTTAATCGGAGGCTATCAATATTGTGGTCCTGGAACAAAATTGGAAAAAAGATTGGCTCGAGGGGACCCTGGTATAAATAAATTGGACGAGGCCTGCAAGGAACACGATATAGCATACTCAAGATACAAAGATTCAGAGAGACGTAGACAGGCAGACCAGGAGTTAGCAGAACGCGCTTGGAAAAGATTTAAAGCCTCAGACTCATCACTTGGTGAACGAACAGCCGCTTTAGCAGTGACTGCAGCTATGAAAGCGAAGACGAAGCTAGGTGGTGGCCGCAGGAAAAAACGTGGTGTTAAAAGATCAAAAGGCAAAGGACTTTATTTAAGACCATATAGAAAGGAAGGTGCAGGTAAAAGAAAGAAGAAGATACCTCAAAAGAAAAAAAAAGCATCTCAATACCGATAAAACCTCTTACCAACTATGACTTGATCAAGTATGCAAAACTTTTAAAAATTCCACATTTTAGAGGGGTTTACATGCGAGACAGCTTACCTAAATACCCGAGGAAATTTGAATCTGCAGTTATTAATTTAGACAGCTCTTTAGGACAAGGGACCCACTGGGTATGTTATAAACAAATAAATAAAAAAGTATATTACTATGATAGTTTTGGAAATTTAAAACCGCCTTATGAGTTACTAAAGTACTTTGCCAGTTGTGAAGTCTACTATAATTATGAGAGAGAACAAAGTTTTAACTCAGTTATTTGCGGACACTTGTGTTTAAGGTTTCTCTGCAATGATGTTTTGTCTGACAGGGGTTACTAGTACACTATCTTATGATTTATCCCAACCAATTGATGTTAGCAGCGGGGATTGGGAGCTAGGGTTAATTGATTTAACTACATATAATTCTATTCCTAACATAGAAACTAATAAAAACCATAAATTTTACTACGGAGAAAACCAGGAAATAACTATTCCTGAAGGGTCATATGAAATAGAGGACATTGAAAAATATTTAATATCACATTTACCTAAAAATGTAAAATTTACTTTAAAGCCTAATAATAATACTTTAAAGTCTGAACTGTTTTGCTCTGAAAAAGTCGATTTTAAAAAAGATCATTCAGTGGGAAAACTTTTGGGTTTTAAAAATATTGTATATGAGCCTAATAAACAACATACCTCAGAGTTACCTGTAGATATAATTAAAGTCAATTCAATACGTGTTGAGTGTAATGTCATACGAGGGTCTTATCAAAACGGTATAGAAGGACATATAATACACGAGTTTTATCCCTCTGACCCTCCAGGGTATAAAATCATAGAGATACCCAGGAATGTAATTTACTTGCCTGTGATCAGCCAGAGGATAAACAACTTGACGGTAACTCTAACAGATCAAAACGGAGAACTTGTAAATTTTCGCGGAGAGAGAATCTCAGTGAGACTACATCTTAGACGTAATAATGGGGCTACTATTTAGAGATACACCTTTAATAACTCAAGTCAGTAGGGTTCGGAAAGTCAAAGTGTTAACTTGTAAAAACATAAAGTTCTTACGCTCTCTTGGGTTTAAAGTAATACATGATGGCTCTGCTACAAATCGACAGCTCAGCTGTATACGATGATTTGATTACAAGTATGGAATACCACACACATCAGCCTTATGCTTCAACTACCTATGGCAATAATGATGAGATACGCATTCCGGTCCTTACTCAACATTTAATAACTGCTCCATTTGAAAGCTATATTTTAATACATGGTAAAGTTAGTGCCAAAAAAGCTGATGGAACAGCTCAAGATGTTTCATTAATTAACAACGCAATAGCATTTTTGTTTGAAGAAATTAGATATGAAATATGTGGTAAAGAAATAGACAGAACTAAAAATGTAGGTATCACTACAACTTTAAAAAATATTCTATCTATTCGTGAAGAAGAAAAAAATTCTTTAAAAAATTCCTGTTGGTTTGGACCTAGTCAGACTGAAACAACTACTGAGTTTGTTTATTCTGTTCCACTTAAACATCTGCTAGGCTTTGCAGAAGACTACAAAAAAGTATTAGTCAACATTAAACAAGAATTAATTTTATTACGTTCAGCTACAGATATTAATGCTGTAAAAACAACAGTAGCCGGTACTGTAAAGTTTGAGATTTAAAAAATATATTGGCGCATACCGCACATAACAGTAAATGATGCTCAAAAGCTAAGACTTTACCAATATATTGAAAAAGATCCAGCTATACATGTACCATTTAGACAATGGGAGTTGATTGAATACCCTAATCTTCCCAGTACAAAAAATTTAAGTTGGACTTTGAGAACAAGTAATCAAACTGAAAAGCCACGGTATGTTATATTAGCCTTCCAAACAGGAAGAAAAAGTGATTTAACCCAAGATATGTCTCAGTTTGATACATGTAGTTTACTTGAAGTAAAATTATATTTAAATTCCAACTTTTATCCTTATGATAATTTAAGGGGTAATACTTGTTTATTTTATGATATGTATACAAGTTTCCAGAGTTCATACTATGGTAGAGTTGGCTCACCAATATTAAACTTTGATGATTTTAAAGCAAAGTGCCCAATTTACGTAATTGACTGTTCCAAACAAGATGATAGTATAAAAACCGGACCAGTTGATGTACGCCTTGAAATTGAAACCAAAGATGCTTTTCCTGCAAATACTTGGGCATACTGTCTCATAATTCATGACACTCACTACACATACACACCTATTACAGGAGATGTCAGAAAAGTATCACAATGAATAAAAAAGTTAGTTTCTCTGACCCACTAGTTACAAATATATATAATTTACCTGAAGAAGATAGAAAATCAGAGTGGGAAAAAATAGCTAGAGACAGGCTTAGATTTTTAAGGAGAATAAAATTAATGGAAAACAAGCTGAGACATTTAGTCGAAGGGTCACATGACCATGGGAGCACCATTTCAGTGCTCCCCTGTGACGTCACAGAGGGGACATTTCCCTTTGTTTAGTGGTGGGGGTAAATAAAAGGAGGTATAAATAACGTAAAACTTGTGTTAGTAGCCGAGATGGATCCGACTGGAACGGACATACCACCGCCCATACGCATTCCAAAAGTTGAAGAGCCTATAAATGTTTTAACTGGGGTTTTTCTAAAGTCAGTATACTTCTTGGACTCTGACTTGACCAAGTGCGTAATCACTGGTATATTCAAAAATCGAGATAACAGTCTTGGTATCTTAATTAAAGGGAGGAGAGGTTTTATATTCTGGTCCTATGACACTTTTTGTCAGTTGTGTGACCGCTTTAACGAAGTAACGTTAGCTCTCCTCGGTAAATATAATTGTTTTATCAAGATAGACACAAAAATAAATATAAAAGTGGCTTACCTTTTTGGTACTCACTATGCATATTTATCAGATGGAGAACATACTCTATCTTTAAATCTCAATGAATGGAATCAGTTTGTTGCAAATATTCCTATTATAAATAGAAGTCTTTTAGAATTGTTTTATCTCGAAGATATAATTAAAATTGTAATTGATCAGATTGTATCTGAGCTTGAAACTACAACTAACGAGCTACCACCTCACATAGCTGACAAATTGTACGGTGAAGTTTCATTGTACAAGGGTTCAATCAATGGAGGCGGTAGTTGAATTTCACGGGTTTAAAGATAATTTTAATACATTTATCGTTAAAGAATTTGCTATTGTGGGGAAATCTTATAGAACACACCTTGTGTTCCAGCCTCCTTTTCACTATGATATTTTAAATAGTAAAATGAAGAGAACAGCCCGTTGGCTGACTCGCCACTTTCACCACCTTAAGTGGTATGAAGGTGATGTAAAATATGACAAAGAGCTCATATATTCTTTATGTCAACCTTTTGTAACTATTCACACTAAAGGCCTGGAAAAGGCACAGTTTTTAAGAGAGTTCCATAATAATGTCTTAGAAATAGATAAAAATCTCCACATTGACAATAATATCAAAGTGGAGTGTATAGTTAAACAGCATAATATTAATAATACAAATTGTGCTTTGCGCTCTGCAGTATCATATGCTCAGAAATTGTTCTGAAAAATAAAGACCATGGGGGCTAGTATTGCATAGTCTTGAACGCACCCCGTCTGTTGGTTGGACACCCCTGCAAAGGTCGATCCAGAAAATCGTAATGCCACACAGGGATGAAGGGTTGGTCTCAAGTTACCGTAGAACACTGGTTTCCCTTGTCCACCACAGGCCGAGGGCTTAGTACATTGAGGCATATAGATCTGAGGAAGGCCTATATTACTCCTTGGAAGAGCCCGGGAATTAATGGTCTAAAAGTGCAGAGTGATAAAGCATAACAAAAAAATATAAAAATAATAAAATCTTCTGTTTGTCTAAGTAAATGGAGAGGTTATAATCCAAGTAATTGGCTAAATGCCTCATACACAATGAACAGACAGGCAGAAGACAAAAAAAATATATATAAATGGGAGGTAGCAGATTTATAATAGGATGGCTACCACCGTAAGCTGCGATGGTTGTGGGCAGCTTACACAAAAAAATTAAAATATTTCAATCAAGCTATACACAAGTTTGTTACATAAAATAAAATATTTCACTCAAATTTAAAAAAATTATGCCAGATTATAGCCCTAACTAGTTATTTCAAAGTAAAATTTTCAAATAATTATATATTTTATAATATTTGTCAAACAATAACTTTACCTATGGTTAAATATTTAGATAGTAGCCTAAATAAAATATAATTCAGGACCCATAGATTTAAAAAGTCCAACATATAACCAAGCTTTTAACATTTAAGTTTAAACCAAAAAGGATTTAAAATAATGTATAGCGCTCAAGGCCGCTTCAAGCACAAGGATGTAACTTGTACAAAGAGTAAAAAAGAGAAGGAAACTGGTCTTACAAATAAGTGAGTACTTGTTTCTAAAGCTCGCCATTGGCTTTGCCAGGATGCAGATTTCATATAAATACTGGTTCTCTTTTATACCCACACTATCATGCTAGTCCTCCTTGCCAACATGGTGTTTTTTGGAATGTTCCTTACATTTCTGCGACTGTGGCTGCTGGCCTATGGCGACAGTGACAACGAGAATACTCCCCCAGCTAACCAAGTAAGTTTTTAAAATAATCTATTAATACTTTAAAATATTCTCAGTGTTTCCAGCATTAGTATTATAATATATAATTTTGCATCAACAGGTTTGGTAGTTTTATAATACTAACTAACATTTTTAGCACTATGTAAGACCTATATATTTCATAATATCTAATTTATCATATTTTTAAAATAGCTCTTGTTATTTTCAGGAACTTAATCAAAGCCAAGATTTATTTGAAGACGATGTTTTACAACTCCACCCGGTAGGTTTATTTTATTTATTCAGTAAAAATTTAAATAAGTAATCAACAATATATTTAACTGTACACCCCTAAACTATTACTAATAATTACATGTATTTTTTACAGACTGGATCCCCTCTCAGCAATGTTACAAATGTACAACCACTATCCCAGGTACACTAACTTTTCTAATTTACACTTAAACAAACTTTTACATATCTACCATCCTAGTTACTGTTTATTTATATATTATATGTTTTCAGGGTAGTACTTCATCAGGAAGTACAATAACCAACATGCCTTTTTCCCAAGTACGTATACCTATCACTTCAATATTCAAATAACCATAGTTTACTAATCAATGTAGCATATTTATTCAGTTTTATTTTTTAGGAACAACACTATGAAATGATAAGGCTCTCTGGTACATCTACACATAGTGAATTATATATAGATCCAAGAGGAAGTTTTATTCAAAACAGATCAATAATTGAAGAACATAGCTTAAGGGTATGTGATTTTTGTTAAATAATTTACTAATTGTTTGTATATACTAGATCTTTTCTTACAGAGGCATATTCAAGAAATTGTATCAGCTGAAGACTTGGCAATTCTTCAGCAAAGCATAAGAGAGGTATGGTATACTATAGAATGTTTTTCCCATCATAAGTCAAGTTTAAACTTTGCCAATATACTAACAGTTTTTATTTTTTCAGTGGCCTGAATCACACACACTTCCACCTCCTGATAACACTAATAACACTGTAAGTATACAATTTAACAGTTTATTTTAGTTTTATTTTCACCTGTTTATTAATCATATTTTTAATACCTTTTCAATTCTTAGGTCAGAGACCGCTCACCACGACCACGTCCTAATTCACCTACACCTCTCAACCAAAACAGAGGAAATGTGGAAAGTGATGACGAAGATGTTTTTGCTTTCCCACCAAGGAGACCAAGAACAAATTTCCTCCCTCAGGTACTAAATTTTATAGTTAATTATTTCTAAACATTAATTGTATTTTTCCAATTTAAGCAAAGAAAAGCATTATACTTCCTAAATTATATATAAATATAAGTATATGTATATTTATGTTTCAGAATATATCCGATATAAGATTAGCAGCCTTAGAATCAAGAATAAATGAAGCAGGTCCCTCAAGACCATCTACTTCTACCCATAGGGTAAGTTAATATTCCTATAGTGCCAATATCAATATACAACTGTTTAAATTTTCTATACTAATTTGATTATATGTTTACAGCAGATACCCTCTGTCCAGCCTCAACACCGGGTAGCAAGGAGAACAAATACTACCCAACATTATTTTGTAAACTTTGAGGGGCACATCTTATCTTTCTTCGGAAGATATGACGCTGCTACAGTCCCAGCTTCATGCCGATTCCGTCCTATTGACCCAGTATGTACTTTTCAAAATTTATTTTTAAATAATCAAATCATCCAGTTTTAACTAATTTAATAACTTTTAATAATATTTCTCCTTTTTATTTACAGACTACCAGATTCGACCTGTTTAATGCTATGCGGTATATCGCCGGAGAAACAGTTGAGACAGGAATATATATCTTTATCCTTGAAGCTGAAGTAGATGGGATTACATGGAGATACACATCTCTCTACGTTAGTATTTATTTTTCTTATAAATAAATTACAATCTTTTTAATTTATTCTGTTTGATAAATCTTTAATATCATATTAAATATTTTTTAAACCAATATTATAATTATAATATGTATGTTTTAGAGAGGCGGAGAAAGTTATATGCCTGAGGGAGGACTAGCAACCTTATTTGCATTTCCTGCATATCACCCTCCTACTGCCATGACAGAATTTCCACCTCGCCGTCCCCATTGCTGCATTGAAATTGAAAGGGATCAAGATGGCTGGTTTGAAAACTGGCTCATGGTAATTATTTTTAAAGATAATTTTTATGCCTAATATTCCAACATTATATAATAACTATATATATAATTATTATTTTTCAGGACCTACGATTCACCCCAGGAGTTGAAAGAATATCTCCCTATGTGTCTGCGAGTGGTGTTCAACACCACACTAACCGCACAGAGGAGCACATTGCAGCATTAAGGAGGACAGTTTTAGAAAGGGTAATTTTTAAATACAATATAGTACAATTTTCATAAAATATCATTGCATAATCCATTTCATAAACACGCACACACAAACTATATAAATAATCTGTTTCAGAATCACAATTTAACCGGGGACAGAGGCAGAAGGGTCGAAGCAGTAGAGCGGCTAACAACTATTAGACATGAGCTGAGGTCTATAACTCAGCTCACAACAAATATTTTAGAAGACTCTACGCCGCAGCAAGCTCTAGAGCTTGCGCCAACTATCTGGGCAGAGATACGAACAAGCCTAGAATCATGTTTGGAGCGGCATGGCCGAGCATACTCAGAGAGGTTAACAGCCTTTAGCAGCCGACCGCCAGCTGTGGAACCTGCAAGGCATATAGAATGCCCTATATGTTTTGACGGGTTGCCAACAGTATTGTTCAACCCATGCGGTCATACTGTCTGCCCAGCTTGCGCTAGGTAATTTTACTAATAAAGCTAAATATTATCTTAATAATCAACCATAATTAATTGTCTACTTTCAGGAAACACAAAACTTCACCAAATTAAATTTTTCATTTTTCTAATTTAATATATATTTTCACAGAAGAATCTGGAGGTGCCCTCTTTGCATGAGGACAGTCCTTGGGCGACACAGTATTCACTTTGGCCAGTAATCACAGCCTACCGCCAGAGACTACCACCACCACTTCAGCCAGGACCTCTCTGCTATCACACCCTATCACCCCCGACATCTCCACTGTTCGAGACTATAGTGTCTCCCCATCCCTGACACAGCCTACAATCACCTCTGCGCAGTGCCACTGCCAGCTCAGCCTCAGCACCAGGCATCTCCACCTGTACAACTAGCACCAGCACCAGGTCCTGTGTCACCACCACCGACCAGCAGCAGCAATACCATATTATTTTAATTACCTCTACCACCATATATAATAAAATATTATTCCATACTCATATTTTTTTTAATTTCCCCTTATTACATAACTAGTTTAAGATTAAAGAGTTTCAAGCAGTAATGTCAACCTGGTTAACCTTGACCGAGACCCACACACCGCTCAGGACTGCACACCGCTAGCCCAGCAGAGTGGGCGACCTTGAGAAAGGACATTACTCTCTCCAGCTGCATCACTCTCTCTACATCTACAATAATTAAAAACATTCATGTCTCAACATGTCGCAGTTATACTACTGCCACCCCTACTATTAAGCCAGACTTTCCCTAATTAGTCTAGCTTTCTTGACCGCATTCCACAGTTAGCTGAGCGGCGCCGGACTTTCCCCGATCAGTCTAACTTTCTATTACATTCTTGTCCACATTCCATTGCTCGGAAATACAGTCCTCAGTTTAATTTTGTCTTGTTAACCTCATTTCTGATTTTGTAACTTTCCACATCTCTCAGGTGTTTCAGCCAATCTTTTACGTTTCACCACCACCTTTTTGTCTCCACTCCTTAATGTTGCGCAGGGGGGGGGGAGTCACGTGACGTTAGTGGAAGGTTATTGCTATTTCTAACACAAGGAAAGTCTAACCAATCCCTCTGATTATCTCATCCTATCTCGAGCTATTTGTCGATGTTTATCTTTAGTCACTTTCTCTCTTACAAACAGTTATTTGTTGACTTACTAGTTTCCCTTTTGGAAAACCCTTCTCTCAGAATCAATCAACACTCTGCCGGTTGTTTTCCCTAGTTGCAAGTAGTGTTCGCTAGGCATGGACTTTTTAATTTAGATAAGCCACCTACCCTTAAGTACTATGATGTAACAAGCCATCAACCTGAAGTTGTTCTTGGCAGAAGGCTGTCAGAGCGACCGCAAGCGAGCGCCATATTCCGCCTTATTTCTAATTAATCTAAAAGTTTATGGTGCCCTTTAAAAAAGGCCATTTTGCTGATGAAGGAGGGAGAGGATTCAAGGTAAGTATTATTTCGTTGACCAGTATTTATTGATTTCATGCAGGCACAACTGATCAGCGCCGAATGATATCCATAATTCTACATATTCAGTGTTGTACTCTTCCTTTTTGTACATCTCATCAAAAGCTCTTTCTATTTCATTTAAGTCAGCAGCGGGATATGCTTGGTATATTGATTGTATTGCTTCATGTCGTTCCATCATTTTTGGCCTGTAGAAGAAAAGTTCATCGAATTGGCACGGAATATTGTCCTGAAGCAATGTTAGGTTAAGTTATGTTAAGTTAGGTTAGGTTAGGTTAGCTATTTTTAGAAATCTATTTTTAGCCGGGGGGGGGGGGGGCTAAGGTTGAAAGGTCATTGACCTCTATGACGTCACCAAAAAGTGAACGTTAGGTTAAGTTAGGTTAGGTTAGGTAAAGATTACGTAAGCAAAAAAAAAAAAAAAAAAAAAAAAAAAAAATTACATAACCTCAATAAAAAAAAACTTGCTAGGCTTCGTGGGTGGTCCCATCGGGGGGGGGGGAGGGGGGGGGTTCTATTTTTAGACCAACCACCACCACCCTGCTGGGGTTGAACCTACCAATACCCCCTACTTCCGTCATTTATCATTTACTAGTTTAATCACACTTAGCGAAAATTGATTAAGCCGTTATGAAAATTACTCAACGGCACGAATACGCGAAAACAAAAATAAATTTTCGAAGAGTATTATTTTATTAATTATGAATGCAATTAAGGATCATGCGGTCACTTTATATAAATCAATAAATACAAAATCAGTTATTTTGGAAACTACAACAACTTAAAATATACTACTAAATGCTATAGCCAAAATATTTCACAGATGTAATTAATTTTTACAAACAAAATTATTTTTCTACCTTAGATTATTTATCACAATCCAAATATTTGGCTCTGGTTACTGAGACAAATGCAGTAGGCGATTCCATATACATTCTATTGATTTTAATTGGCCTAGAATTAGATTTAGGTTTTTTCTTATTTTCATTAGAACATGGGAGAGTACGGGTTGCAGCAAGTCGAAGTAGCATTCTTTTGTGTTGCAAAAAAAGGTAAATTATAGAACGCAAATATGTTGTTTTACAACTTAAAGGAAATATATTTTAAGGTTTAATTTTAATTTTTTGGAACTTTGAGTGGTAAACAAGATTTTTGAAATCCTTCATAATTGTTAGGGCTGTTACATTTGAAATTGTGAGAAAAACATATTTCCCACCTCAAACGTTTAATATTCTGTAACAAGTTATTTTTATGTTACGTTTTATAAATTTGTAAATAATAATAAAAATATATGGGCCCTGTAGATCACACGGTTTTCCCTGCTCTTTGGAGTTGTACCAATATTGGCATTTTTGATCTGCTATTTATTAGCACTTAGAACCATTGTAGCTATTATAATGTATATAAAAAATGGTAGAAAACGTTTTCCGTCATTGTTTCAACATAATCAACTCCAACAGAGGTAGGATATTATAACTTTTGATCCAAGAACTAACTATTATAAAAAAAGTCCGAAAATCTTCTTTCATAAGTAATTTCTACGCGATAGGACCCACGTGGCGGCAGTGCAACAGATACAACAGATGACAATTCCCAGGCTGTCTGTTCGCCGGATTTCTTTATTACGGGCCGCGTATTGATCACGTACACGTATCGTTATTTACTCTTGTTGCTTTCATTCGCAATTCAATCTCCCTTACCTTCAAACCAACACGCAAAGCACACTGAAGGTTGGGTTGTACAAATTATTTTGTCCAAAACTGTGAATTGACGATAAATTTAAATAATTTAAATCATACTTCGTGGTACCATTGTATGGTAAAATTAATGTATGTTTTATGTATTTTTTTTAAATGTATGTATGTATGGATGAATTTGTTTTTTTGGAATAGTGGTAGTAGCTTATCAAATAATAATGCCTTTCAAAAATCTTAACTTCAAAACGAAGCAAATAGTTCAACGTTTCTTTGCAAATTTCTTGTTCTCTAGTTTGCCTGAAATTATGAACCCGTGTGTTTTGAAGGCACAGTCATTTATACTAACAGTTAGTATTTTACTAACAATCATTTATACTAACAGTTAGTAATAACAGTTACGAAACTTAATTACAAAGCTTCTATTGAGGAAAAGTTAATTGAAATAAGCGAGTTAAAAATTGTTTTTTTTTTAAGTAAAACTCTTCAAAGGTAAAAGTCAATAATAGATCAATTTAGCTCTGAAGTTTTGAGATGACTGAAAATGTCTGAAACAAAATAAGAAAGGATAGGTTATGAATTATTTTGAAGCATTTTTATTCTATGAAAACCAAACTTTTTACGTTTAACTGATGAAATTATAACATTGCTTTTAATATTAAAACTGTTTTGCCTTTTAACTAACAACCGCATTTCTGTATTGATTCTTCGTACTAAAACCTGTAAATAGGACAATAATTTAGAATCAAGTTATCTTTCCAAGAAATATATCTGAATTTAAAACGAATGTACAATTACGAAAATTGATTTGTATGCACAATACTAAGGTAGTGGCATAGCTTGTACATATCTGACGTTGTTAAATTTTGAAAATAATTGCGTTTGAGGAAACTTTAGATTAAGTAATTTTACAGACCACATTACTGTGGAAAAAATGGGATACTTGTCAGGTCAGGTTGACGAAAGATTAATTCGATCGTAAAAATAATTTGAGGAAGAATGGACATAAAGCAATCGGCTCTTGTCATTTCAGAATAAAAATAATAGACCTTTACAAAGTCATTGCCCTTAGATTTCCCCCAGGCCTCTTACTTCATTACCGTACTAGTTTATTTCCCTCGATTCCTAAAATGTCAAACTTAACTCGATTAACTCTTTTTTTATACCTATTACTTCTTCGGATATAACACTAACTTAACAAATTGTTTTAACATTTTCTTACAAAAATCACTGTATTGGTAAAGAGAGTTATGAATTCAACTTTTTCCCTATATAGGTGATCTTCTAAATAAATTACTAGAGGAACAATAACGTAAACCAAAAGTTATGTAGATTTATTTGAGTCATTAGTAATAATAGTACTCGGTGATAGTTTACTCGCCCACATTTACATTTGAATTATCTTAGCCTTACTCAACTAGTTCTTACGAAAGCATACAATAAAATTTCAAATTGTGAAATCGCAACACAGCGTCAATCCTTTTTTAAGTGACTGAACATTCAGACTGAGTCTGATAATTACACTGGATAATTTCACTAAGCTTAGAGCATTTAGACGAGATTGCTGTTAAACTACCTAGACACAGCCCCCATGGTAATTAACTCAATGGTTGGTGATATTAAAGTTTGTAGGTGCAACGATGAGCCGATAAATTAAAGAAAAACGAAAACTAACTTTTATAAAATAATTCAAAGGTTGTATTTATTTTCCCAAAACAACTAAAATATTATATTATTTTATCAAAATGAATTTAACATGAAGGAGAACCCCAATGATAAATAATAGGTTTACACTATAAAAGCAAAAATTTAATCTAGTCATGTTTGTGATACGCTTAGGACTTTGACCTCAGGATATTGTACTTCTCGAGGCCAGTCTGTTTACTTTTGTAATAAATTAAAAAAGTAAACCTTATGTGGGATAATTTTTTTTACCTTGTGTGAAACAAATAAATAAATAAATAAGTGTGAACAATATCGCACTAGCAAAACTTTGAAAGGAGATGTTTTTGTTTTTATAGTGCTTTAGTGATAATATTCTGATTGCTTGTTACATTATTAAGTGAATTGTTGCTGATAATTAATATTTGCTAATCTAGTTTCTCAGTATAATTTATAAAGAGATTAGGCCCACGTTACACTCTCCTTATGGAAAATAGTTAACGTACTACACAAATATTGTTTTATCTACTTTTTTAAGATGATGAACACACGCTGTAAAAGTTAAGCATCATAAGAGATAAGGATTTATTTCCAGACTGCATCGCTCAGTTTAATTGCCTTGTACAGACAGGGGCGCACCGTGTGAGTCTCCAGCTGATGGCATGTCTTGCAGTTATCAAACCTTCAACAGTCACAGTCTTGGCTCTAATAACCTTTTACTCAACTTGTTTCTAATTTTTAATTGGACTGTGAATAATTGGGGGAGTCTGAGAATATGAAGTTTGTTCCAAAACATTTGATGATTAGACAGATGTGGCGATAGGCCAACACTTTTGGGAAAGTGAGATAAACACTATATTTAAACTGATGAACAAATTTGTTTCAGGATATGACACGTAGTCATTCATATTTTGTAGCCCTTATTGGAACCACATAATATAAAATCAATTTATCAACCTTAAATGAGGCGTACATTCAAAAGTGTTAGCCGCCCTATACCTTCTTGGAAAGGGCGGTAATAAATTTATATTTTTATGACAAAGTTAAAATCGAGTTTTTGTAAAGTCGAGCTATAACAGAAAAAAATTACGAAGAGAATTATAATTAAAAGAGTGGGGTTTTCTCATTGAAATGTTAACAACGATTTTTTCAGAGAAATCTTTCCATCAGTAAATCTTTCCAATTTTTAAATATTCGAAGTACTTTAAAACCTTAAAAAATAACGAATATATTTTAACTACATTCAAAGTAGAAAACTTCCTTTGTGTTTAATTCAATCTAAGAGGCGAGTTTTGCTATAAAACAAGGATAATTCCAAGTCATAACACTCACGAGACTGATCCAATAAAAATTACAAAACGAGGAGGAATAAGATGAACAAATGCACGAATGAGAGTCGACCAACGGCTGCAGTTAGTGAAACGACGTCTCGCACGCGAACTAGCGGAGGTCCAACACAATATCTGGCTGTTATGACCGCAAACCATGTGGTTCACCTGACAATAACTTGCCCAATATACAACTATACTGAATAAATATAATTACGATTGAGTACAACGTCCGCTTAAAATTACTCACCTAATATTGCTTTTTTATTTTCACATATCTGAAATAGCATACGATATTTGATTCATATGTACATCAAAGATTATTATGTCTTTAAAAACAAATAATTTCATCTAAAGTAGATCATTGTTAATGTTAGTAGGAAAGAACAAAACTTGCAGAGATCTACCTTAATCGTACTACGAATTAAAATGTTTTATGTTGAGTAAATGTACGGTATATACTAGTACAGCGAAATTCGTTATAATTCAAGGATCAAAAAAGCAACCAGCACTAATAGTATGAATTTAAACCGTTAAGGTGTCCTATATTTATTTTACTTCCACTAAAAATCCACTACTACGAGTCACAGATTAAATTGAGAAATTTTGTATTTGAGTCCAGTTAGACGAGAAGCGTCTGTGGTGTTGATTTTTGGATGCAGATCTAAATTTATAAAATTATTGGAATTCACATAAAAAAGAGGATTATATGAATTATGATGTCAAAATTTATGATTTAAACATTTAAATCGCAAATTTACAAGAACAGGCCCTACTACTTCCTTTAAATCTCTCATTAGATATAGATTCGTTCGAACACAAACGTGTTCTGGACGATACCTAGAGGGAGGCGTGTCATTCTCTTTGCTAATGACTTATTAATTTGATTTAAAATTTTTTTATTAAATATCTTCATACGTAGTGAGATAGCAATACGTTCGTAGCAAGCATTAAATAACCAGTTTTAATAACACGTTCTTCAAATAACATAGTAAACTAGATAAGTAATTATGGTTAATCATTATTTCCTAAACATCGCACTTCGTCCAATCGACCCGATGCGATAGTTAGCAGATCGATAACGGCTTTCGTGAGAGCAGCTGCAGTTAACAACAATTACACGAGAACAGCAGGGGACAATTAAGCTCCGAGTCGAAGGTTCAGAGAGGGGGGGCGAGGGGGGGATATTAGAGACAAAACATCGACGTCAAGACGATTTCTTGTAGGTCGATGTTTAATTGGCTATGCAGAAAGGTTTAAAACTTGCAGCATCTATTGCAAAAAGGAAGCGCATTTCAAAAGTTTGAATGTATTAAATTTTGTTGTAAATTTAAGGTTAAAAGGCTCTTTACAATTGTGCTAAACTATTCCAAAATGGCAAAAAATTGAATAAGGAGAATGACAACAATCTTATGTGTAAATGATAAATACAATCGCCATTTTACAGGGTGTTTTTTTTAAACGCAACCCATTTTTAAGATTGAATAATGCACATATGAAATTGTAATGAGTATTGTTTTATTGCTCTTTACATTTTATACAACCTATTATTTAAGTTTGATCACATTTAAGTTACATTATGTGCTCAAACAGTCCGTCATTGGCATTTGTATAAAGTTATGCTCTCTCAATCAAATTCCCGAACATGTGTTGTAAGGTACCTCTTTGAATTTCTTGCATTAAAAATTTGTTATGTTTGTTTTGAGGTGCTGAATATATCGTGAATTGTTTTCGTAGAATAATACTACACGTGTTCTGTGGCAAATTTCATTCAGATCGGACCTTTTTTACGTGAAAAACGCAACCCAAAACTTGACTTTATCGGTGAAGGATTATTTCCCCCCAATATCCCTGATTTGACGCCACTATATTTTTATTTTCTTTGGGGATACCTACAAAGTAAGGCCTAAAAAACAAGTCACAGCATATTCAGTACCCCAAAACAAACAAAACAAATGTAATGCAAAGAGGTAGCTACGTGTTCAAATAGAGGGAGGCAACAAGTGTTCGGGAATTTGATAGAGAGAGCATAACTTCATACAAATGCCACTGGCGGATTTTTTGAGCACATAAAGTGAACTAAATGTGATCAAAATAAAACAATAGAGTGTATAAAACAATACTTATTTCATATTTATATGTGAATTATTCAATCTTATAAATGGGTTGCGTTTAAAAAAACACCCTGTATTTGGTATTCTTTCTTGAGAATTCGGTAGAACTGGTTGGTAGAAGCAGCAAACCTAAAGTTTATATTGTATTTCCTAAATTATGGAATAATCTCATGATTGTACGTACATAAAAAAAGTAAATTATTAAATTAAACATAAAACCGATAGTTAACTATCTTAAAGTTGATAAGAGAAACCTGAAAAGCAAGACTAAGAAAAAGACTAAAACAAATTGGAGTTTTTAAATGAAGATTGTTCTTAGTTAAAGACAGTTTCATTTTAGTACTAATGCATGGCTAAGTAATGAGGGTTGCCTCAAATGAACTTTGAAGTGGAAAGAAGCAATTTCAGCCAGGTATGAACAGGTTTTTGTTGGTGAAAATGAAATCATGTGCGGTGAAGGAAAAGCCCCCGGGAAATACAACATCAACGACTTTTATAAGCAAACAGATTTGTTGTCTTCTTTACAGGTAATATTATATTTCTTTCAGACTCCTTGAGTTGAATCTATTACCCTCTAAATCTTCATTATAAGGCTATATACAGTTTCATTCCCATAAAGTGGGTAATGGAAAATCTTTAACGTAATAATTATTGTGAATATTTAGAAAATAAATTATTCCTATTCTTATTCTTATTCTTTCATTTTAAGACTCCATCCTAGGATTATTTTCAGAATTAAAAATTCTTTGAATTAACCACAAAATATTTTGAAAGAAGTTGA
This sequence comes from Flexamia atlantica, assembly GCA_035578135.1. Classification (NCBI taxonomy): domain Eukaryota; kingdom Metazoa; phylum Arthropoda; class Insecta; order Hemiptera; family Cicadellidae; genus Flexamia; species Flexamia atlantica. The sequence continues at coordinate 2,059,516 of JAQJVK010000028.1, forward strand.
TTATTAAAAATAATAAAGATAATACTATCAATTTGAACACAAAATTGTTCCAAAAAGCAACTCTCTTAAAACCATGGCTAAAGTAGTCTTCAGTATAGGCTTTAAGAGCCAATATGTTAGGAAGCCACAAGCTGCGGCAGCAACTTACAATAAGCGGTTGAGGTGGTGCTCCTTCAAATGTGAAAGTTTTAAGACTTAGCTACAAATAAATAGCTTTTTAGAAGGTTTTAGAAAATTTTGGTTTTGAAAACATTCATGCACAAGCAGTTAATTACAAAAAGTAATTTTTAAGTTTTAGGAAGTTATACAACCAAAATTAAAAAAAGTACATAAAACAAATCTATTTAATTTGATAGGATTGTTTTGGTTACATTGAACCGACAAAAGTTAATTATTTTAACTTCAATGTCATATAGTTTGTTTTAAATTTATTTATTTTGTCTGGCATACATAATATTGTACTAAAATGTTAAATGACACCCAGCACTTGATTTATTTTCAATTTCAAGATATAAAAAATATCATGTAGCTATTACAGTAAAGTATTTCTATAATCCCTCATATCAAATTTAGCAGTACAGTTTTATGATTTAAAATTCATTTTTTTAAATAATTTTCATTATTATAAATACCATTAATACTACCTATCATTCACAAGACTGTACAAACAAGAAAATTAATTTTTTCATAAAATTTAAAAAGTGTTAGTTGTTCATCAAAAGGTTAGGGAACTACAAAAATAATATCTGCTTCAATATTACATTTAATAAATTGCGTTTTCAAAATAAATTACATCGCAATCTCGAGCTATTAAATATAATTTTAAAATTTTAATGAAAAATATTTATATTGCCACCAAATTAATAATAATTAATTTTAAAACTAAATTACGAGTTTTTTATATTTATTGGGTATATTTCCATGTTTCAGGAGTGCGTACATAGATGTTTGTGTGAGAGTAGCACATTTCCCAGATTGCGTGGTCAAAAGATATTAACATCAGACATCGATCCCTGACTCAATGACTCTTTTATGAATAAGAGGATTTTTGACATTTGCAGACGTACATATATGGACACTATTTCCATGTACTTATCTGTAAAAAAATAGTAGGTCAAATACTTTTGTTTTTTTGCAAAACATATGTAGCTATTTTTAAATAGTCAAAATAAGATGTATTATTTAGCGGTGTGACAAGTAAATTTTAAATAATATTTGTCATTAATAAGGCTCCCATTTGAATAATATTCTAAACGTTCAATCATTTGTTTTGTAAATTCAACTACAAAACAAATAAAAACCTTATTTCAAACAAATAAATGATAACATATTCAAGTTAAGAGCTTTTTCACTGAAAGCGGTAGTCTAAATAAGCTTGTCACAAAATTGAATTTTAAAAGGGTAAAAATTCAATCGGGCCAGGTGTTGTTGAGGCCACTTTGATCTCCGTTTATCATCATGCACGGGCTGCCTCGGGTGTGTGAAAAACGGTATGTCAACTACACAAGGTACAAGGATGCATTGCTCTTGATATTCTTAAAGCTTGTTAACGTTCATGTATCCTGTTATGTTTTTATTCTGAACAGCAGCTCATTTTAATATGTTTACGCAAGCAGTTTGTCACACCTGAACTTTGTAATATTGTGTTACAATAATTTCATGATTTTAAAATAGACAGTAAAATATCTATTTATTCCAAAACCTGACGTAATCAAAACAATTAATGACATCGTTTGATTTTTTGTTTTAAGGACATTTCCTGTGTCCGTAGCCTAATACAGTTTATAAACTACATTCAAGACTTCTTCCACATGACCAGTAAATAGTATATTTTTTAATGTTCCTGATACTGAACCAGTTAATTGTTTTTTTTACAAATTGACTCAAATAAAGTATTTGTAAGCTTTACAGAATAATTTGTTTGATGTAATTTTTTATAACTGTTCCAGCGTCGGATTTCTAAACGTAATTGAGCTTAAAACAAAACAAAAACTCGGACAAACTAATATAGTTCTATTTTTTATTGTCAAACATTAAAATATTAGCAAGCAATGACTGAAGACGATGTTGTTAATATTATCAGCTGCTAAAATTCTATTCTTTAAGAGTGGGAATATAAATTTTTACACTAGAAAATCAATTTATTAGTGGAGAGACTGTTCACGTCAGTTGTCGTCGGCGCAAGAGTACCTTATATTGAACATTAAATTAGGTCGCTATACGTTTATTAGTTCTATTTCTCCTTATTACTCAAAAGAAAGTATCTGTTTTCCTTAAGTATCTGTCAACAAAAGAAGCGGTTCTTTATTAATTTTAAATTGTTTTCGGTTATCGTGTAAAATTGTTATTATAATTGAACTTGTATTCATTTTAGGCTTAAAATACCTAACTGGGTAGGTCACCATTTCAAGCAATGTAATGTAATGCAATGCAATTTTAATATTCAACTTATCAAATTTATTTACATCGTATCAGGCCTTACCTCAACTCTAATTTTCTATTAATACTTTATTGTACCTAATAGAAAACAACTCATTGGCTTAGCAACTAATAGTTTTATTGTTTTGTTTCAGAATCCTTTTCTCGTTTTTGATGTTTTTTTTACTATATTTTTAAAACCTTTAGAAATAGTATCTTAAAAATATTGTAAGTGGTTTGTGAGCCTTCGTCCAATGGTTGTACTGCAATATACAGTGCCTTTCCCACTGTTTATCAAAAACGAGCACTGTTTATCTATATATGTACTGTTTATATAGAAGTAAACTTTAAAATTTGTTACATATGTAAAGAATGTTGGAACGTCTTGAACGATATAACAATTTTGTACCTATGAAAATGTAGATATGTAGATAATATTAATAAAACAAAAAATAAATTTACATTTTGTCATAATTTATATATAATTCGGCTGCTCCCATGTCTGCTAATATTCAATAATATAGCAGCTGGCGGCGGCGGCGCGGCGGCGTGGCGGGCGGCGCGGCGCTAGTCACAGGCTGCGTGCACATTAACAGACGATATTAATTTGTGCGGCAGCCGTGCCGCCTCGTGCCTGTCGCTGTGTTGTGCCGGCCTGCTGCAACCCTCATTGCAGGCAGTACACCACTGGGGTATAATATTCTATTTTTATTTATATGGAAAAATATCGAGTTCTTCATAACATACATTGCGTACATTGTGGAGGATGAAAAAACTCCAAGAAATAGCTTCAAAGAGTATACTGGTCCTTATAATCAAGGTTATTGATGGTCTGAACAAAGGCATATTCAAACGTCAAATAACCACAAAAGAAAATCAATGACGTCAAAATAAAAATTGGACACAAACTGTTATCCTTATAGCAAAAACAATTACGCACTTATGGTAAAGTCAAAGGTGTCGAGTTATTCAAAGTGTCGAGTTAGTGGGAGTTTGCGAGATCCTACTGCAATACAAATCCAGCTCAAAGTTATTTACGCTTCGATACCAAATTGAGTACACAAGAAGTATGAAAATTAAAAAGAAGTTCCAATTTGAAGATAGGTACATTGCCTGGAACATTTCAAATTTAAAAGAAACAAAGTATGAAAAATACAATAACTTACTAGACGCTCAAGGTCATGCTTCGATCCCGTTAGACTCAATTAATAAACATAAAAATCATTGGAAAATATTAAATTTAAAACGAATACTAGTAAAAACAGCCTAGTTCAGTGTATTTCAAGAATTGAATTTTGCGTCTGCGGAGGTGACTTATGGGCTGAAGTGAAGGCATCGGCGCTCCTCTCACGTAGCGACCGAGGACTCCGGACCGACGTGATAATAACACCGTGCGCGACTGAGAAATGACACGTGCATTAAAATGTTAGGCTTGTTACAAATGCAAACAAAAACAACCATTAAACATTATTTTGCCTGTGGTATGAACTGGTATAAAAAGAGAACACAAATGATAAGTGTTTGTAATTTGGCAATAAACGAAAACGACAGTACAATTTTTATTTTAAACATTCCGGTTAATGGTATTTTATCAAAGAATTTTGTTTATTTGATTTTAGTTTTCTATATTTATCAGACAAGAAACGTAACATTCGATCTTCAGATATTTCTTTCATACAATGAACTATATTCATATATATTATAATCATATATTTTATTATATGATTTAGGCCTTGGTGACATTTTTACTCCTTACTGTACAATACATTTAAAACCATTACTCGACCTTGGTAGTACTTTCATAATTTTATGGGTAAGTAAATACTTATTGGTAATAATAATTAAGATTGAATAACCTTCTCTAATATTTTAAAAATCTATTAAATGATTTAAAAACCCTTTTCATGTAGCTGTGATAGTTAATAAAGTGTTCGGATTGATTTAAGTGTTCCTTTTACAAAGAATTGAAAATAAAAAATATATTTGACTCCATGACTCAAAAAATATTTAAGATTTCTATTGTCTGGTTCAGTAGTCTGTATTATTTTCCTTATAATCAATTTACAATAAAACGATGTTTACTTATTTAGAACAGTGGGAATGTGTCTTTCTTTTGATATTTTAGTCTAACAGGATTGGACAGATAACAGCAAAGCAATCAGCTAATTACGCGTGCAACTACACTGGCGATATCATTAATCTGGAATGAAGGAAATTATTCAAGCTACGTCACGACATTATCGGTTTAGTTTTAACATTCGACCAATAACAAGAATTGTACATTTTATAATAGTAATTTTGCAAGTAAAAAAATCATAAAAAGCAAAAACATAGTTCTGGTAGATATTAACTAAATTTTATTCAACGTGCCTTACAACCTCAGGAAATTTTTTTCTCTTCGTTCAACTTTCAGTTTTACAATGAAATTTTTAATGATATTCCTATAAACTAAAACACGTGTTTCAGTAGGGTGCATTATCAGCTTTTTCTTTCAACCAATTGTATTTAGTGGCTTCAATGTTTTCAAAGACGGTCTTAAAGAATATTCTCTTTACAATGTACGTGGTATTTCGGACATGGTATGTACTAAGATTGAATCGGAAATGAAACATTTCATATGACTTTTTAAAGAACAAAGAAAATTTTCCTTTAGTATTACTTCTCATGAGTTATCACATATATCAATTAATTTCAATTTGAAGGATTTTGAGGCCCAATAAAGACATTATTATTTTATTAACTACTGTCACATTCTGTCCATGATTCATATGTATCGTAGGAATCAAAGGCGCAAAACGAAGACGCAAAAACGAGGTTAAGTTTTTGCGTCCTCTTTACGAACAGACAGTTGGCGTAATACAAGCGGCAGGCACGGGGCGGCACGACGTAGACGCTCAAATTAATAGCATAAAGTGTACAGCACGCACACTGACTGAGACTACCACATGAAGTCTCACCACATGAAGTTTTTTAATGGTAAAAAAATCAAAACAATTTTAAATTTTCATGGTAATTTGAACAGACACTATTACAATCAATTATACACTTTCATGTTTAACTTTGTAGCGAATTTCCCCGATAGGGAACAAGCTATTACCGTAGGTCTCATGGTGAGACCTAAGCCCCAGACCATGATAACTTTTCGTTTTGCGGCTCACAGAAGAAAAACCACCATTCGTTAGAATTTTTAGATATATATGTGTGTCTGTTAGCACGATAGCGGCCGTTAAAATGGTCCAGTCTTTAAAATTTGAAATTTGGTACAGATATGTTAAGTGGTAATCAATTGGACAAATTCGTAAGCCAGCCCAAGCGGACCACCGGAAGGGGGGGGGGGGTAATAGGGGATGAATCCCCCAAAAATGGGGTTTTTACATAGAAAAAAAAATTCAATTTTGGTTAGTACCATTGAATTCAGCTCAAAAAAATAAACAATTTAGTATTTTGAATCATAGTTCTTTGTCCATTGGTTACCGACCTACTGAAAGTGGTAAACACAGTGCGTTGTCCCAATGTTGACCTTATGGGAAATAAGTAAAATTCTATATCTTGCTTATTTCTCAACATATCTTAATATAACTTGGGTTTTAGTTTCATCTAGAAGAAATCTAATATATATTTCTAATTTCTATATTTTCTATATATTTCTACATTTATGATATTTCTATATTTATGGCAGCAAACCTGCATACTCATTCCCCATTTAATCCTTATGGGAAATAAAAAATGCTATATCTTCCTTATTTTTTAATATATATTGATAAAACCTGGTATATGGCTTCTAGTTAAGATCTACTAGATATGCATCAAACAGTTTTAACATACTGTTGCTGAAAACCTGCATACGAATTCCCCATGTTATTCTCATGAAGCTTAAAAAACATGACAAATTTCGCTATACTGGATTGAAATATGTTCTTTTGCATTTGAAATTCGCTGAGTATGCAGATCTACTGCAACGGTGGTATTAGCTATATATTTACCGTGGATACAAAACCGACCGATCAACGAGATAATTGTCGCTATTCAATGATACACTCACACATTCCCACAACAGTATTGTCGGACCGAGTGGTGCTGCAGTCCACGCTACGTGATCAGGGTATCAACCGCCACTCCAGGGGCCATAACTCTTCCCTTGTTTTCTGTAATAAACACTGGGAATTCTATATAAAACATGCTCGATAATATTTTGAAATAAAAGGGAATGGTTATGTTAGTTTTTACCCTGGAAACCGTCCATTGAGGAAATAAAATGAATACCTTGATCTCTGTTACTGTATTTTATGTGGATAAACTATTTAAAATTATGCCACCAATTAAAATACATTTTGGAATAGAAAATAACTAAATTTGTTAGTGCCCGGCCAATCACTTCATATGAAATAAATTGGAAGGTTCTATTGATCTTTGGACGGTAGAAATTAGTCGACATTCAATAACCTATGAAGATTAAATTGGTTTAAATCATGGAAATTATTTACATTCAAAAATGTCGTAGTGAATGAGTAAAGTGACAGTCAGAAAAACATTATTCCATTACTGATTTATTTCTTTGTTTTTTTGCGTAGAAAATCACATCCTGAATATAAATTTGTTTTATTATTAAGTCTATTCTAAATTACAATTATATTATTTATTTATGGCTCTTTAAGGATTATTTTTATTTGTAACTGAAAGCTACCTAGTAAAAGATTGACTAAATTCCTCTACAATCTATTATTTAAATATACAATCATACATTTGTTAGAAAAGGATTTGTTTGGGAACAGTTATTCACTTCAGTGACTTTTTTAATCATCATTTGAAATTAAATTACTAGAATTATTAATATTTACACGAAATTACCATTAATAAATTCCTATACCCCTTCTTTTGATATCAACTTCGATTAACTCATGAATCGATCTTCCACCAAACAAAATATCAGTCTTATTTACAAAGTTTCTGAGAACTAGGTCAGCGTTTTCTTCAAAGAACTATAAACTGACTACCTGAAATGCACTAAAACCTTTCTATCTAAAACAATCATGTTTAAACCAGACCATAACATTACTATATAATGTCATACAAACTTCAATTAACTCAGAAATCGATATTTCGCCAAACAAAATATCAAGTAGTCTTATTCCGAAAGTTATTGAAAATCAGTTCAGCATTTCCGTCAAATAACTATAACCTGACAACCTGGCATTCATACTTAAACTTTACTATAGAAAACAATCAAGTTCAAATCAGACCATCCAACTGCTTCATAACTGCACATTTGAAACTTGCTGATGTACACAGACAGACTGATGCAATCATAATAATAAAACGAGCAGTAATATAAAAGAACAAAAGCACCTGGGGAGTCGGCCAACGTAGTTAGTGTAACGTCCGAGCATCACGCGACCCCACCACATGCACCGGCCGAGCCATGCATTCGCCTTTTCATCTAACTTTTTAGTTTCTCGTCACAAAAACTGTGACTTAAATCTTACTGGGCCATCGGGATGAAGTTTAGAGTGTCTTTGTTCACGCTCAAATAATCCTAGGATTGAATTGATTGAAATAATGCATATGAGTAATTTTGTTGGAGTAATGGGATCGATATTTGGACAACTATTTCGAAAACGTATTTTGTTCACTATAACTGTACACATTTTGATCGGCCCAAATGCCATTAAATAATAAAAAATTGTATTTTTTTCCAAGATATCCTCGAAAACCTTGGGTCTTTTTAGTCTGGTTTTTGAATTAAGATAAGGTTAAAAAAATACGTCTTGAATATTTAACACAATTTGTTTGAATAAATTAAGGATTTTGACGAATGAGGTGTCAAATAAAACGCATTTTCACGTAGATTTACCAATACTCCGATTTTTTTTAAAGGGCATGACTTACGTACAGCAGAGGACTGAACTTTGAGAACAGAAGAGCTATGCGTCGACATGGTATCGACCTCAGTTCCTGTTGTTTCCCTCTAAACATATGGATATGGTTTGAAATAGTTTTAAAAGGTTGACGTGAGATTTATCACTAATTAGAATAAGTCTTGTCGGTATTGCTAGATAGATGAGTAAAATGTTAAAAGCCTTTTCATATTCATTATGAAGTATTTGAATACCGATGTGAGATTAATTCCCTAATAATGTCAACGCGAAGGAGAAACATTTTGCAACTACTTTTGGACATATTATTTATTTATATAGGTAAACTATTAAACTTTTGACTTCCTTTCGCTTGCAATCCTTGTTTGCCTAAAATATAAAAAAAAATTTCTACTGGTGCAAACACCTACGTAATTTAAAACTTTTTTCTGAATTAAATAATTATTTAATTATGTGTTTACTGGCATATTTTACTATTATTTTTACTATTTATGTTGAATTAACTTAACAGCATATAATAATGAATGTGTTCAGCACATAAGGAAGGATTTTGCATATATTTTGTCGCATTATAATACTTTTTGCGAAAATGTAACTGAATCTCAAGAAACCGCATTCATCAAACTTTTTCAAAGTGTATCTTTAAGGCAAATAAAATACGGAAATTGGTTAATATTTGCCATTAAAAACATCAAGTATAAATAGTATAATGGATAAAAACTGAGTTCGTAGATTACAGTATTTTGATCCAATGTTTTCCAACGATTTAAAATACGAAAATGGTCTCGTACTTAAGAACTGAATGGATAGTGGAGCCTAAAAAAAATTCCCAGCTTTTAAAAATAAAAATGATATTACCATTTGTGAAGCAGCAGTTGTAATTTAAATCGAAAACAGATAAGCAACTGTCATCCGGTGGAGGGGCACTACACATGGGCACCGGTCGTAATTTGACGATAACAAATCTCGTATATAAAAGTTGTACCGAGGAGGAGCAGAGGTGCGCGAGCGTCTGAGGTAATAGGACTTGACCACGCGACTCTGTGTGGGTGGCTACGTACAAAGGATATACTTGTGTTCGCACACACGGACCAGTGGCTTGCCTGTTCTCTAAAAACCTTTCTAAAATCCCAAATAACATTTGAGAAAACCATAAGTCTGGTATCCATTTACTCCATACTTGAATGAAAGGAGAAAAACTTACATGCTTGCATGTAAGAAAATTGGAGGAAAACTTATTATTATTGACAAAAACTTCCACAAGGGCAACAATGTAAGGATAAAAGCTGAACAACTGATACGTTTGTTTTTATACTTACAATTATTGTTTACGTAAGAGCTGCTGAGCAGCGCGTAGAGGTAGTGAGGTTTAAGAAGAAGCTTGGGTGTTTACAAACAAACCCAGATGAACTTGGATTTTTCCAGGAGGGGAAATAAATATTTACATATGATCAATTGATTCAAGAACGAATTTCTTTTGTCTTTGTCAGTCAACCCACATTTTGTTTTGGTTTAGTATTTTTTATCTACCAGACTAGTAGCGTAATCAAATGGCTTTGTTTACTTCCATGTCATCAATGATTTCTTCCCCTCCTCTGTTGAATCTTCAAACTCAAGCTTCTTCTCAGACCTCAGTACCTCTATACTAGTAATTATTAAGGAAGGAAACATTAAAAGTACATTTTTTGGGAACGTTTCGCTAAACTACCCTAACGGTAATCGTATTTAACTACGGTTTGATTTCAGTAACGGATCCAATTCCCGACATGCCCACAAATATGTAAACCGTTCAGTATATGTTCTGTAAAATGGCATCGAGCGATGATGAGACACAAACACTCATCTTAATTTTGAGGGGTGTGTTTTATCTTGTTCATCGCCATACACTAAAAAAAGGGTTAGATGATTTTTCTGTGCCAATTACTGAACTTAATACATTAATAGTGTTAACACATGAGTTTATCTATAGCTAATGTCACATCATAATACAGTTAATTTTGTTTAATAAAAGTATAATGTCTTTAGGCATTACTAAGAGTTATAAACTGAAAAAACTCCATAGAAGTTTTATTAAATATCATTCAATCATTAGCCAGAATTTTTTATATATTTAAAGTCAATGCTTTCGAATATACATTACACTATGGGACCCGTGCGCAAAGTGCGCATTTTAATATTTTTTTCTGATGTTCAACCAGTCTTTATCTTTCGCCAGTTCTCTGTTCTCTCCGAAGGTTACGCATATTTTTCTTAATCTCGTGGACTTGTTTTTCTCTATGCCTTCATTTTTATGTTTCAAGGTTCAATTTACAATATTTATAAACTGTCTATTGAGGATTTTCACCATAAAGAATGATTTACCAACCTCAATTATAATACAATTACCAACAAAAGTAACTCAAACACATTTTCATAAGCTGTTTTGGATTTTGTTTATGATTGCAGACAAACTAGTTCAGAATATGACTGGTTAAAAAACTCTTCTTAAGATATTAAGCTGATAATTACAATTACATTTAAAAACCGTTATAACGCAAGCTGTTCGGCACTGGAGCGTTGTAAGCGCCGTCTAGAAATAAATCAAAGGCCCGATGGGTCCAAGCCGTAAATGAAATGCTCATTTTTATTATCAGTCGCCGGTGTGCTATATTATGAGCTTTAAAATTACACCACCTCAATCGTAAAAACCGGTTAAGTAGGACGGCTGAAAAAGGGATGTAACCAAGAAAACCCTTATTGTATTAAGTATATACAATATGTTTTTTTAACGCAACCCAAAACTTTATTTTAATAATGAAGGATTATTCCTTCACCAAGATTTTCGGATTTGACCCCTCTATATAATTTTCTTTGGGAATACATAAAAAGTAAGGTCTACGATAACAAGTCACAGGATATTTTTTTTGTATTTTGTATTTTGTGTCTTTCTACGCCAGTGGCATTTTTTAACGTTTTGATCGGGAACGGTCCGAACCCGGGTCTTGTTACTATCCAACGGCGACCTTTTGTTAGATAGCATCCTTAATTCATAGCCCAATGACAAATGACAACTGGACCCAGTTTCGATCCTGTCAGGAATATTCAAAACAAACATAACAAAATTAATGCAAGACATTCAAAGACGTACCTTGCAACACGTGATAAGGAATTTGATGGAGAGACAACTTTGTACAAATGCCAATGGTGGATGGCGGATTGTTCGAAGACATAATGTAAACTAATTGTGATCAAACTTAAATAAAAGGCTGTATTAAAATGTAAAGATTAACAAAACAATATTCATTTTATATTTATATGTGCATCATTCAATCTTAAAAATAGGTTGCGTTAAAAAAACACCCTGCAGATGTGAGCAAAGAAAGAGACTCACCTAACGTCTGCCCCAGCACGGTCCGTCCATCCTCCCCCAGACAGGCACTCCGGGCGTCGAAGGGGTTGGTGAATTGTACAAAGGCGTATCCCTTGTGCATAGATATCCCTGCAACACAAACACATGCTTTTAGCCCTCTGTCCGCTGAGCATGCCAAGTAGATGGGGAATTGAAAAAGCTCGCGAATTTGAGAGGTCGACAAGTTTGGAAAAGGTATGTTATTGCAATGCATGTTTGAATTTTCTGTCTTAGAAAATAATTCTTGAAGGTTTTTTAACAGCAAGAATATCGTATACGAAAAAGAGTGTCAAGACAGTTAACGTGTAAGCCAGATAATAATGGTATCTCGATTTTATAAGTTCTAAACACCACTTAACTTCTCCTATTGATTAAACGAACTATTCACAGAAATTACTATTTTAGATACTTGCAAACTATCACGAAGCTATCACGTTACTTATTTTAATTTAATAATTTTGGTTCTAAAAAAATATGTAGTGAGTATAAAAAAGTTAAACCCAACAAGCGAACTTAAGGTAAACGCACCGGAAGCCCACACTATTCCAATGCCTGCATTTATTTCCCTTTTAACGCGGTTCGCTTATAATATTTTACACAATACTGAATTTTAGAAAAAATTAATATAATTTTGCCCAACATTTGAAAAAGTGGGTTGGTTGATGTTCTCTCTATCCGATGCATTGCTTTTGAAGTTCTCTTTATTATAATCGTTCAGGAGGTAGTTTCTTTTATAATTTAGCGATATTTAAAAGTAGTATAAATGATTAAGTTTAATATTTCATGAAAATACACCTTTGTACACTAAAATTATGATTTTATCTATGGTGGGTTTAAAATTATATCAGTGTCAGGTTTTGGAACATGGACAAACGTTGGGTTAATTTGAAACAGTTACTAAACAATATTTAAAACCCTATTATTACGATGATTTTGGAAACTAGACTAAATTTAAAATCACACGTAATTACATTAATATAGGTTAAATTCCTATTTTTACGAAAACACAAGTTATTAAGTTCACTTAGTTTCTTAAATTGACAGGCACCACCCCGATGCGTTTACCTTAATGTACAAACGAATAAGTTGAAAAAAATAAAGCGAAGAGCGATGATAATTCAATAAAACTGCGCTATTCAAGTCCAGAAACAAAAATAACCTTCATATTTTTCCTCCTACTGATTCTACTTAAACACCTCTCATTTAAACTGACTTGACAAATAAAAATGTACTACGAGTGGACCTTTGACATTCACTGTCAAATGTGACAGTGACAAGATAATACTCTTAGTACCCACACGATTTATCTCCTGTAAAACAGTGAATACTCTAAAAGCTTTACTGGCCCATTAACAAAGTGTTAAACCGAGTGACAAATGCGGCACGCGGAGTCGTTACTACAGGCGTTATAGCGCGATATTTTATCGCAAACAAAAATCCTCGGCTAATTGGTACTATTTGTATTCCGTGGCAATTTTTCTCCGCACCCTGTCAATTCGCGTATTCAATACCAGGAGGATTTAGAGAAGCTTAAACTATCTCACCGTTATCTTTGCTTCAAAAGTCATCATAATGTTTTTCTTTCTTTAAATGTTGTTTAAGAACTAGGACCACAGTGGATTTGTACGTTGATTTTTGGCATGTGATCTCTTTATCTGTTTTAAATGCAGTTACTGTAGTTGAAAAATCTTGCCTATTTAGAGTTTTTTTTACATATATAAGGACGTGTTACTACAAATATGCATACAAAAAGAATTGCGTAAAAGGTTATCAGTGCATGTTGTACAAGGTGTTTTTTTAACGCAACCCAAAAGTTTATTTTGATAGTGAATGATTATTACCCCGCATGATCCCCATATTTGACGCCACTATATTATTTTCTTTTGGGATACATAAAAATTAAGGCCTACGAAAACAATTCATAGGATATTCAGCACCTCAAAACAAACATAACAAATTTAATGCAAGAAACTCAAAGGTAACTCTTGCAACACGTGTTTGGAAATTATTTGCTGGAGAGAGCATAACTTAATACAAATGCCAATGGCGGATTGTTTGAACACATAATATAAACTAAACGTGATCAAAGTTAAATAATAGGTGGTACAAAACGTAAAGATTAACAAAACAATACTCATTTTCATATTTATATGTGTATTATTCAATCTTAAAAATGGGTTGCGTTAAAAAACACCCTGTATTATTTTAATAATTTTCATGTACAACGATTAAAAATTTTAACAAATTGATTGAGAAATAACTATAATAAACAATGAAATCATCTTTCCACTTTCCCTGGGCCAGTAAACATAACATAACACTATTTCACTTGGTGACAACAAAGATTAATACAATAACCAACCCCTAAGTCCCCTAACAAGGCAGGTGCGTTTGTCAGGGTAAACATCTGGTCGGTAGGTTGTTGCGGTCGCAGTGTTGGTGTAGGGGGTTGGAGGGGTTGGAGGGTTGTGGAGGGGTTGCAAGGGAGGGTTTGTGATCGTTCAACGTCACAGTGCGACCTGTCGGCAGACGATCCGACTGATGACGTCACACGATTAGATCCGAGGACATCGACTTATTTAAGACAAGTTAAAACGTGAAAATAAGACTCCACAGCTGTAATATTTAAAAGTGAATTAACTTAATAATTCTTAAGTTAGTGAAATTCTTAGTCCAAGTAGAGGCTATGAAGCTATCAGACGTCAACACAATTAATATAGCATGATAACAAAACAATACTGCATAATAACAAATTAAACATTAAAACTTTTAAATTTCAAAATTATAATAACAATTTTTCAAACGTATTATAATTTTAAGACACAACAACATCCCTTTAAAGTTTTCGTTAATAAGAATAAGTGACCCAATAAAGAGTCTTTTTTTCGGATCTTTCGGATCTTTTTCCAATCTAAATGATTAACCTCTCATATTCCGAATGTATAAAGTCAAAATAAATCTATTTAGTGTGTGTAATTGAAAAGTGCATACAAAATTAATAAAACAGTAATATTTACTCATTTATTACGAGAAGGCATTTCTTGGATTAAAGATCTCCTACAGTTCCGACCGATGTTTCATAGCTTAGGTGTTCGTTGGGAAGAGCTTGGTGTGACGTTGTGTCAAAAAATTTATGAATGTTAAACCCTAAGGGAAGATGCCTCGAGGCCCTTAAAGTTTGGAACTGCCCTGTAAGGTTTAACATTGGATTAGAAGTTTCAAGCTGATCATTAAACCCTTGTTTTATCAGAAGAGGAAAATAAACAAAACTTAAAAGCTATCAAGCAGCGCTTGTCCACTAGTTACTAACATACTGTATTTTAAGAACCCGTGATAACTTCATCTCTGTTAATCTGTACGGGTAAGATATCAATTCCGTGGAAATACCAATGATAATCTATCAAAACAAATCAAAATTTCCCAAAGACCTTTCATGAAAATAATATTTTGATAAAAGGAACACCATGGATTGTCGATGGAGATATAAAAATGTAGATATCATTCAATAAGTAGTTCAAATTGGAGGAAATCCATATCGCAATAAAGTTGAGATGATCCGGGGCGGTCTCGTGTCGTTGATGTGGAAATGCTCGTCACGTCATTCTGAATTGAGTGGAAAATGAATTTTCATAACTCAGTCAGCCAGAGTCGATGTAGTGGATGTCTTTGCTTTCAACATTGAACCTGCTTCTTGGGTAACATGATAAGTCACGGATAATTCTGATATGCAAGGATTAATTATCCAAATTAAATTTAATATATTGACTCACTTATGTTGCGTTAAGTATTTTTAAAGTCAGACTAAACTCGATTGTTTAAAGTGATGTAAAAGTTACGTAGTTTACATTATTTCGTGCAATTCTAAACTATTATAGTCACCAACATTATTCGACAAAAAAAATTTTATGAATATCGTAAATGATGGAATATTACTGTTGAAATTATGTGTCTATGAAATACAATAAGAGAATAATAACATACATAGCTTTATATACAATAAACGTTTCTTTTATTACAATTGAGTGTATTCAAAAAAAAAGTAATGGGACATCATGTAACGTACAATATATTTCCAAATTTCTGCAAAAAGGATCAAGTGTCATAAAACCTAACGAATCTAGTTTTTTTACAGACAAATCGTGTTGAAATTCGCCGTAAATTGTGGAGCTAAATTGTTTTAAATGATCCATATAAACATGTGGTTGATTTTAACATTCATTGTTACCAGTTAGCAAACAATTTCAAGTTTTTTTAAAATATACTTTGAAGGCAAAAATACATTTGGCAATGCAGATACAGTTTAAGAAGGTGATGATTAGGAAGTATTGTCGAGAAGTTCCATTGGAGGTAATGTGCGTTATCTCAGGTACCTGAGGTAAAATATGTTCGCCACTTGCACAATAATGACCTCAGATAACCTGCTATCACACATAAATGCTTTCATAAATTGGAAAATATTATCATTTTCTTTCGCATTTTTGTGTTATTGTTTCCTTGTCTTTCATAGTAGCAAACTTCCAATGAATATTGGAATATGTTTAAACATCATGGTTAGACGAGATCAAGACTAACTTTTAGATGCAGAATTCTGATCGTTATTTTATGTATTCTTATTGTTGGTGAGTGTGCATAACAAAAAAAAATTGCTAAATAATTTTATTTTATTTTCTGTGTGATTGGATCTTTTACGTTCTTCAGTGGGTCAGGCAAAAACCGAACTAAAATTGATTGGAAAAAGCTGGACACTTTTGGTACCTCAACAACTGCACGACGTAGATTAAAGTGTGTGATCAAAAGAATTAAAAGAACTATAGGATTTTGTATGCAGCATATCGAAATCTAGAAAATGTGTTTTTCCATATTATATATAGAATCAAAACTATTATCCTCTATATGTTAATTTTCTTGTTTTGGTATGAATCCCATCAACGGGATAGGAAGCCTCCAAAAATTCCATAATTAGTGTTGCAAACTTATTTTAACTTGCATATTTCTAAAGCAAATCATAGCTACGTTTAAAAGCCGGAGAATAATATTATTTAAAGGTCTTAAAACTTATCCCACTTAGAGAATCAGTCAAACTACTCCTAGCCAACACCTGGAGAGAAAGACATTCACAAAGATGCGTGTATGTAAATAAATACAAAGATTCATAAGCGGAAAAACAACTTTGTCCATAATTTAATTTCTTATATTCTATCATTTTCATACAGTAAATGTCACATAATAAACATATTTCCAACATTAAACTGAACCTACTTGGCGATAAGACCGTGTCCGAAGTAGATTAATCATCTTGTCAGGAAGGGACGAACAGGCGGCAAGATGTTTACCCGGCTAAACATTTGTATTCAAACTTAGTGCGAGCAGAGTTAATTAATGGGCATCACATCATCGCCCGTCTGCAGCTTTTGATAAATGAATTACAGCCCTGTATACCGGTGACACAGCAAAAGGGATATGTTTTTGTAAAAGTATATAAATTCGGTGAAACGTATTTGGACCAATGTTTTATAACCTTATAACAATATTAAAAAAGTTATCCCATATTCGACACAGAATCAAGTGTACAGCTCTGAATTAAAAATTTTTACCGAGAAAAGTTTAAAACAATTAAGCTTTATTAATTATAATCGGTCGAAAAAGGTTGTATTCGTTAAAAAACCTTGATTTCCGACAAGAAACCGGTTATAATTTTGAGAAGCTTCAAATAATCTGTTTTTATCGACAAAAATATGACTTTAAGAGCTTTTTTAACCTCTTAATAAAATGTAAGTTGAAGAGCAGAAAGTCCTTATGAAATGTGAACCACTTTAGCCTTCTGCAAGACAACCTGTATTAATTTTTTAGTGTTTATTCAGCTAGTACAATAATAAATGGCAGAATTTAAATACATTTACAGCCCTTAAACTGAAATTTGCCATTAAGGCTTTGAATCAATTTTCGACCTTTGCACTTCTCACAACCTCATATTGACCCAACTGTACGAATGGGACAACTGACCCAACCTCATGTTGACGGGACACTTCTCGAACATCTTTCTACTAGTTCTCCTTTGAAAAAATACTTTCACCAACACATTATAAAACCGCACAATCATCTGTCAAAACATCAAACAACCAAAGGGACCACGGAATTCTCAACGAGTATTAATGGCGGTCAGCTGTTGCTGTGACGGCGACGCCCGCGCCGCGCCGCGAGTGTCAGGTGACGCTTTGACGCTGGGATACCTCGTCAGTCACTCTGCCGCCGCCGTGACCGCGCCGACAGTCTTGGTGTTGCTAAGTGGCTGAATAATTACTAGACATTCCTCCTTAATTTTTATTTTCTTCCCCCTGGCATAGTATATGGAGAAAGTATTGTTTTTTCAAAATTTTCGAATTTGACTTGTTAGTGAAAATATTTGCCTTAGTGCTCCCTGAATCTAAAAACGGTGATTTTTGGAGTGGTACATGTCTGTCCGTTTGGAGTGGTGTGTGTATGTGTATGTAAACTAAGGTCGAGACAACACCAGTGGACTGATTTTCATGAAATTCGGTATGAAGGTATAAAACTCTAATATCTGTAGGTTTTTTATTTCTTTTATTAATTTTTAACGGTATTTAAAAGTTTATAAAACAACAAAATATCCAAATTTTTCAAAAACGGCTCTATTAATTTTCATAAAAATTTATAGAAATTTTTAATTTAAAAGTTTATAGAGCTTAACTTAAAATGACAAACATACACCACCCGACTGCCTGTGAAAATGCAGGTTCAGAAGTTTAAGGATTTAAGTAACTAAACAAACTTTTCTAAATTACTTAAAGTCTTAAAAATTAATCTAAGTATACTAGCAACCATTAAATTTGGCTTCAAAAATAATATTTTGAATTATTAGTATACATCAACTGGTGGCGGAGACAACTGATATTTTCATTTGGTGGTGAATGCAGTATGTTGTCTAATATTATTCTTAAGGCAAAACAACCAAAGGGGCCACGGAATTCTCAACTAGTATTAATGGCGGTCAGCTGTTCGCTGCGACGCTACGCCCGCGCCGCGCCGCGAGTGTCAGGTGACGCTTTGACGCTGGGATACCTCGTCAGTCACTCTGCCGCCGCCGCGACCGCGCCGACAGACTTGGTGTTGCTAAGTGGCCGAATAATTGCTAGACATTCCTCCTTAATTTTTATTTTCTCTTTCCTTGTATAGGATACTGAGAAAGTATTGTTTATTTTCTCAAAACTTTCGCATTTGACTTGTTAGTGGAAATATTTGCCTTAGTACTCCCTGAAACTAAAAACAGTGATTTTTGGAGTGGTGTATGTCTGTCCGTGTAGATGTGTGTGTGTGAATGTAAACAAAGTTCGAGACAATACCAATGGACTGATTTTCATGAAATTCGGCATGAAGGTATAAAACTATAATATCTGTAGGTTATTATTTTTTTTATTAATTTTTAACGGTATTTAAAAGTTTATAAAACAACAAAATATCCAAATTTTTCAAAAACGGCTCTATTAATTTTCATAAAAATTTATATAAATTTTTAATTTAAATGTTTATAGAGCTTAACTTAAAATGACAAACATATACCACCGACTGCCTGTGAAAATGCAGGTTCAGAAGTTTAAGGATTTAAGTAACTAAACAAACTTTTCTAAATTACTTAAAGTCTTAAAAATTAATCTAAATATACTTGCAGCCATTAAATTTGCCTACAAAAATTATATTTTGAATTATTAGTATACATCAACTGGTGGCGGAGACAACTGATATTTTCATTTGGTGGTGAATGCAGTATGTTGTCTAATATTATTCTTAAGGCAAAACAACCAAAGGGACCACGGAATTCTCAACGAGTATTAATGGCGGTCAGCTGTTGCTGAGACGGCTACGCCCGCGCCGCGCCGCGAGTGTCAGGTGACGCTTTGACGCTGGGATACCTCGTCAGTCACTCTGCCGCCGCCGCGACCGCGCCGACAGTCTTGGTGTTGCTAAGTGGCCGAATAATTGCTAGACATTCCTCCTTATTTTTTATTCGTATGTTTAACTTTTAAGAATAATTTTTTAGGAACTATAAATGGCTCAAAGTGCTAGATGAATATGAGGTAAGGGGAAGTCAATACAGTTGGGAGATAATATTCTTAAGGTGGGTTTCTGGGATCGGGATTAAATCTAATCTCAGACTAAATACCAGTTCAAACTGGTTTTTACTTTAGAACCGCAGAAATCGGGTATCCGAGCTCAAGAAATCCTTAACTCCAGCAGTATTTTTAATTCGAATATTATCTCGGATGGGATAGTACCGGACTCATTTTGATTCTCGCGGGTTTTTGAGTCAAGAGGAACTTAATCCTCAAATTAAGTATTTATTTTTTCAGGTTTCGGAGCCAACATTTAATGCACAACTGGGCAAGTCGAGTATTATTTTAATAGTTAATATTCTACAGTTTCATACCCGAATATTCTATGTAAAGCTAAATGTAGGAGACTAGACTAAGGTGAGTTGTAAATATCTAAGAAAGGAAAAAGAGCTTACTAAAGAGTGTACTGAGGCGAGATATTAGGAGGAGCAGACTAGCAGGAAAATCGAAAGTCAGGGTGGTATTAAATCCTAAATTAAACATGGAAATAACTACGCTCACAAATAATGATTCAGTAGACAAAGTACTGGGTGTAAACGTTATGGAAATACCAAGATCAGTAGTAATGGCCTTGGTAGTAAGCAAAGCACATTTCGTAAA
Source organism: Flexamia atlantica (assembly GCA_035578135.1). Classification (NCBI taxonomy): domain Eukaryota; kingdom Metazoa; phylum Arthropoda; class Insecta; order Hemiptera; family Cicadellidae; genus Flexamia; species Flexamia atlantica. The sequence continues at coordinate 2,079,924 of JAQJVK010000028.1, forward strand.
ATAAACATTCTGTAGATAAAATGTAACAACATTTTAGAATTATTTTATACGTTCTCCATTTATGATGAGCGAAATTAAGTTCCAAGACATTTCACGAGTTAGAAAGTAAACGTGCCTTAATTGGGGTTTTAAAACTTTACATTAAAAAAGAACCATCGATTTTTTTGTCTTTTTACATAGTAATTATTAGGGATACAAAGAAACTATAGATTGGAATATATAGTGCACTTTTTGAGACGGTACAATCTACGCATATACTTTAAAACTAACAATTGGAAAAAATTAAAATACCGAAATTTATAAAATGAAGTTTTTACAATTTATGAATCCACAGATGACGAGAAGATAAATTTAATCATATATGTGTGTATTAAGTTTTAAACCTTTATTTGTATTTCGATCATAACTGTAGGTCAGTTAATTAAATAATGATGCATCAATAAAAATTCAGTCCAGGTTTACAGATTATCTTGTAGGTTAACATTTAACATTAAATCCTAGATACTATAAGAAAAGCTAAATTTAACAGTTCGAGAGAAAATTATAAAATTATTGTGTTCCAAATAATGAGAGCATTCCTATGTGTGATAGTAGGCTATTTCAGTCATTACAGTGAGGGTGGTGAACATATTTTAGCGACACCTGAGATAGCGCACATTACCTGTAATGGAACTTCTGAAAAATATTTTATAATCATCACGTTCCTGTATTTTCATTTATTCCTTTCATGAGATGAAACATAGGTCATACATCAATGCTTTTAAGGATTTAACCGCGTAAAATGTATTTATTTATTTCATTTTCAACGGCTAACGCCAATACATAAATGGATACAGTAAGTGAAAACTTGCATAAATATAATGCCGGACAAAATTCCAAGATGCAGTTGATATTTTACAATATATAAATAAATAGTTGTTATATAAAAATAGTAGTTATAGTTGTGATAATAGTGTTATAGTTGTAGTTATATAAAATGGGAGGAAATATTAATTTGTTTAGTTACCTTGTAACATGAAGTCAAGTATTTAACTGTTACAATAAAACTTCTGTACTGGATTCCACCTCAGCAATAGAAACTGTCTTATCATGGCAATGGTTATGGTGGCACTATTATCAATGGTGGCAGATTATACGGTGGGTTGTTTCATTGGAGAAAACATCAAAGTTTTATTAACTTTTAATTATAAACATTGGTTTTCTAGCAACTAAAAAGACACTTACTCAATTTAAACAGTAGAACGAATTCCATAAAAATACCCTAGAGATTTAGGAATTTATATTACAAACCCTTACTTACACAATCGCAAAGATAAATATGAGGATCGTCAAAATGAACCAATGCTGTATGAAAAAAGAGGGACCATAGAGTATGAGGGAAGGGTATCTAAGAAATGTGAAAAAATGTTCATGTTTAAAACAATTAAACCCCAGTCCGATTCAGCTGCTAATTTATTTTAATTACCTATAACTTGAAAAAATAAGCCTAAAAATTTTTGACACAAAGTGATGTCACTCTTCTGCATTGAAATTGAAAATAAAATACTTATATTAATCTTAATATTTAATTTTATTGTCTGAACATTCCGTTTTTAAATTTAAGCACTAAATCGTCATCAGCAAATAGAATATTTCTACTCAAGTATGAATTAGAAGTATGAATAATAAACGATGTACACATTTTCCAACTAACCGCAATAAAAAGCTGATCCGTATCGAAGAGGCTTACGTGGCTTACGCAAACTTTTTTCATCTGAGCCCGAAGCAACTCGGCTTCACGTCCATCATTGCATTGGATATTAATCTCCATAAAAAAGTACAAGAGGAAAAAAATTTTTATTTTGTAATATATCATCTGATATTCTTAATTTTATATTTTGTATGAATTACTAAAGTCAATGGTATTACTGTTCTAAAAATGTAAGTTTTTCCTAAATACAACGAAAACTTTAGATAAAAGTTCATTAGCAATGTTGAATAATTATTCCAACTGTTAATTTATTTACATTTCTTAATCCAAGCTATATAAAAAACGGGTACTAAGGAAAGTTAAAACTCCAATAGAGCAAGAACGTGAAATGGCGTCTCTTCAATTTTTTAAAACTAATAAAATATATACATAAAAAACACTGATTTGATTAATGTAATGATGGTGTGTGACTTAGCAATGCCAAAGTGATCAATAATTTGGGCCTGGGGAGGCTGCGGTACACCAGCTGATTAATGACGTCATTTATGACGTCACATGTGTTGCTCTGACAAACTGTTCTGATGACCTATTATCTAGAGGCACGGTCGTGTCTCGTCGCCAAGTCCACCAGCAGACGACGAATGAACGACGTGAGTGACTATATTAACAGCGCAGATTAGGAGCCGATTTTTCACTTTTCAAAAAAGAAAATTAGAGCCTTGATTTAATATAACTTCGCTTCAACATAATAAACTGGCCAAAAAAACTTCAAAAAACACGACAGTTTGTTTTAAATACTTCTATTAAGTTAATAATAAACGTTAAAAGTCACCAAAAAAGTTACCGGTTTTGCACTTTTGAACGAATCCTCCACCTCGATTTGTTCAGAAAGCCTAGCGACTTTATTTCTCATCAGAATTGAATGAAACTTCACACTCACTCCTATTTTTTCTCGTAGTAGTGCCTTTTGATAGTCTGAACAAAGTTTGAAAGCACTAGATATCAAAACTAGTAACTTTTTAAATTTTCATTTCAAATCATCGTTGATATTTCAAATGTAAACAAGCTTAGTCCACGAAGAAACTATTTCGTCAGTAAAACTTTGATCAGCTGGTAAGTTTTAAGCGTATTGGAGAGGACGGTAGGACAGGAGATACGCTTGTAATTTATTATTCTTTATATTGTGATAGGTTTATTTTTTTAACTATTATTTCAGGGTTCTGTACCAATGAAACCTATTTATATAGGTTTACAAATATCTATATAAATTATAATGAATGTGTGTCTTATATAGTCTATTTCCGTTTTACCCAACCTAAACTCATGTTCAAGATTCGAATCGTTTTAAATTTATGTTCAAAGAATGGTATTTCATTACTAAATTACTAAAGTCTGCCAAAATGAAAGGGCCGGTTTTCATCAACAAAGTCATCGTCACAGTACCTCCAGTAAATACTCTAATCTCCTTGTTTGAACAGAAGCAATATCAGCTGTTTGCGGAAAATTTGTCAGGTAAAAAAGTACAGATTCATACATTAACTATAACTAGTGGATCCGAGCGCACGGAATCGTGCGCTACTCTAGCAGTATCATATCATATCACGTATAAATACGAAGTTTGGTTGCAGACGCAAGTAGGCCTAATCTTACAGAGGTAGAAAACGGCAATTCAACTCTTTAACATTTTATATTTAAAGATGAGTTTATTCACAAACTGGAAAAAGTCAAAGATTATAGTCATAGCGCCGAATGTTTGATAAGGTCTATCATAAAAAAATCCTAATTCAAGAATTATCCAAAGTTTGAGGGTTCACGATTTTGTCACAAAGTATGTCCACTGGTGGTAGAGCGAGGAACATCGATCCCCAGCACCCAGGGTTAAATCTCGCCAATAAATAATAGCAATTTGTTTTGTGATAATACCGCAACCTTTCGGGTGCATGCATATTAAGCTGAATATCTGCAATGCATGTCCATTGTAACTACTAATCCTGGTCCTAAGAATACCCAAACTGCCAAGGGTTAAGTACCGTTTGCATCTAGAGTTTCATTGAATATTGTACTTATAGGTTAAACATATAACCAGCTGTTTCAAGTTAATTAATTTAAATTCTATTGGCTGTATACTACAGCGCCTTATCAAGGCCACACTAGTGCGGCCTTGTTTATATCCTATGCGATCCAGCATCTGGTAAATAATATTTATTTGGTTTTTAAAATTCTGATAATGTATCGTACTATGCAAATGCAAAAATACAGTGTATTTTAAACTGCCAACTTATCACAACCTCCATAACAAACTATGCCATTGATTCCCCTATGATTAAAGTAGCCATATCCCACCAAAAAACGACCAAATTTTAAGTCCAATAAATATCAGAAATCAGTTCGGACCTCCTTTTAATGCAATCGAACAACAAGATTGTGCTGAATTTTTCATTCAACTAATAACATTGTATCAACCCCTTGAATTTCATTTAAAATATATGCTAAAAATTACGACAACATGTTCAAACTGCAACCACAATGTGGATGTAAATGCGAGTAACTTTATTTTTCCAATTTTAATTCCTCACAACACTAAAAAAGCAAATTTGAAGAATTATTCAACCGTCAGTGTGAAAAATGGCAACCAATTGTGGACTCAAAGTGTACCTATTGTTGCAACCGCAACTACTTACAAAATACCCACGTCGCAGCAAACCTGCATACTCAACGAATTTCCAATTACAAAGTATCCAGTAATTAATCCATTAGGCTATTAAAAAAAGAAAAATAAACAAGTGATATATTTATATATTAAAATTATAGCTATTATAGCTTGTTTTACAAACCCTTTGTAAAAAAATATTGGTAAATGACTTAGTGACAAAACACAAAAATTTCATATAATGAAGTAGGCAAGAATGTTTATTTTTTAAATTATATTAACATAACATTGTTTAAAAACCAAAATTCTAATCAATAAATTGATAAACTGAGAAATTACTCAAAGCGATTCCTTGAAAACCTCAGTAGAGAGTAAATGGGAAATTGACTAAGCCAACATTCTGCTGCCCTATTACTATAAAAACAGGGGGAAAATGAGAACTCGGAGACCTTATGGACTTAGAGGAATGATTTAAAATACCACATTGTTTGTTTTTCGAGCTAAATTCAATGGTGCAAACAATAATTGGATAAATATAATTTTTCAATTTGAAAAACTCAAAAAACCCATTTTTGGGGGGTAAAATCGAGCCTTTACCCCACTTAGGATATGTCGATCTGGCTGGTTTACGAACTCGTCCAAGAGAATCTAGTTTTACATGTCTGTACCAAATTTTGTTGCGATCGGAGGATATTTACGAGAGTTATCGTGCTGACAGACACTCAAAAAATGAAAATTCTATTTCCCATATAAGCCCATGTTAAATTTTGAAACAAATCGTGATTTTTGCTGGAAAAATGCGTTTTAACAATAAACTCAGTTCATATCCAGAAAGTACACATAAAAAGCTGACAAATAATATAAATATTAATATGATTGCTGAGGTTACCCTGAACGGATATTTTTTTGTCCATTCTGTTCTGTTAAAACGACTGTAATAGCTTATTTCTAAGGAAATTCGCTAAAACAATAATTTCGAGCAAAAGTAACTATTTGATTTTTCAGTTACAACTTCGGAATTCATTCAACATGAAAATTACAAATCTTCTCATACCAGGCTTAAAATACAGAAATTAAAATAATTGGAAACACATTCAAAGTGAAACATGTTATATTAAATTTAGGAGAAACTACAAAATGTGGTTATTATATTTCACTAGTGGCTTGAAGGGACTAAACGCCCCTAATAAGAAGACATTCAAACGATCCTCAGTTAATATATAGTACCTGGTGGACCGAGCCTTGCTCGGTGTTATTTCATATTTACCAGTTCATCCATAGTTACTATAAAATATTTCGATGTCATAAAACTTATAAATATAAACCTTTTTTATTGCTCCATGGACTCTTCATCCCTTTTGATGTATTTCCCCTTGATGGCTGTAGATACCAAACAGCTGTTATGATTACTTCATTTGTTTACACTTTCCTTGTTTATTTTCATTGCTATCACGGCAACCCATAAGGCCAATGTTAAAATTTTATAACTTAAAAATTCGATTTATTGCGTTATTAGATTTTCTCTGGCCAAGTAATCTGCATAAAAGACGTTTTTGAGTCGGATTACAGACTTTGAAGGAAATTATCGGAGCCGTTTTTGACATAATTGTGCAAGCAAGCAAACAAGCATACAAGCACAATAACATTACTCATATAAGAGTATAGGATAGGATACGCCTAGGATGAAATACCCTCATAGCAAACTGGCTTTTAAATCTACTATTTGTTAGATATACCTCATAGTTTTCAATCAAATTTCAGCATCACATGTTTTATGTAAACAAAGCTGTCGTTTTTAGATCCCAGTGCAGATATTTTACGTTATTTATTTCTTGTCTTCTGGAAAATTTCAAGCAATTCCAGTATCTTTCCCGCCATCACGGTAGAGGTACCTTTAATTTGAGCCCATTCCCATCTTTCTACGACTTGCCAAATCTTTCTTAATCTTTCCTTGTACCTAAATATCAAGAAGTGACTATATGGCGCAAAGAATGTTTACGTAATATTATTTTTAAAAGACCGCCTAAAACATCTGTGAGAACAACTAGAATACATCGGTTATTGCATTCACACTATATACTGTCTATATTAAATATTTATTTATTTTATTTATATAAAGATTTACTTTAAATGTTATATTTTACTACATTTATCTATTAAAAAAACAGTGATATCATACCCAAAAACACAAAGTGTTGAAGGGTCGCCAAGCCCTAAAAATATGTGATATCAAAGTGCATACCAAGTCAATTTAATTTCCTGTAGTCCAACAATGTTCATTAGAATACATAATTAAATTTGTTTGAATGCTATATTGTTCTGAATACTGATTATAATTCTTCTACATGTACTTGGCCAGCAGCTTATGAAGTTATATATTTATGTTAAAAGTCTTCTATGTAGGTCACTTTTGAAAATACAAACGTATAACTAACTTAGCGTCTGTTAAGCTGCTGGCCAAGTACATGTAGAAGAATTATAATCAGTATTCAGAACAATATAGCATTCAAACAAATTTAATTATGTATTCTAATGAACATTGTTGGACTACAGGAAATTAAATTGACTTGGTATGCACTTTGATATCACATATTTTTAGGGCTTGGCGACCCTTCAACACTTTGTGTTTTTGGGTATGATTATAAGATACAATACTGTATGGTACATCAATCAAGAGTATAATTTTTAGGAGGATAAAACGCTTCGTTCAAGATTATACACTACAAGCTAATTTCAAAATATTATTTTAGAAACATGTAATTTACAAATTAATTTCAATATTATATGCATTTTTGGCTCAATTTTATAACTATTTTGTCTGATTTTATGTGGATCTGCAATTATCTTTGGCAGTGTACCAACCGATTTCATACATAATGCTTCAGCCAACGTATACATAATGCTTCAGCATCAACACGATGCATATTTTTATAATATTCAAGAGTTCAAACACGTTTCATGTGTGAAACAAAAGTATTTATCGATAACGCAGTGATATAATTGTTGCATCATCTTTCCTAGGGACTTCATCAGGACATAAAAACAGGGTGTTTTTTTAAACGCAACCCAGAACTTTATTTTATCAGTTATTATTCCCTTATCAGAAGGATTATTCCCTTACAACATCATCGGATTTGACCCCACTTTATTATTTTCTTTGGGAATGAAAAAGGACGGCCTACAAAAACAATTCACAGAATATTTAGCACCTCAGAACAAACATAACAAATTTGATACAGGACATTCAAAGAGGTACTTAGCAAAAAGTGTTCAGGAATTTGATGGAGAAAGCACAACCTTGTATAAATATTAAATGGCGGACTGTTTGAACACATTAAGTAAGCTAAATGTGATAAAACTTAAATAATAGGTTATATAAAATGTAAAGATTAACAAAACAATACTCATATCCTCTTTGTATGTGCATTATTCAATTTTAAAAATGGGTTTCGTTAAAAAAACACCCTGTATTTCAAAAACTTGAAAACAATTATTTAAATGCAAAATCACATCTCAATCTTCGTCACACATTATCGTTTGTATTATTGTAAAACATACTTTAGGGTCTGGTGCAGTAGCGTATAGTACAAAATCAGAATTACACACTCCTACGTACAGGGTGAATTGGACTTGTGACGTCTAATCGTCAACAATAGGAGCTGTTATCTCAGCCACACAGCCCGGGGGCGGCGGAGGATCCGTGGTGAACATCCGATCTTCCGGTGAGTGGCTGCAACAATCGCCTTCGCCCACCCCTACAGATCCTTCCCCTTTCATCCTGTCATATATAAACGCCTTGAGTGAATATTGATAAATGTTTGATAGTAGTATATCTCATTACCAGTGCCACAGATGAAACAACACAATGATAGGCAACCCAATGCACTTCTTCGTGTCCGTTTTTTTCGGGCGGCGTCAAGATTGCTAGATTGTTTTGTCACCCATATTGCATCGGTATTAGGAACGACTTCGTCAATTTTAAATCTTAAGGTCCTGAAGAACAGATATAGCTAATGATAACTTTGTCATAAATGCGATTTGGGTGGCATAACAGCCATTGACACTCCTATAAAAAACGGGTACGAAAAAATGCATTAGGTTGCCAATCTGTATAGTCCTTCATCTGTGCTAGTACCGAAAATGACATTTTCCGGAGCGCGCTCAAGTTTCATGTGTGAGCTGAAGCCAAACACAGATTCACTTTTTCAGGTGCGATGCGAAGCCGAGCATGTGAAAGTGAGTTTCACGTACGAGGCGAGTCGAGCAAGCAATTGGAGCAAGTGCCGGAGAATCACTTTCGGTAAAAGTTATGAACTTTTAATCATAAAACACACACACATATATAAAGGGACATTTATAAAATAAAAACTTTCATATTTCTCAATAAAACCTTGTTTTGTAAGGAATTTGAAACATATCTGGAGGACTGCTTATGTTACTAATTTAACCAGTTTACAAGTTTCCCAAAAAGGTTTGTAAGACTAATTCTAAAAAAAGGAAAATTTGAACATTCGTGGCCTTTGTTTTGTAGGTTAAGAATTCTACGTTTAAGACATTTGTTTATTTATAAAGTACTGAATATGTTTTATCTTAGAAGTGGAAACATTCCCGTACGAAATAATAGAGAAAATATGCGATCTGGTCTATCCTAATACATTCCTAAATCAAACAGAACTTATTTCAGTCTTTTGTTTTCATATATTGCTCCAAGAATCTTTAATGATTTGCCTGATAACATAAAGGAAGTCTATACATTGGCCAAGTTTTTAAAAAGAATTAAGGCACTGTTGTTTAGTTTGCAGGATGTTAGTCATATGCTTCATTTCATAGTCTAGGGTCTTATTATGTAATTACAAATTTAAAAGTTATGTTAAAATTTTCTCCTTTAATTGATAATTAACTATATTATTTTTTTTAGCTCGCACTCATATATGTAAAGTTTATGTATTTAATCATAAGTTATTTTAGTTTTTTTTTTAATTTTAAAGTGTTTTTCATTGGAAGAACTTTATTTTCTTTAAAATTTATGCAAGGGATGGTAACCTCAATACAGTTTTATCCTACAGAGATACCTATATTTTTTACACTATATATACTATGTACAATACTTGTAACATTTGTGTGTAATGAAAAATCAAAATAATTCCATTCTATTCTTTCAAACACGTAATATGCTAACAAAAGCAAAACTAGCTTATGCCTATTCCTGTTAATATTTTGATAACTAAACACTAAAAACAGCTGATTTGAATCGTAGAAATGGTAAAGAAACATTAGAACGCGTATTGGACAAATGGAAAACTAGCTGAGGGCAAGAGAAAGTAAATTTGGAGCAAGAGAAAATTAGCTGATCGTTTTTCCCATGCTCTAAATAAATTAGAGCTTGGGAAGCGATCATTTTCGTTAAAATCAGCTGTTATCGCAAATAGCTACTTTTGGTTCAAAGTGATGACAAGTACGATTCTTCAGTGTTAAATTATCAAAGCTTTTTGGGAGTCCCATATTATTAGCATTCCCTAATTTAGGACTTATAGTTAGGCAATACGATTTTTGCTATCTTCGGATTAATATTTTTATTCAACAAGGTTGCTAAAGAATCAAGATATGTAGGAAATTAACTTTCTTCAAGGAACAACGAGATAAGATAAGCTTGAACAAATGGCGCTCTTACCAAAGAACCGAGTTGAGTTAATTTCCTTTTTGAATATTCTCAATGTCAATTCACTGGGTGTGTCTTAAACCAATAAGAAACATTAGTTTCCTTACTTCTTCGGATATAGAATCAGACGACTTTCTAGCTTACCTCTTAAAAGTTAGGGAGTTAAAGATTTAATCTTATAAACGATTTGCATAATTTAATAATCTCACTATTTACTGACTAAATTAACAAAAAAAGCGACACAAAATAACTTTATTCAACTTTCCCTTACAATGGTGGCTTTTAAAAACTTTCATTGAGTCTTCATAAATAATCTCTTAATTTTGTCACCATTATTACTTCACTCAGACAGTTAGTTGCTGTTCAGTTGTCGCCAAATTTAAAATTATGAATTCTTAACATATTGTCATTAATTTATATCCCGTTTTAAATAAAGTCGATATTCTTTTCTTTTTTCAGCCTACCTGACTCACAGGTTAGATAACTTCTCAAGGCCTACGCACAGGCACCTGCCCATGTAGGCCTAATCCTTACTACAGGCTTAGTTAATTGTTTTTACTATCACTTTATGTTATGTTATTTTATGTAATGTGTTGAATATTTTGTATGGGTAATTCATTTCATTTGATTTCAATACTATGCCATAAAAAATCTCCTAAAATAAAATTTATAAACTCTTTTGAAACTACACTAGTGACTCTAACGATGTAAAATGTCAGTGATTATTTTGTAGTCTTTGTTTATTAAAATACGTTTACTTAAAAATACGTTTACGTTTAGTAAAAATAGAAATTCATTCTTTAGAAGGTAATGCGTCACTTTATAAAACAGAGGTAATTCAATATTAAGGCACTGAGGTGATCCGACACCCCTCCAGGCTACAGGGACGCGGGAAGGGTGCCTTTGAACGGAGGCTGAGTGAGTTATGAAAATCCAGTTTCCTCTCAACCTGAGATGACGTGTGGTTGAAACCCCATCCTTCTCGACACCGCTTATCTCCCAATATCCGAGGTAATCGCAGATTTACATCTTATTCCTACTTGGTAATATCGATGGAGTCATAATAAATATTCTTTACACGTTCATTTACAATTTGAAAATTTTTGTACCTGGCGAAAATATAATATTGAAGAAGGGAAGAATGATATATCGATAGTGTTCAAAAGTGGTTATAGAAGCCCAAGTTTGACGGAAAATTAGCAAGTAAAGTATTTTCACGTCTTTTCAATCGTTTGACAAACTATATTTTTCGCGAACTATATTAAGACAAACGGTACTAATGAAAAATTACCATAAACTGGAATTTAAATCCATGTTTTCCTTGTTTTGGTAGTTTTATTATATTGAATATATTATTAGCTATTAGGCTATTTTTTAACTACACCCCCTTTTTTCGAGTACTTGTTTTACTCTAGTTGTTTCACAAAACTAGAGTAAATAGTAACTAGAGTAAACTAGTAATAGTAACTAGAGTAAACTAGATTTCAACTAATATAAAAAAACAATTGTCTTTGTTTATGGTTTATAGCCATCGCCCCAAATGCCGCGGCTATCGAGCTATTTGCAAAGTTGTATTGCAGTGGTAACACAAGAAAACCTATCATCTGAGTCAGCTGTTTTAAAGTAAACAACAGATGGGGCCAAAAAAGATTATGTTTTTTAACGCTTGGGTGCGATGTTACCGCAGCCTTAAGCCATAAGCCTATGGTCAAAGTATACTGCAGAAATGATGAAACAGCTACCTCATCACTTTGTTGAATTACTTTTTTGATTTTTTTTTGTCTATGGAGAAAAAATAAGCATTGCTTCTCAATGAGTTTTCCAGAAAAGCAGATTTCATGCAACATTAAAAAATATTTACTGGGACTGACTAAGATGGCTTTTTGAGACATCGGTCAAGGCTATATTTTTTACTCAAGAAGAGCTGGGTTGAAACCGGATGGTTCCGACATTGACATCACAAGCCTTGGCTTCATAGGCCTTATTAAGGGAGTTACCTAACTCCCTTATTAAGGGAGTTAGGTAACCTTATATGCTCCCTTCTTCTCTACAGACAGTTTTTTTTACTACGGAAAAAAAACGACTGACGTCCACGACTTCAGCTGATTCTTTTTCTCACTAGGAAGAAAAAGATTTTTTTTATCCTTGCAACACATTGATAAAAACTGTCGTTTTTGTAGCAGTGTTACGGAAAAGCAATTTTCATGTAACATTATCATTAAGAATATTAAATTGTACCGACTAAAATGGCTGATTCAGACATCGTCGGGTTTAAGGGTAGGGTGGTGACAATTGGAATTCCTCCGCGGTGGCGTCATTTTCAACAGGTGAGTCGATTCAACGCAGCCATCGCCGCGACACATTCCTGACTTCACACCTCAACCGTACTGCAGGCGCGTAGGAGAGTAAAATCAACAAATTAATCATGATGTAATGTTTTGTAGCTGAATTTTAACGCTTTTATTTTGCTTATAAATAACGCTCCCAAGCATTAGCGCCAATAATTATGTATCTTGAAGTTTTAGGTGTTGAATTGTATTTATGTTAATTTGTGGTAACTGTACAATATTAAATAATTCTACTTTGTTTTACAGTCATGCTACTTTTAGAATCTTTTTAGGCTATTTATTGATAAATACATGAATGTTCTTGTAATTTATCGTCTAACAAAAATAGAGGTGTTAATTCTGCATACGCTTGTCTCCAGTCAAAACTTTGTATGTGCTATCGTAAAATTCCAACTGGGCTGAACACGAATACGTAATAGTATATTTCATTATCAGTGACTAAAGTGACGCTTTTCGTACGAGGTCAAGTTTTACAACCGCTCAATATTACACGCTAAGTACTTAAGAAAACCAAAATATTACAACTTGTTTAACTATTTAATAATATGTTCCAAAGAGGTTTTCGTCTTGTTCTTGCTATAAAAAAAACAGCTTATTGCTTCATTTGCGTTAGGTTAGACTGACAACAACGAAGAAGTATCAATGTATTGAACGCATTGAATCAATGAACTATCGATTGATGAAATGAGCAAATTTACAAACTGATTAAACTACAACAATTCAACAATGAAATAAAACTGATAATAATAACCGATAACCACTATCGATGTAATCGATAGGTCACCATCGACGCTGACATACACACGTTTGCTGTTTTAGTACATTTTAAACGAACAGCTGACGTCCTCGACATCAGCTGATTCTTTTTCTTCCTAGGTTGAAAAAGAGCTTCTTTAAGCCCGCAACACATGTAAGGCAATAGTAATTTTTAAGCTTTGCTTAAGACCCACAGTGAAGAACACAACACCCTAAATTAAAGAAAAAAACTAAAGATAAAAAACTCTTCTTTTTTAATCGTCGACAACCAATAGAGAAGAAAGCAAACGTATCAACGTCAACAAATGGAAGCTAAAACAGAGCAAACAGTGTAAATAAAGCTCAGTACTTTACTGCGTTACCCACCGAACACTTTAAACGTAGAGGATCGTTTGATGTAGAAACGCCGCTAACAAGTCTAGGCTTTACTTTCCCGGCCGGTGAAAATGTGCGGCTATTTCAGCGACTAGCGTCTCTATAAATACAGCAAACCTGGTCAAGGTGGCCTAGGCTGGTCGACCTGGGAACTTCTTGATAGGAACACGTCAAATAAACTCGTTATATATTTACCTTATCTGAATAAGAGAATAGCAGGAGAATAAGACTAATAATTCTCTGATGGAACGGTAAATAATTAAGAACGAATAGCTTTCTCGTAGCAGCGGATTGAAAACATTCTAATCGTATTCCACTAGCCCAACGACCAGTGCCTATTGCTTTATTTTCCTCATGAATTGAATCATTTAGCCAATCTAATTCTCGAATTTTCTATCATATTGTTTGAATTAAGCTTTACTTTTTCGTTTAAGTTTTCTATTGTATATTTTTGCGATAATCTTTACCAATCATAGTCGATGTTTTTGCTGGAAGCGTTAACACTTGTCTATTTGAAGCATTGAGCTAGTCAGAACTACTTTTTTGAAAATATTTCGATATTTGCAAGAGTAAACATCTTTTAGTTTTTGTTCGTAATTAAGAATCAATAGATTGGTGATAGAGATTTTACTACAGGTAACAATAGCCAAAACGACAAAATCAATTCAACAATTTAATCGGCATCATCTGCCATCCTCTATATCTTAACAAAAAATATATATTGTTATTTTTCACTTTCATTTAAATTTATTACTTTATATCAAAGTAATTATTTCATACATTAAAAAATTTGCTTTTTGATCTACTAAACAGAACTCACCTTGGATTATTTTTAAAACTTAATATCAGACACAACCAGCTTCTGTTAAAACTGTTAGGCACAGTTTACAATGACGGTTTTTAACAAACGAGTTCTTTTCAAAACAGGTTCTATGGTATTGGTGAAACATTTAACTGATTTTGATTACTGCGTCAAAGGTATTGTTCTATATAACTCTAGTAATTAGTGCTAAATATTTAAATATTGTCTTGAACATTTTTTTATTAAAAAACTGGTCTTCTATAATGCTATCCTTAAACTTTGTACACCTTATAAAAAGTACTCCATCGCAGTAACGTGATTCTGGAATAATGTTTTAGTGTTGAAGATTCAAGATCAAAGAGTATCTAATTAACGATGAAACTAATTACAGAGGAGGAGCATAAAAGCGCGCAAGCCGCTCTTCAGAAGAGTAGCCAATTTGATCACGTCTCGTTAGGACCGAGAGCGAGTTCGCCGCTCGCATCCTCTGCAAACGAGGTTCGCAGATTGCGGATGTGACATGGAATGATGAGGCACTATTCAGTTAAAAACAATTTGGTTATAAATAAGGAGTTTTGATTTAAATTGATCAGGCTATTTATGTTCGATGTTCACTGTAACTACTCAAATTTTTACGTGGTCTGTTTTCTTATGTCCCCAAATTAGTATAAAGACGAACGTACCAGAATATTAAGATCTCAAAATGTCAGATTATCCCGGATTGAGAAAGTTGTTGATCTACTTTAACTCAATACAAAAAATGTTTGGATTGTTTAAGGAAAATTTAGTTTTCTATCGCAAAGAAGATTAAATATATTTTGTTCCAATATTTTATGTTTTATAATGAAAAGTTTCTCACTTCACTACAATACATTCTCTTTTAAATACCAAGTCTTTTTATGAGGGTAAGTGGTAAGCACCTCTGCTAAACACGTGATCATGAAAATAAATATTGTTTTAAACCAAGAGTTTACAGCCTAACTGCTTCATACTTGACAAGAGGGTCCCACCTTATATGACAAAAATTCAACCAACTAATTGTTTAGTTTTTGTGGAAAACACATAATTTGTAAACAGCTACAACTAAAACTTTAAAAATTCGATCATTATGGGGTAACAATTCAAGTAGGTTTTCGGAAGCTCAGCTCCGGAAAAAACAATTCCAAATAAGGTCAAACAGTGGCCAGTGGGACGTAGCCAAGTGGGTGACAGTATATTTAGCACAGTTGACTTCCTGGCTCAACGCTCGTGTGTTTTGGTCTTTCTGTGCTCCGTTCACCTCTCAATGGTTTCAACAATATGTTGTTTAACAGTTATTTACCCTATAAAAAATGGTTTTTATTTATATCGTCCAAAAGATTACTTTCCGAACTCGAGTATCGGATCGTGCAAATAGGTATAGAGGAGATATCACCGCAACGAAAATCATACTGAAGTATTATTATCTACATAAGTTGATAGTAAGTTCGCTGAAAGTTGACTTTAAATGAAAGATTATAAAATTTAATAAAATGAAAAATATTACTGTTATAAACTTAAAAATATAATAACTTTTTTCAACTTAATGTAGCCTTATCAAACTTTGTATATGCGCAACTGTGTGAGATTATATTTAAAATAATAAAAGAAGGTTCAAAAAACCGATCCTTATATATAGTTTTATTTAGCTTTAACGTCTATACTTTAGAGTCCTTTAATACTTTCCTACAAAATTTTTCTTGGATGCGATTCAGTGTTGTTTTTTTTTTTTCAAGAAAACCAATGTTCTAGGGAAACATAGATGTGCAGTGTAAAGACCCGTCTTTAAGGGTGACACCACTACGGTAATGTGAATAAAATGTCCAAAACTTTCACATGACTGAAACTTTATGAATCTGTATAAATGCAATTTTTCTAATTTCGTATAACATCAGTAATAGCATTGTTAAAAGCAATGTTTTGTGTAATATCGCGATGGTAAACTACTATTTGACGTATAACAACTACGTTTGGGCGAAAGCGCATTGCCGCAGTGAACGGCGAGCAGATTTCTTACTTTTGTCACCGAAAAAAGCGCCTTGAACAAGTGTATTCACCCCGATTGTGTTTCAGATTACATCAGCAAAGGAACTACGTATGGTACCAAAAAATCTGCAAAAAACAAAACAAATTTGTTCGGTTAAAATTAATCAACTCAGATCATATTCTTATTTATTTTTCTAACAAACATTATATGATAAAATATTATCTTATGTCGCACATTAATAGAACTATCTGAATATAAAGCCCAGGTATATAACCTATAATTAATTATGAATTAAGAATGGTTTCGGACCAACAGGTCAATTTGAAGACTTTATGATCAGTAAAAAATTCCGAAAAATGTAGAATAGGGTAACATTCTGAATGATTGGGTCTTATATAGTCTCTGGAATTGGCAAGTGCTGGCAAGCCTATCACCATTTTTAACTAGTTATCACAATTTTACCAACAATGTAGTTCTTAGATTTTGATATAATTTAATGCTTCGATTTAGTATGTAGTGCAGTGATGTGGCTGCGAACAAATGGCCTGATTAAAATATAATAATTTAAATATGTTGTCTTGACGGCTAACAGTGGTTGGATAAGGTAACTCAGATTCATTATTTATTTAGAAATTCCTTTATAATGAAGATTCTCAAATAATAAATTTACATAAAAGCCCAATACAACCGATTTAAAATTAATAAGTAATTTGCTTATATTGCCCATCACAATGAAACATACTGAACATTGGTTTCGTTTAAGAAAAACCATCAAGGTTGGTTTGAAGTTAGTTAGCATTCCACTGTGTTTGCGTCATTTTCAACAAATGAGTCAATTTTACGCAGTCATCAGCTCGACACATTCCTGGCAGCCCTTAGCGCCTCTTGTCTTTGTCGTCTTGCGAAAGAAAAATAATGCCATTGAAAAAATTTTACAGTGAGCATAATGAGTTCTTTGTAAATTACCACGCGATTCAATGAAAACATTATAACAAAGATATCTTGTTATTGATTTAACTTAATTTAACCAATTCATTTAGTATAAGAATGATTGTTTAATTTACAAGAAATCTCTCAGTTCTCCTGTTTTTATTAACTCTCATGGCTGTTTTCGTCAAATTCATTACGCTCTATGTACGGATTTGCCAGGCAAACTGTTATTCTAATAAAACAGAAAACGTTATGTGAAAGGGAGTACGAATTAATTCATTCACTGCACAGATTTGAAAAATGGAATATTATTTTAATAAATCAGAAAATATAATGTGAAAGGGTGTAAGAATTAATTATAAAATGTTCGATGATATGTTCGTTGTATCCTTTCTTGATAAGAAAAAAAGAAATGGAAAGTTATACAACTTGCCCAAAATCACTCGCCAAATATGATGTCATACAGCTTAAAATATAAAGTGATATCGTAACGCTTTTAGAAGCACCGTTGTACATATGTACAGCTCTAGCCACTGTAATAATTTTTTTTAGTTTTATTACTCAGCAACACAAATCGTAAAGAATGTTCTAAAATTGTTCAATAGTTTGCGTGAAGTGATTAATTAAAATAGATAATTAATAACCAGACTCTCTAACATTACCGATACACTTGTTGGAGGTAATGGCCCTGACAGTGAGACCAAAACCGGCACATGTGACGTCATTAATCAGCTGGGTGACCAGCTGCTCTGATTGATCTTCCCGCCAAAACTGATCGCTGTACTTGCACCTGGTTAGCCGATAGGATAATGAAGGATGTTTTCTTTCTGCTCTGGCCATGGAATCAAATACCGCTCGCTTTTTCATCAAATGGGGTATTTGGTAGAACTAGGATTAGATATTATTTCTGTCAACAGATTTTAATGATAGTTTCATAACTAGTTTTATTTATTCTGGCTAAAATTGCTATATCTATTTATTTATTAGACGATTGAATTAGAAATCAATTTAAAAAAATAATTACATAATTTTTTATAATTTTATTACCAAGCAGTCTTAAACATTTTTTATTAAAACAGTTTAAGGTTGCCAATAATTTGATAATTTAGAAAGATTTGTATATGGCTATAAAAATACTGTTATTTAATTCTTTTTTATTTCAACACATTTTCTAGCGCTGTAACCTTATTTTTACGTGGGTTGCTGTTGTCTCCTCAGTTAACAACCAAAAGAAATAAAACTTATTTTTAGACATATATCTTGTGGTGTTAAAATAATAAGGAATGAACAAAAAGAATGAAGAAAAAAGAAAGAGGGTAATAAGGCCTGTGGAGATAGGGATATATTCTCGAGGAATTCGAATTAACACTACAAAGTCCGCTATGCCCTATCCCACCTCTTCAATCGACTATAATTCCTTACAAATTAACTTTCCCACATTTAATAAAATAAATCGTTATTTACATTAATATTAACGATAGTATTTTTCATGGTTACATTTTTAAGTAAGGATAGTTTCTATTTAGGATGTTTGAGAAAATAAAAAGAAAAAATTAAAATTTATAGTTAAAAATACAGAATTGTTGTGTATAGTCTATTGATTATGAGTTTGTATTGAAACGAATATTAAGAATCGTAGTCACAAAGGACACTAAAATCATAGATCTGGCGTCTTATTATTAACCTTTACACCCCTAGATAATTTCGCTAGTAAAAAAAAATTAAGGATACATAACATTCTTATTTACTCTTTTAAAAGCAGCTTTGGCGTGTGAGTAAAGTGACTCATTCAGGGGGAAGGGAGGGAGGGTCACGTGACATTAACGAGAGACGATGCAACTGATAACAAACAGTTGCACCTCTTATCAGTGATTGATGTTCATGTAATTATCCAGGCACGGTGATTTCCGTCTATGATCGTGAAATTGAGGAGGAAGATAAAATAGTAGAACGTAAATAGCTCGATTTTGCGTAAAACCTGAAACCGCAATTTAGCTGTAAAACACTTTAAAACTATCGAAATACGCAAAAGAATGGGTTTTATTCAGTTTGAAGTTTTCTGTAAGGGAACTAATTATTTACCTCAATAGAGTGGTTCGTATGATTTGAATTAACCAGTGTAACAGAATATCCTGTGAAATTGACATTTTGAATCACCACTAAAGGAGAAAAGAAAAAAATATTTCTCACCTTTCAGGTGTTTAAGCTTCAGAAGCGATTCCTTCGCAAAAAAATCTTGCAGACAATTTTCAAAAATAACAAAGTTCTTACTTTTCTTTGCATATACATATCTATAACTTAATTGTTTTTATCAAACAAAATTTGGCAAATTTGCCTATTCTTCAGATTTTTACAGCTATATAATACCAGACACAGGGATAGCCTTACATACCCCCGGCATCAATCTTCCATCTTGGAAACTACTCCTTATTACTTAGGACTTAGGTATTAAGTTGTATAATGGCCTACCTAGCTCATTTAAAAATTAAAAATCGAAAAGATTTTTTTTAATTGTTGTTTAACTTTTTATGTGATCGGTGTTGCTTCAAAATTGAGGATTTTTACAAGTAGACATCTGTCACTATCATAAAACGCCACAAATAAGTAATGTATATATTTTGTTAGTTTTAGTTTTGTTAAGATAAATATTTTGACGCTATTTATGTATGTATTGTGCTGAAATGAATAAAGGATGTTTTGATTTGATTAGACCTATTTACAAAATTAACTAGTACTTTAATTTGGAAATTCATATCGCCTTCCTTTGAGAGCTTTAATCAAAAGTATTGTATCAAAGTTAAGCCAACAATTAATTGTTTTCAATTTTCCCTATTTTTTTTAAAAACAATATTAATTCAAACATGTTAAGCTTATAACCTACAGCAACAATAAAACAAACGAGAAAAGGCCTTGTAATTAAGACTACAAGTCAAGTATAAAAAGAATTTCACTTACCACTGCATCTTTATAAAAATTAACGAAGAGTCTTACCTAAAACAAAATAACGCAGTTGTCATAAAAGTGTCTAAAAAATTTACAAAACAAACAATAAAATTTTTTATGATTTTAAGACTTTTAAAGAAGAAGATAAAAACGACCTGAAAGTGTACTCAATAAAATTCAAGAACACACATAAAACACACATAAAATTCAATAATTGTCAGTTCATAAGTACTGTTTCTGCGCCATCGAAGTGGGCGGCTGACAGATTGTTTGGCTGCCACCGAGAGTCAGCTGTTATTGTGAGAAACCGAGCGAACAGCTGACTGTCAAAATATTTGTGACGTCTGGTCCATCAACGTGAGATACACGCGTTTGTGTTCTCGAGGTAGTCTGCGTGTCCGAGACTGTTTGTCGGCGCTCTCTCACCTCCCTAACGTGTAGTGCTGTATATACATTCCTTTCAGGTGAACCTTATATAGATCAAAGTAAAATATCACAAATTTAAAATGAAAGTTATTCCAATATATTGTAAAAGAGTTTAAATAATCTAGATATTTTTGAAAACTTTGATTCTTTTATGTATTTTAGCATAATTTACATTTTATCAAAAGAAAAAAATGCATCATTCTCATATTTTTCACTGACTTGAAAATTACTTACAGATTATAAAAAAAACCCCATGTCATTCTTTAATTGAGAAGAACGAGATGGTACGCACGAGATGGTACGAAGAATGAGATGGTTGGAGAACGTACGAGTATTTTTATTAAGGGTACGTTAAAAGCATCACCGCTAAGGAAAATTAAGGCGGCCAAAATAAACCAACGTTTTTCGTTATTAAATGTCTTACCACGAATTATACGCTGCTATTTTGTGTTCTGGAAACTGGTAGTCAGTATTATGAACTTGAAAATTGGAAATTAAGTATAAGACCATCAGAAATACCTACAGAAAATGTGTATTTATAAATTACCATTAGCGCTTCTCTTGTTTTTTCCTATGATGTGAAAATCATTGTGGATTGGCGGATCAATATTTTTAGTAGCGACCAAATGGCATTTTTAGTGCGCTGAAGGTCAGACACCCCCGCAACTCCAAATAAATTAATCTCTTATTATTATCTCTTATCCGTCCAAGAGTGGTAGAGACATGAGCTTTTGTTCGTACAACATGAACCCATACTACTGACCTGAATAATATGGTAGCCTCTTCCTCATGCGGATATATAGAAAAAGAGATCATTGTTGGATTCATAGTTTCAAACTGATGGGATCAAAAATTTGTTTCGATTTTATCAGTCATTTAACCCTTAAAGGATAGCATGTCATGACTTCTGAGAGAACTGAAAACAAGATTTAACAAAAGCGGATTTGCTCTGCCTGTTAGCTACCCGACCAATGAGAAGTTATTTCTTAGCTTTCGAAAAATATTTTCCTCCAATCGTGCATAAACTGCCAGTTCACGCACTGAAATCCAATCGTAAAACAGCTGTTTTAAAGTAACAAGACTGAGGGCAATACTGAGGAGCTCGCCAGCTAATACATTGTCATTCTACGCGCTTCAGGAACAGTCGTTGGCTCTAGCGCTTCCACTTCCGATTCGATTCGTCTAAGTTCGACTTTTTATAACCTCAAAATCATCCGCTACGCTTCGCGCGGAAAGTGTTTAGCTCAAGCGAGAAAGAACCAATTTACGTTTTTAATACATAAATAACTATTGATATTTTCTTAAACCAAAATTTATATGGATTAAAGTATACCTGGCGCCCATTCTTGGGGCCCACGCCCCCGCGCCGTCCATAAGACTAATGTTAATTTTAGCATTGGGCTTATGGACGGCGTGGGCCCCAAGAATTGGTGCCAGTTATAGCTTATTATATTTCCAGTTTAATGACTTCTGTTTGTCAAGACATATAACCCCACCAAAGCCCAGTTATGTAAACAGAACTACTATACTACAGGGTGTTTTTTACGCAACCCATGTTTAAGATTGAATAATGCACTTACAGAATTATAAAGATGGAATGAGTGTTTATTTGTTGATTTTTACATTATATCCAACCTATTGTTTAAGTTTGATCACATTTAGGTCACATTATTAGTTCAAACAATCCGCCATTGACGTTTAAACAAAGTTGTGCTCCCTCCATCACATTCCTGAACACGTTTTGTAAAGTACCTCTTTGAATTTATTGTATTTATTAGTTGTGTTTGTTTTGAGATGCTGAATATCCTGTGAATTGTTTTCGTAGGCCTTACTTTTTATGTATTCTCAACGGAAATAATATAGTGGGGTCAAATCCGGGGATCTTGGGGGGAATAATCCTTCAATGATAAAATAAAGTTTTGGGTCGTGTTTAAAAAAACACCCTATGTATTTACAATATTTAAAAATTGTTCATTTAAGTACAATATATACATGATTGTTTCACGAAACCGTCGAAGTTTTGTCGGTTCCAAGCAGTAAAATAGTAACTGTTCAGATATAATTTTCTTCCACTTCAGTTAAAAATAATACACAGACTGATTAACCGGTATAGAATGCAGTTAAAAAGACTTCAGGAAAAAAGCTATATAAGGTATGACTGGTGATCACAGTTACGGTTATCAAATGATATTACGGTTATGTTATCAAGTGCTGTATAATGAAATACCGAAAGACCATGAACCTTTCCGAGGAGTAGGAGTTGGGACATTTCGCCCGCCAAACTGGGGCAGCCCGGGACGGCTCGTCTCGCCCGGAGTGTACTGCTGCTGCTGCGGTATTTAATTCGAATTCCTCAAGGGTCGTAATCATTCCCTCGAGTGACTCCATTCTCCATTTCACACGGTCTGGCTCTTCTCCGTGTCATATATTCCATTCCTTCACGCGACGCTCCGTTGGAACATTTCAGGACGAAAACATTTTTCCCAAAGTTTTCAATGCAGTGTAAATAACTGTGGTAATGTTGAATGTCCGTTGAGGGTTCATTATGTTACAGGTAAGAGAAACTAAAAGTATTTTAAAAACAATAAAAAAGAGGAAATATTTAGGTTTCTCTGAACCAAAATTAATTAATTCATGCTTCCATTAATCCGTTCGTTCGTTCATCCATTAATTCATTTATCATTCATTCATTCATTCAAATATTCATCCGTCCATTCATCATTCATTCAATCTTTCATTCGTTCATTCATACATCATTCGCTCATTTATTCATTAAATACCGGAACTGCATTCTTAAATACACGATTTGATGAAGTGATTTGAGTGTAAATGCATTGTCAGTGAATTGCATCAAGTGTTTTACGCACCTTGATTAATGGATTTGTATTTACTTGAAAAATCCGTCAGCCCATTACGTTTACCGCAACATTTAATTCAATAATTTAAGTACTGACTGTAAAATAACACGATCATCTAATCTCAGATTGATTTAAAGGTGATCGTCTTGTTTCATTCCATCAGTTTAGATAAGTCGTTACGTTTCCAAGATGTTGTAAAACAGCGGGAGTGATGTTTTCGTCAGATAACCGGCCAATGAGGGTTGAGTTACTGAGGCCGTGATAAGAAACGTTCGTGCCGAGCATCTGATAACGGCCTCGGCCGCTTATCGCCTGTCCCTTTGAAATCATTTACGTTAGAACAGAAACACAACGATCTACCAACGCCCTAGACTAGAGGAAGACAAGATAAACGAAAGAAAATTGCCTGTGATGTGAATAAATATGCAGAGATTTAAATACGACTATATTTAACTCATATTTCTACCAGGATCCCAATTTACTTTACCTTTTTAAGTCGCCTTTTGATTTATCTAAGTTTCTCTTTCACACACTCAATGAAAAGCGCACCGCCTGCACCGTGATCAATGAAAAGCGACGCTAGCGAATAAATGTATCACTGTCTAACTAGACGAAAGGTAATTGGCTACTCTTCTAAAGTTCATCTTTGTACTCCTCTTAACACGTCTCTTCTGTAATTAGCTTTATCGTTAATGAGCCACCCTTTGATCTTGAACCTGCGCCATTACAGTATTATTTTAGAACAATTCATCATTTAAAATAAAAATAAACCGTTTTCTGTAAATACTGGTTAATTCTGCCAAAGAAAACGAATGCAAGTTGAGGAAATAAATCACTTAGATGTTTCCTCCAGCACTTTATTTTACCTTAGTAAAATATCCATGCCAAAAGGCTGTAATGATTGGTAATGAATGGTAAGGAACTAATCTTCATCAATCATTTACTAATATATAATGATTTTGTCAAGTAATTCTTATTACCTTAGAAAACGGAGTAGTACTTATGTAATCTCCATGTGGTGCAATATAAGTGTAGTTTCTATTTTTCTTACATATAAATAAATTTATTGACCAAACAGCAGTGATTGCTCTTGTAATTAAATGAGACTCAAATAAAAGAGCATTTTTTTGCAAACGAGGGTTATTTATGAAGCTCGTCCACGAGCACCTCCATCGACATGGCTAAGTTTATTACTTTTTAATCCCCCGTGACAACGGCGACGCCCGGCACAAAATGAAGGGATTAAAACCTCCTTCATCATCTTTATTTAAAGACCGCTCCTAGGATTAGGGAGGGTGTTATTTATTTCGAATTAAATTTGTCTGAGTAACTCCATACTTAATCCTTGTAAGTAAATTTTTATCGTTGGTGTCAGTGTCCCTAAAATTTGTTGGAATGCTAAAATTTAAACATAACTTGTTTTTCTTATTTATATTGCTTTAAATAACCACGTCAAAACGTAAAATAAACAATTTAAAGTGGGCAGATGGCCTGCGTGGCATTTGATTCGAATTCCTCTTGGGTCAGAGTCATTTCCTGAAGGCGACTCCATTTCACGCGGTCTGCCTCTCACACATTCCTTCCTCACACGGGAATATCTGACGTTTATTTGATAAAGTAACTGATTAACTACAACTACCTTTGTTATTACAAAAAGTTATATTATGCGAAACTCCCAAAAATGCGTGAAACTCGTTTCTTTCTTCAATTTAGCTGAAAATGGAGAAAGATTGCATGCAGATTGTGTATTAAAACTTATTATATCAGCCTCTATGACATACTGGATTTACCTTTAGTTATTTTTTGAGTGCATTAACTTGTATGGCTGCTTAAGAGTGATGAAATAATTTCAAGACTTTTAATTTAATGTACACTTGAAATACATTGTTGACTAGGTCCATTGTGTTGTTTTTCAAGTAGCAATAGGCATTCAAAATGATTCATGAGAATTTTCTTACCCAAGCTTATTAAAACAAATAAAACATCAAGAATATACGAGTTATCATATATGTATAGAATGCTTTTGTTTACAATATTTGAGGCTAGCCTTTTTCTTTGAAACATATCTATTTTTAATCTCCAGGATTGAAAAATTATATGTCTTACTTGATTTGATTTAAATACTAGTATAGAGCTTCCCTAATCAATACCTTTGAACGAAACGACTATTCAACAATACAATTCCTACATTATAGGCTACAATTCTCAGAGAGGTTATACAACTCCCTACATATTTAATAACTTATGGGCTTCTTTCTTTTATTAATCTTGTCTTCCTCTTGGTTGTTGGGTTTTAATTATATCTCTTATTGGCAATTCAGTGTACCCACCCATATAGACGTTTTCCTTTTTTTTAAGCAGTACAACATAAATCTAATAATTTATTTATATATTCCTGGTAGTATAATCAGTTTCTTAAAAAAACTATTGCACTTTGGAGATTCATATGTTGTTATTTGTGCTGTATTTCTAATGAGATATGTATGCCGTTTTGGCAATGAAGTTTGTTATTCATTCATTCACTTATTCATTCATACATATACCCTAATTTTAGAGAGAACTAGAAGGATGATTTCCACTACTAATGAAGGATGATTTCCTATGGTATAATGAGAATAAGCAAACAGTACACTATCCAAAAACCACAGTAATTAAAAGTCCGGAAGCTGCTAACAGGTGGGTTAGGTATTCAATTTCCACAAACAAACTCGCTCTACCTACCGCTAAGTTGAATGGCTAAATATACTCTCCACCCACTTGGCACAGTAGTTTTCTATTATAATCCTTTCCGGTATAGTTTTCTCGTTTTCTCTATCACTCTAAATACGCGAAATTCGTGAATTAATTCATGATTTTTTTATGGCGCATCCCTAATAGCATTTGGTGCCCAGATTAGGTTCGTGGCCATTTTTTCTTCAAATCAAATAATTCTTTATTTCATATATAACATTTTACAGCATTGTTATGAGTCAAGTACAAGAATACAATGGGGTTTTATATCAAAAGTAAATCTACTTTTAATTGTCATCCAAGAAATCCCTAATGCTTCAAAAACACTCAGATATAAAAATGTCTTAAGTTGAGATTTAAACCTATTTTGGTCGGATTTAATCCTGAAGTGGTCAGGGAGGGCATTAAAAACACCACAGCATTGTATAACATCTGGTTTTTGAAAAATGAGGTGTTGTGGGGGGAATGTTGAATTTTGTTCTTTTCCTCGTTTTATAATGTAAACGAGGCGACAGATTTTGAAAAATGCATGGAGTTCTGCTTCAGAAAATTAAGAGTGTTACAAAAATATAAATGGATGGAAACGTCAGAAGACCTGCCGCAATACGGAAAATCTCCAAGATTCCCTGGGTTTTAGGCGACCTATGATTCTAATTGCCTTTTTTGTAGAATAAATATTTGCTTTGTTTGTGTATTTCCAGATCCCCAGACAGGAACAGCGAAGGACATATGTGGATAAATAAGAGCGTATAATGCAGCAAGTAAAATGATGAATAATAATCTTCGCTTTAAAGTTAACGTTTTATTTTTAGAAACATTTTGTAACACAACTACACTGCAAGTGAAATTTTCTTTTAATTTTTAAGTTGCGTTGAAAGGCCTATCACTTTATAGAGTACATTGCCTTGGATAGTTAGCGCAATGAATAATTTGTGCAAACATTTGGCTTTACAAGCTCGTTATGAAAGCATAACAGCTGATTATTTGGCTAATTTGGAGAGTCAGCTGTTATTATGAGTAAGTGAGCAAACACCTGACCGTCGTCAGTTTGTGACATCTGGTCCAATGTTCCTACAGTTTCAAATACAGGGCAGGAAAAGTCTGGCTACAGATTAATATTTTTAAGCAAAATGGAAAGACAAATTATTTCCTCATCAGCTTATAAGGGAAAAACTATTATTTTTCCTGACTCTCTTTTGGGGCTGGCCAATAAGAAACGAGTAAATAAACGATCCAGATTTTCGAAAAAAAATTAAAATAAACAGGCAACCAGCCCAAAAAATGGTAAGCATAGGTTGATAAGTATATTATTTTAAATGGCCTAAGTGAAGTTCAATGCCGCAAATCGCTTCGAAAGGTTAAGATGCTCTTACCCACCATTACCAAATTTTAGGTGAAAGTATCTTACGAAAAGATCTTTACATCATACTACACAGAATCATCTGTTTACCGTGTCTTAATCTTGGCTGGAAAGTTATTCTTTGCCGATAACTGCACGGTAAATTTACAGTGCAGTATATAATAAACATCAAGTACAGGACATCTTTAATCACTAGGCTTTATTTTATTGCAATTGTTTGTAGAGTTTTTGTCTAAACCTTGTGGAAGGGAAGTCCTTAACTACGTATTAATATTATCAAAACATATCATCTGTTAACTTTCGGAAAAAAAATTTTATGGCATATTTAAAGGTTATTCATCGTCAAGAACTATCATGGCCTTTACAATAACAACACGTCATCCTTAGAAAGCTCTTCCCCAACCCGGTTATTCCCCAGCCTATTATTAGCTCCTTGGTGCGCCCTTTCTCAGAGTATAAGACCGGATCCCGTTTTTATCCGGGGATTCCCGGGCAGTAAGTTCTGATTGCCGGATCTCAGCGGGAATTACAGTGTACATTCTGCTCTCCGGGCTCCCGGCTAAAACTAAGTAACGACCTTCGCAGGAAATCCTTACAGTGCCGCACTTTTCAAAATTAGGAGGCTATTTTCAGAGTGATTTATAAACAAATTGCAAACGATATAGTAAAAATTACTGTTGTAAAAAGGAGGGATGTAAAAACGCATTGAGCTATTAACTGTATTGTTTGATGGGATATTCTCCTAGGGTACGTTTTTCTATCGTGAGTTCTTAATGTTCAGGTAATCAATAAATATAAATAAAAATAAATAAAGTTAAAATGTAATACAACTCTGTTTTACCTGGGAAAAACATCAAGGATAGTTTGAGATTTCAATCATATATCCGCTTAGTAATACTTATCTCATAAATATATTTTTAGAACATGTAAATTTTCAGTCAATGTATTGTTTGATGGGATATTCACCTAGAGTACTTATTTTATCGTGAGTTAAAAAATATATTAGGACCCTGTTTTAACTGAAAAAACCCCATGAAGGATAGGTTGTGATTTCAATGATTTATCCGCTTAATAATATTTATCCGCTTAATAATATTTATCTCATGAATAAATTTTCGGTCCATGTAAATTTTCAGTCTGTGCATTGTTTGATGGGATATTCTCATAGAGTACGTTTTTTTTCGTGAGTTAAAATATATATTAGAACTCTGTTTTAACTGAAAAAAACCCATAAAGGATAGGTTGTGATTTCAATGATATATCCGCTTAATAATATTTATCTCATAAATAAATTTTCAGTCAGTGTATTGTTTGATGGGATATTCTCCTAGATTACGTTTTTTATCGTGAGTTAAAATATGTATTAGGACCCTGTTTTAGCTGAAAAAACCCATCAAGGATGGGTTGTGATTTCAATGATATATCCGCTTGATAATACTTATTTCATGAACAAATTTTCAGTCCAACAAAAACAGAGGTACATCAGACTCCCTCTTATTCGGACACCTCGGAACCGAGACCCGAGTTTTCCGGATAAACCGAGTTCCCTAAAACATGTTAAACTATAGATATAATGCATACTGTATTTACACAGTACTCCGAATTAGACTCGTGATTACTTGTCTCAAAACCTTACCTCGAGCATCGTCGATAGAGTACATTACACACGTACATTTCCTGCTTTT
This sequence comes from Flexamia atlantica, assembly GCA_035578135.1. Taxonomy (NCBI): domain Eukaryota; kingdom Metazoa; phylum Arthropoda; class Insecta; order Hemiptera; family Cicadellidae; genus Flexamia; species Flexamia atlantica. Next base: position 2,109,141 of record JAQJVK010000028.1, read on the forward strand.
CACGTCCGGTTAAACCGATGTTTTGATTAAAACCGTCCGGTTAAAAAAGAAGTATCTTCCGCGAAACCCAGTCCGGTTAAAGGGTGTCCAGGTAAGGGGGAGTCTACTGTATGTTTGTTGTATTTTTAGATCGCTTTGAGTTTCAACCATTTGAGATCGATTTTAGAGTTTCTTCGCTGAAGGAACTATTTCCACTCCGGGTTTGGCAGAGTGCATAGGTCAGTGTTGTTAGTCGCTCGGCCGAGACGACGACCTCTTGCCAACAACCATTTCTCACAACGGTTTATTGACTAATTTAACACAAATTACATTATTACTAGAAAATAAATCAGATCAAACAACTCAAAGACAACTGTTCGAGTAGCGAATTTACAAAAATAACAAAAAACTAAACCAAAAGTCATATTCAAAAAGTCATATTTCAAAAGTCATATTTCAAAAACAAATTTGTTTTTGAAAAAGTATATTTTAAGCTAAAAATTCAAAAACTTGTTTATTAGGCACGGAAAAATGTAATCATCTCTGTTTTAATAATAGATTTAATAAATCGAGATATCTGGTTAATTAAACCGCAAGAAAAATAATCTTCAAGATTAGGATAGCTACAAACTCTTTTTTGAGAAAACGTACACAGTAACACAAAAACAAACTTAAGATCAGTTTTAGATCAGCTGAGTAGTACAGTAAAAAGAAAACACTTTAGACACTCTCCTATACCATAGACTAGATCCCAAAATGAAACAATATATTTTATTTTCCAATTATTACAGTATTAATTGATGAATATTTTGCAAAGTGAATTTTGAAGAAAATTTAGGTGAAGATGAAGTAAGGAAATTCTACTGGGATTTTTAACTAAAATCTTTTTAGTAGAGCCAAGTTATTCAATTACTGCATAATTTTGTTCTTCCAATTTTTACTGATACAATACATGATCCTTCTTGTTTTAATCTTGGGTAAATAATGTACCTTATTTCAATTTCATGAAAGGCGTCTGAAAGTTTACAAGAATTTTAAATTCTATCTTATGAATATTTAATTAATAAATTATCGTAATTTCTTGTATTTTTTGCTTCAAATTCAGAGGTATAAAAAATTCCTTTGTGGCGTAAAAAGCAACAAAATGAGAACACAATTTAAATATTTAAGGACTTAACTCGATTGTTTGACTTTCCGTTTAGGCTTAGGGAGCTATTTCAAGCGACTAAACTTTGAAACAAAGTTGTTCGCAAAGCCGTTAAAAGTTTCTAAAAAGTGCGAAGATAAATCGGGGAAAACCCAACTCGCGTACGCCGCTGTCAATTGCTTGGAGACAAACTAGTGGGGCTTTTTAATAGCCGACACTGATAATATTATTTACTGTAAATAGGTTTAGCTGACGTTATACTGGGCTAACATTTAAGGAGAGGAAAAAGGCTAAAACTTTGCCTTTTATGCCTTTGTACAAAGAAATTACAGCCCTCTTACATGGATCAACAAAAGTAAATAAAATAAAATAAATGAATTATTCATTTCTCAATAAAAATAGTATTACAAAATTATACAGCATAAGCCTTATCCATGAAAAACTGAAATTTAATAAAATTTAATATGGTATCGAATGAAGCTTGATAAACCCCTAAGTACATTAAAATTTGGGGGTAGAGCGAATAGAAAAATAGCAACAGGAAAATCTCTGTAGGATAAAAAATTGGTTTGAAATACAAAAATACCATTTAATACAAACAAGGCATGCTAATAAGTTTACTGAAAATCCGAATGCAACATAATAACCTAATCTAAGTACGATTTATAAATGTTAAAAATAAATATATATGAATCATTCGTTTAACCGTGAGAAACAAAAAACACTTTTTTAACTAAATTTAATTTTTATGAATTGAGCGATCGATTTCATACTTCTATTTCTAATAAAATGAACTGCCTTGAACAGGTTTACAAGAACTGTCAGGTATCAAGTTACCACTAAATCCGAAGAAACTATTAAAATAATATTCAGGGTAGGGGATTATAATTGGGAAATTAAAGTTTCGGGGGCCGATATAAAATTTTAACATAACAGGGGAATATAAAAGTGCACTTTCCAGTTGGATGAAAGCATAAGATGTTTTTATTTAATTTTGGTTCTTGTATTACCATCAATGATTCATTTTATATATAAAACTCTGATGATTTGATAGTAATTTAACTCTTTAATCTACCAATTACCAAATGCGATGAAGAAAAGAGTTCGGACAACTTGCTGAAAATTCTAAGCAGGCACATCTGGAAAGTAAACGTATTTTAGCGAATTTCCTTAAAGGAATAAGCTATTACGGTAGTACTCATGGTAAGACCTAAGTCCGAGACCATGTTAACTTTTCATTTTGGGGTCCCCAGAAGCAAAAAACACCATTCGTTCGAATTTATATATATATATGTGTCTGTTAACACGATAGCGGCCGTAAATATGGTCCGATCTTAATGAAATTTGGTACAGACGTGTAAAGTGGTAATCACTTTGGTACAGACGTGTAAAGTGGTAATCACTCAGACGAGTTCGTGAACCAGCCCGATCGGACCACCGAAAGGGGGGGTAAAGGGGGGTAAACCCCCCCCAAAAATGGGTTTTTTGAGTTTTTCACTTAGAAAAATGGAATTTATCAAATTTTTGTTGGCACCATTGAATTCAGCTGAAAAAAACAAACAATTTATTATTTTGAATCACTGCTCTATGTCCATTGGTTACCGAAATATTGAAAGTGGTAAACAAAGTACGTTGTCTCAATGTTAACCTTATGGGAAATAAGTAAAATTCTACATCTCGCTTATTTCTCAAAATATCTTGATAAAACTTGGTAAATGGCTTCTTCTAGTTCAGATCTACTAAATATTGAATTGAAACTAACCAGTTTAAACATCCCTGTAGCAGCAAACCTGCATACTCATTCCCCATGTTATTCTTATGGAGCTTACAAAAAACATGTCAAATCTCGCTATGTTGGATTAACATATGTTGTTCTGCATTTGAAATTCGCTGAGTATGCAGGTTTGCTGCAACGGGGGTGTTTTATTTTAAGACAATTATTCCGAACGATTCCTCTTACTACCTTCTTATATCGGAAAGCGTCCGAAGACCTCCCATAATCCTCAGTGTATTCGTGGAGGCATTAGGCTTGTGTACGAACTGCGGCCAGTATTTACCCACTCCAGGTAAGAGGCGAGGCGACTGCCAGTAACCGCCCGCACGCCTCGCCGATCGATTGTAAATTTAGAACAACAGTAAACCTATTGTTTTATCTAGTCGGGTGCTATTTCCTTGAAAGATTATACGTGGAATTTATCCAAGTAAACGGTTGGAATCAACTGTGCTAATGGTAATTAAAACGACCGCCTGGCAATCGATAGGAAAAACCTTTTTTAAGCTGTCTTTGACGTTTTGATCCAAGCTACCTGTATGAAAACTCCTGAGGAAAAATTCCTCTAATTGGCTTTTGTAAGCTTGATGTTTGCATTCTTGGCAATTAGTTTTCTTTATTTCAGAAAGACAATTCGTTGGTCTGTGTGCATTTATAAAAAATAACGTTTCTGTTATATAATTTTTAATAAATTGAATAGCTTAAAATAAGATATTGAGATATAATTATTAAAAAAACGGCTGTTTTAAAACTTTATGTTAATGTGGTAGTTGATTTGGAATACGAGAATTTTATCTAGAACACATAATTAAAGTACAAATGAATAAGTATCCTGAGCTCTGCGAATATGGCAAAACAGAGCTGGGTATGTTTTACTTTTAATTAGTACAATTTAGTCAAGTTTATATGGATAATAATATAAATCATCCAGTAATTAACAAGAATTATAGTAACAGCTCCTTTAACACCAGTTAATATGACTACGGAATAGACATCTGTTGACAGGTGTGTGGCGAATAACTTTCGTCAAACAATGGTCGGCCAGTTGCATATGCGCTTGCTGGCACTTCGCTAAATTCACATGTGGCTCATTTGCTCTTTAGATGCACGCTGAAGACCCTATGAAAGTAGAAAATAAGTGTTCATATTCTTGTAGATGTCAGTTTAAGTAACTCAGAACTCAATCAACATGGTTTTTATTATTATAAGCATGTGCTAGATGAAAATTGAATTTTTGCTTACAAAGCACAAAAATAATAACAAATAAATCCGGAAAAAGATTTATTGATTAATAAAAATCAAGCTAGAACGTAGATGGATCGAGGATGAGTTAATGGATATAAAGCTATTGAAAATATTTTATATGACTATTTTAATTTTAATATTTTATAAAATATTTTATTTTATATTTTTTATTTTTTTATGTTTTATTTTTGTCTGGCTTGTTCATTTCGACATCTTTGTTAGTCAGTATTTCCAACCAAATATTATAGAGAACTTTCTTCTTTTTCTTTTTAACTCCATATATACAAAGTTTAGAGGTCATTAATGTAAAAACGTTATTCCAAATACAGTTAAAAATAGTCAACCAAGAATGTTAATTTAAATTTAAATAATTGTTATTCCCCAGAAAAATATGGTTGCGAATCTTTAGAGCATGAAGAACAAGTTCGACAATGCGATAATTTATAAAGAACAAAGTAGGTTCCAAGCCAGCCGTGTGGAATGGAGATTATTCTCAGGGCAGCACTTTGCCACTTGGAAACCTCTTCTGTGGCATGTAGAAATATCCATTATTACTTAAATTGTGACTAGAATATATAAGATGTCAGTCTGGCATTTTGTAGTTCTGTTAGTTATGAATGTGTAAAACTGAACTATTGTAAAACTGATGTTATTCATGATTTCATTGTCTTTTTTGTCTTCGTAAAAGTAATCTTTCCTCGTGATTGAAAAATTCTATTTCATCTTAATTGGTGCCAAAACATTCAATTTTTTCATAAACATAATATGCGACTGCGATTCATCCTAGTGAACCAGATACTACAAAGGATCCTTCCTAAGTAGTTAAAATATCATTGAATCTTAGTTACATCACTAATTGTCTTTCACAAAGTGATGAATTTAAATCAAGCTAATGTGGTCGGATTTTATTTTCCTCTATCAGTAGGCTTACACACTACAATGTAGGCAATTAGATTTGCCAGCCCTCTAGTTAAAAAATACTTCTTTGCTTGCTTACGAGTTTTTGTGCGGTCACTCAAACGGCTGGGCTCAGAAAAACTAAAAATGTCGACTCCTAATTTTATTTAAATATTACTTGTTTATAAACATGTTTTAAAACTTATTTATAGAATTCCTTATTTTGTCTTAGTTTATTAGATAGAATAGAACCTTTAAGTAACACAAGGCTTTTAAAAAGAAACACAAATTTCCTGTGAAAAAGCAATTCACAGCTTTTTCAAACTGTTCACAAGTTCACAGCAACTTCAACCGGCTGTTAAGATAACCAGTAATGTTAAATAGCTTAGCAATCGATAAACTAATAACGAGGACGATAACCAATTTATCATAATGAATTTTTCAGAACAAGGCGTGAAGAAATTCGCACTGCAAAATAATTAAAAACGAATATTTCCGCAGAAATATTTCTTACATGAACATGTCTTCCATCAGAAAAAGATGGAGGATGCGTGAAACGAGCAGCATATTGCGGCTTGAATCACAAGATTAAAAATACCTCCGCTGGCACTCACCCTATGTGACCTCTTTATTTAGCCGACACACTAAATCCATCCGCACTCGAGGTGAAATATTTTCACAAATCGTTACCACCATTAAGAACATTTTATTGGAAAAATATTGGAGACGTTGAAGATTTGCTTTCCCGCGTTAATAAATATTTGAGCCCGTTAATAAATCGCCAGCCAGGTGGGCGGCGGTAAAGTTAGCTCTGTTATCTCGCGTTGGACGACTGCCCTGTGTTTACCTTTCGATTCTTGCGAAAATCTTTTACACCGAGTTTTAAACCGAGTTGGGAACAAACTTTCGTTCCGGGCGGTAAGCTGGAGTCTTTGAGGATAAATATTGAGCTTGGCTCACTATGAGGTTGTAATTAAGCTGCATTATTAGGACCATCTTCGTAGCATTGTGTTTTATGATTGTATAATTTTCTATAAATACTGATTTTTAATTTTTTAATTCTGAATTTGAATTGTCGGCATTCCATCTTATACTTTTCATGGAATCAAGATACTTCTGAACTTAAGAATAATACGTTTTATGAAATATATAGTAAGCTTTTTCAACATACTCCGACAAATCTAGGACCATGCCACGGTAGGTTATATTTTTTCCAGATATAATGGAAATTAGTTCCATGTAAAAATGATAATGACACGTCTTTCAGTAAGTATCATGAAAATAAATTTCATAAAGACGATCTAGGGTATTACATAATAATCTTTATATCCAACACGTTTTCATAGTTTACGTTCTGCTCTAAGAGGGTAACAATACTTATCATTGATGTATCAAAACACCAAATTAATTTTAAAATACATTTCGAACTACCAAGGTCGAATTAATGTTTTTGAAACTAACCCATAAACAACTTTTCTTTTTCACGCATCCGGGTAGTACATAAAAATAGTTTTTAATAATTGAGATTAACTATCCATACGTTATGACATAACAACTGAATCCACATTGTCTCAAGGTGACAGGTAGCAATATGTAAAACAATGAAAGAACGGCAACATCAAAGAGGCCACTTGGCAGACGTCCTCTCTCCGACCACCTCTACCTTTCGCCTCTTCTCAATGGCTCTGGTGTTCACGTGACTCGTTTATAACCGATGCGAAAGATAAACTAAATAGGATAAACTAAACTAACTCAATAGGATAACTCAGTAGGATAAACTAAACTAACTCAATAGCATAACTCAGTAGGATAAACTAAACTAACTCAATAGGATAACTCAGTAGGATAAACTAAACTAACTCAATAGCATAACTCAGTAGGATAAACTAAACTAACTCAATAGGATAACTCAGTAGGATAAACTAAACTAACTCAATAGGATAACTCAGTAGGATAAACTAAACTAACTCAATAGGATAACTCAGTACGATAACCTAAACTAACTCAACAGGATAACTCAGTAGAATAAACTAAACTAACTCAATAGGATAAACTAAATTTCCATCGTGACAATGTTTCTATTATTTTTACTGACTGATTTTTATTTTAATCTACATACGTAGAAGGCATAACTAAATTAATCGGTTGGTTTGAAAAATTCTGGAGGTAAAATTAATGGTTCTTTTATTGATTAGTGTCACATCCTGAAGTGAACATACTAAATAAAAATTTATACAATTTGAATATAAAATTATAATTAATCAAATACATTTATAAAGGTTCATTCAGGGATACATATTCAGAAAAATTTACTTATTTATGTGGTTTTGATATAATACTCTACACAGATGGTGTCAAAACCAACATTGCAATTGTTAGAGTTAATTGTTTAAAATAACAGCTACTGGAATCAATCAAGTGCAAAATAAAGAATAGATATGCAAAAACTTTAATCGTGGGAGAAAAAAATGAGGCGTTTAAATATTATTGACAAGTTAAATGACACGTCTAAAAAATATGGAAGATTTTTGGCCACTCAATTCTTGATGATAAAAAATAGGAAAAACTCTGTAGTCTTTCAACTGCTTTTTAAGCAGTTCAGGAGTAGTTTTGTAAGCCATCCATAACAGAATGTAGAGAAACGGATTTACATACAAGGACGAAACAAATTTTTTTTTCTCCTAAACTACACTACATCATAATATATCTATTATTTATAAAATTAAAAAGTGTAATCATTCTTTTATTTATTGATGATTATTTAAATTCATGTGTCAAATATTTTACTTTTCTCTATTGTTTACATCTCTTAAATATATTACTAAACAATTACTGAACTATATCTTCATTTTGCCAATTATCAACCAAGGCTTGCTCACAAAACATTTCCAATAGCTCAAGACATCCCATAAAATTAACCTGGTTAGCCAAGCTCACATAATGACATTTGCGTCACAACCCTAGAACGACACGAGGCAAACCAAGATCATCCAGAACAAAATACCCCTCCACATGTAGTGTGTGTCTGTCTGTGTGTGTGTGTGTGTGTATGTGTGTGTGTGTGTGTGTGTGTGTGTGTGTGTGTGTGTGTGTGTGTGTGTGTGTGTGTGTGTGTGTGTGTGTGTGTGTGTGTGTGTGTGTGTGTGGTGTGTGTGTGTGTGTGTGTGTGTGTGTCTGTGTGTGTGTGTGTGTGTGTGTGTGTGTGTGTGTATGTGTGTGTGTATGTGTGTGTGTGTGTGTGTGTGTGTGTGTGTGTGTGTGTGTGTGTGTGTGTGTGTGTGTGTGTGTGTGTGTGTGTGTGTGTGTGTGTGAGTGTGTGTGTGTGTGTGTGTGTGTGTGTGTGTGTGTGTGTGTGTGTCTGTGTGTGTGTGTGTGTGTGTGTGTGTGTGTGTGTGTGTGTGTGTGTGTGTGTTTGACGTATAGCCGCCGCGGGTGTCCTGTACACAGACGTAACACGCCCTGTCTGAGCCACCGTCTCCTCCGTCGTCTGCTTGTTTGTTACCTGATCAACCTCTCTGCTTGATAAAATAACTTATTGGCAAAGATTTGTATTCTCGGTGGCGTAAAATTTCAAACTTCTAAATTAATGAAAAATTTAATCACTTAGCATTTATTTGTTAAACCATTTACCATTGATGTCTTCAACAACGTCCTCGTATAGACAAGGACAATCGTCCATTATATTTTCTTGAGTGCAAGTGTACGTGTGTGAAAGTGTAGAGTTTGAGCATTGCCTAACTATTTAAATGTTTATATTTATGTTTATCAACAAACTCAGATAGTTTATAGTAAGGCCGTTCTATCAGATATTGTTTAAGTTGTTTTTTAAGCTTTGAATTGATTAATTTCTTTGAGATTATTAGTTACAAGGTTAAACATTTTATCCCCTTATTGTTAGGGGTTTTACTAGTTTTATTCAGCCTGGTTCCCTAGATAAAGGTTTGCTTTATTTCTGATATTGTAATTGTGACATTGAGTTCGAAGTTGAGGGCAATTAGTTTTCATTAAGGTGTTATTATTACAAAAAAAAGTAAAGGGAAATTACAGTTAGGATTTGATTTAAAATGAAAAGAGGTTTGCAGTGAGTTTGGGGTCATTTATAACTAAACCCGACAATAATCTGTGACAGTCCAAACTCTATATCTTGAAAAAATTTATGAAAATGCAGTTGAGTGACTTTTTCAGAGATTTTTGTATGATGAGAAGAGCCGCCATTTTTAAAAGTGATTTTAGTGTCTGATTTTTTTGTCAACTTTGGATATAAAATACATATATTTTTTGAAGAATCTCATAAAAACCTATCTTCTTGCAATTTTTAACGTCGTTGAGTATATTGGCTGAACTAATACGGTACACATTTGCTAGAATAATCCTCCAAGTAATTACAAATGAATGTATTCTGGTCCCGACCTGGTGAGTTTTGATAGAAAACACGCCCGCACTGTCGGACTGGAGGTGTTTTGAAATCGGATGAAGAAGCGAAAACGTGTGGCTTAGTTGCAAAGCTATTTCCACCACCAGTGGACTTAACCGAATGAATTTAATACGTGAGACATCCAACTGTCGTAAATTAGGATATATTGTCGCTTTATGAATCAGAATGAAAATTATGACATTCTTTATACAACTAGAATAACTGCTAAAGTCCTAAACAAAATTATTTTTCATTTAAGATGATAATATTTTGCATAATATGCATGTATAAACTAGAGCCATTAATTAATCATGTCCATAGAGATGCTATTTACCCTAAAGGTAATGTCTTATCATCAAATAGATATTTAAATTTGTCTCGAAGAATATATATTTAAGCCAGTCAATTTAAACATAAAACCTCGCAAACGCGCATAAAATTTTGATTTTTTAATATTTTTTAGCATCCCTTAGGTAATTTAAATCCAAGTCTGCAACACTGAAAACCCTGTGTTCGAAAATCTACCAAAGAAATTTAGGTATTTTTTTAGTTTATATTAAAAATCACCCTTAAGGAATTAGTTTTCACTCAATCTAAATCATTTATGTAGCTAAAGTAAACAAAAATTGCCACAGTTTGACACCTAATTGAGTTCTCTAAAGTTTAGTTGTTGCGGAGATATAGCTAGTCAAAGATAGGCAGTTTTCATGCAAACTGTGCTTTAAAATAATGTAAGTAATATACAGACGTATTAAAAAAGACTAAGGAAGGTTTATTGTTTCCTTAACCAACATAGAGATGGTAATAACACTTTATATCTAGATATTTTTTGTAAAACCTCACCTTTTTAAGCCATTATCAGTTTCCCGCTCCTTTAGGGGGACGGTGCATAAGGAATTAAGAAGAAAATATTTAATGTAAGCATATGTTGATGTATACATAATATAAAGTGCTTTGATTAGTAGACTATAAGCCGCAAACCGTACCTTCAAAGGTTGATTACAAAAGAAAAGGCAGCGATTTATGTAATAATTTAAGGAATGATTTTTTCATTATTTTTTATAAAGATAATTTAAAATTCCTTTACCAATTTAGGAAAAGTGTTTGGCCTAGAAGCTTCAAATAAGACTCAAACTAAAGATAATTTCAATTTGAAATACAACCGTCGCAGCAGACCTGCGTACTCAGCGAATTTCCATTCGTCCAAAGATGTAATATTTTTTTAAATTCTTTATAAGGCCCTATTTATTGGAATTTATTTTAATGATGAATTTATGTGTGGTATTATTATTTTTTTTATTTTACATATTTTTGTTTAATATTACAAATCTTACATATTACAAACTAATGACACTGACCCTGACCGTTACTGGACCGCTTTACATGTGGGTTGTACCAAAACAAAGGTTGTTGGTCTTATATGTGCAGTCTTTATTTGTATTTTGAAAGTATATATACTAATTGGGTCAAAAAAATAAACTTTTCTGATGGAGATTTAACATTGGAGAAGAAATGTTAAGTCTGTGACAGCGAGCCTGACCATACTACTGGACCGATTGAAACGCAGGTTGTATACCAAAACAAAAGTTATTAGTCCTTTATGTGCGGGTTTTATTTGTATTTTGAAAGTATTTGTCAATTGGGTAAAAAATGGAAAATATATTTTTCTTATGAAGATATAACATGGGGGAAGACTATTAAAGTTTATAACAGCGAACCTGGCCATCCTAATGGACTGATTCACATGCAGGTTTTATGAAAATAAAGATTATTGATCCTTTATAACTTAAAGCGGTCCAGTATAATAAAGGTTATTTATTGGTCCTTGGCGTTATTGTTGTGCACGTTTTATATGTATTTTGAAAATTTTATGTTAATTGAATATTGAAAAAAACTTTTCTTAAGGAGATTTTAAGGGAACAAAATTTTAAGCTTATGACAGCGAGCTTGCTGACCATATTAATGGACCGATTTAAAAATAGGTTTTACTAAAACAAAGGTTATCGGTCCTTTACGTGCAGGTTTCATTTGTATTTTGGAAGTATTTATGTTAATTGGGTCATAAATAGAAATAAATTTTTTCTAATGGTAATTTAACATGGGGGAAGACTATTAAAGTTTATGACAGCGAGCCTGGCCATACTACTGGACTGATTCACATGCAGGTTGTACCAAAATAAAGATTGTTTGTCCTATATGTGCAGGTTTTATTTGTATTTTGAAAATGTTATGTTAATTAAATAAAAATAAAAATAAAACTTTTCTTAAGGACTTTTAACATTGGGACAAAATTCTAAGCTTATGACAGAGAGCTTGATGCCCATACTAATGGAACAATGGAACAATTTAACGCAGGTTGCACCATAACAAAGGTTATCGGTCTTATATGTGCAGTATTTATTTGTATTTGGCCTGTAGTATTTTCACTGTAGTGTGGCCTTGGTTGGACCAGTAAAAAGGTTATCGGTCATATATGCACAAAAATTTCTTAGAGTTGATGCAAGTAAGCCTAAAAAAAAATGAGCGTAAAATGTGAGTAAAATGTCTAGTATGTCTGGTAACATACTAGAATAAAACTCCCATCCAATAAATGATTAATATTTACAAAAAAGGCACAGCAAGCAAACTTCTTCTTCATAAAAATTTAATGATATAACTAAGCAATAATGTCAAAACTTTATTAACATTTTAACATTAATTTTACAATTTTACAGTAAATCTTATTAAAAGAATGATTTTGATTCGTTATAAGTCATTTTTCATTCACCATATTCCAAAATTTCAAACACAATTAATTTGATATTTAATTGTACTATTTTTAAGCTATCCTTAAGCTATTAACTATTACACTTTGCAGTATAATATAAAAATTGACGCTATACCAGCATTCATTGGTGAAATGAACACCAAACTGTATAACTTCCTTGGCCATGAACAAATTATTTACATTTCATTTCCCTTAATGTCTGTCTTTTCTTTATCAAGTCTGATGTCAGCTGAGCAGCTGTTCTATAGTTTCTATTTGTGTTTGTGTTTGTATGTGTAGGTTAAGTTTTTGTGAGTCAATGCTGATAAACTGTTTAAACAGTCTAATAAAATTGAATTAAATGATTAACGTAAATGTTATTTAAAATATGTATACCCAGAAAAATGTAGCCTAATCAAATGAATAGATGAGATGTAATCATATAGAGGTTATGATTGAAGTGGGTGATTTCTAGATCTCTTAAATCTTTTTATGTTACATTAGCAAACTAAAGTAATAAGGTTTGTAAATTGTTATATTTTTGTAATAAAAACCTACTCAAATATGTTTTTAGTAATGGTTTATATTTAGGTTTTTTTGATTAAGTTTAGGCTAATAAAATACCGGTAGTAACTTAACATGTTCAGTCTGTCAGAAGTCAAGCCGTGACCCTGATGTGCGCCACCGGTGGCACACTACAAACTTTCCAAAACTCCGACAAGTACCAATGGTGACACACTGTTCCCATTATTTGATTCTTCAATGCATTTTCACAGCGCTTTCGGAGCTTTGCTGGGTTATATTAGGCTATTAGGTGTGTTCGAATTTTAGGGTTGTATAGACACACCTTGGCCACTGATGGAGCTTGTAAAAACTTAAAAAAAATAAATAAATGTGATTAAGATGAAGATTAAGGTGATGTAATAACGACAAAAATGGTGGAAGGGCTCGTCAGAAGACCCAGTAAGTGGTTTACTCGTACGGAGGTTGCAATAACTAACAGTGAATCGTATGCCACTTCACCATGTGCCGCGCAATCAGCGAATCATGCGTGTACCACCCCACATAGGCCCATGGTGATTTCAGTATGCCCACGGACAACGTGTGCCACCGGTAATATACTATCAAAATTTATGAGTTTCTCTAAAATTAGCTACTTTAGGTAGTATTAAAAAAGGTAAAATCAACAGAAATTTTAAAGATTTTATTAAAATTATGACTTAAGTTCGTTTCGCCTTACTGTAGGCCTATATTGCAACGTACTTTTATTCAGTTCAAAAATTCTGACGTTTACCACCACGTCGGGCTGAACTTGTTCAATAAACTTAGTATCACTTGATTGTACCTATTGAATTAGGCCTATCAAGTTAAATTTTACTTTTCAGACATTACATGGATGTTATTCACCACAGGTAGGCCAAACTTAGTTGGTGAATTTTTCTTAAAATCAAGTGATAGATAAAAATCAGATTTTTAAATTTTAATAAATTAGGCTTCATTGCTTATTTATAACAATTTAAATATAACAACACAATGAGGAAATGTTCACCAATAATGTAAATCTCACAAGTACTTATATTTAAATGCATCCTTGCTCAATTCGATTACGGTATTTATTTCTAACTTAAAAACTTAAAACTTTTTAATAGATTGAGACGAAATTGTCTTCGAAAACAAAATGTTTTTCGATGTGTTTTTGTCAATGTTTTTTTTTATTGTAGCCTAAATTAAATATTGAATAAATATATTGATAAAAAAATAGATAGACCAGGTAATGTTAAATTTTCAATCCAAAACATTTGATCACATGTTACAAAAATTAGCACTTTCTGGTAGCTGTAGAATTTTGTTAGGCCTCTCTCTTTTTCACTCCTAGTTTCGATGTTTTAACTCCTTCCCTATGTCACAAACAACCGGTTACTCGTGCCAGCCATTGCCCAGAGTGCAGCGGCTGTAATCAACGATCAGTCCCGGGTGCGTTTTGCGTATTTTGGCCAGTTGTAATGCGATCGCTATGAGTTTTATATCCCGAGTTCATAATTTTTCAAAGAATACAATCTTATTCTTAACTCTACATGAGTAACCAGTTACTCGTGCTGCTCTATAGTTATTTATGGAACATTAAATTTTATTGTTATTATTACATAACACGAAATATACAAATTTTTTTAAATCCTTTTGTCATATAAATATGTTATTAGCATTCCTAGTATAATTTACTATTGAATTTGTAAATTTTTATAACCTGTACAGTCAAATATGGTTATTAGTTTTTTTTTTATTTCTTCGTTGGGTCACTTCAGAAACGAATCCTGATCTGCAGAATGATAACAAGGTCGTCTTAGTTTCTGTGATGGTAACTAGAGTGCAAGAGCTTCACCCTCAGCTGATATATCGCACGGGAAATGTTGGCTTTGCCACATGTAATCTGTTACTCATGACGCACTGGAATAAAGATCAGGGTATAATTCTACCGCAGCGAAGAAGTTAAAAATATAATCCCTTTTGTAACCCTGTACCATATTTTAGCCTGATAAAAGCAAAAAATGGTCCATTTCAGGGATAAAAATCTTTAGCGTGAAGTCACACTCCTGGCGAAATCTCTAGTGACGAGTGCCAAACTAATTTCATGAGTGCTCAGTTTCTGGTTCTAAAACATCTGTATGAATGAGCAGTCTCCTTTTAGTATTAAAGTCAATGTTAAAAATAATTTTGAGGTACAGTTTTTGCATTACATCTGGCTACCTATGGCTAATTTAGCTGTTTGTAAGGCGAGGGGGAAGAGGGGTACTTTTCAGAAATCATTGTTCCAAAAAAACCTTTTTATAATAAACGTATCGTGCTGGTTTTCGAACTCGAAGTCATGAATGTCTTAACACACACGTTTGTTCCAAATTTCATCGCGATCGGGCCTTTTTTACTAAAGTTATCGCGCCTACGGACAGGTAGGGGAGAGTGGGGCTAGTTGAGACGGTTTACAGATTTCATTTTTTAATGAAGCTATTGGTAGTACAAAATTAAAGTGAATATAATATTTTGAAAGCTCGAACCTTTGTCTACATTTATATTATTTTTATTTCAATAAAAATTAATTTTTAGAATTTGTAGAATTTTTTTGCTAAGCAACTCAAAGTGTCTCAACTTACCCCACATCGGGGCAAGTTGATACCAAGAGGGGGCAAGTTGATACTGTGGTAAAAGCGATTGATATTATTGAAGGCTGGAAAAAAACTTCTAACTAAATCAAGAAAGAAGACTTTGATTATAATTATAAACTAAAGAAACCGTGGCTTGTACACTGGCAAAATTAAGAGAGTACATATTTATACTTTGTTTGAAACTCATTGTTGGTGATAGTGAGTTTATGATTTGGTTTTGATTTTTGCGGTCTTTGGCCATCACTCGTTTGTAAAAACACGTTTTACAACTGATCAGCTTTGATTTTACTGATCGGTGATGGCAATTGTTCACAAAAATCAAATCTCGCATAAAAATAAGCAGTATCAACCTGCCCCCAAAGAAACATATCAACTTGCCCCCAGTGACCACGTGCATTACAAAACTAATATAACCTATTAAATATGTTACCTGAGTAATTGAAAACTATATTAATTTACTCATTAAAAACTGCTGAATACGATGAGTCCGCATTTCACTGTTCCCGACAAAGACTTAGCCCACTTATTTCCACTCAATCTTGACATGAAAAATTTACTATCTTGGCAAAAAAACACAAATATTTCGTCACTCAGTAACCAATGGTAGCTGGACCATAAAACTGCTTGCGTCACTGCGTCACTGTTCGGAAACATTATACCAATCACCCTCTTGAATGTACGCATGCGCGTTGAATTTTAATAATTTTTGTATCAACCTGCCCCCGTATCAACTAGCCCCACTCTCCCCTATATATATATATATATATATATACATACATATATATGAAAATGAACGAACGGTGTTTTTGGGGTCTAGGGACCTCAAAATGAAAAAGTAACATGGTCTCCGGCTTAAGTCTCACCGTGCCGCCTACGGTTATAGGTACTTCCCTATAGGGGAAATTCGCTAAAATCATGGAGACTACAATTTTCCTCCGAGTTGCATGTAGTTTGATTAAAACTAAAACAGCTCAAGTTATTTAGGACATTCTTGAATTAATTCGTCAAACAGAGGTGATTCGTGCTAAATTCAAGATCATAGTTCTATATCTAGATAGTCTACCGATAACTTAATTGAAATATTTGAGTTAACCTTTAGGCCTATAGATACAGAATAGTGATCTAGCCCAAGGCTGCACTAAAAAACAGTCCATGCTACAGCAGTCCCAGCGCTGCGACATCTCACATCAGTACCGTACGCTGGGAACTAACAACCTATGTTTATTCATATTACTAAATGTTAAATTAATATTCCTTGTTTGATTAATGTACTTCCTTTGTATACATTTTATCACTGACTGTCAAATACTATTTGTTTATTTAAATTTTCATGTTTTGTTTTGAGAGAAACTGATGAGCTGCACAGCTGTGATTTCTGAGCAAGACTCTCAGCTGGCCTCCTGTTTTGACATCAAGAATTCTGAAGCAAGGCAAGGCCTCACTGAAAAGACAGGCCATGCTACAGCGATCCAAGGCCCCACTAAAAATACAGGCCATGCTGCAGCGATCCCAGCGCTGCACCACGTCACACAAGTAGGCAGGGAACTAACATCTTATGTTTACATTTTATTGCTAAATGTCAAATATCCCTTGTTTGTTTACGTTTTTTCTGTTTACATTTCATCACTAAACGTCAAAATTACTTGTTTGTTTACGTTTTCTTGTTTTGATTTCAAAGGAATTGATGATCAGCACAGCTGTGAGTCCTGAGCCAGACTTTCAGACCGCCTACTTGTTTGACGTAATAAATCATGCAGCATGGCCTGCATTTGTAGTGTGTCCTTCAGCAAGGCCTGTTCTTTTAGTGAGGCCTTGCCTAAACCTAATGATTCACCGAAACATTGTAACCTGTACGCTCGGATATCGAATTGAAGAGGTCCATTGGGTAAACTTTGACATGTGAAGGTAGAGCCTAATACAAATTTAATTTGATTTAGCCTATAAACTGATCTCGTGTGATAGAGGTAATTTTAGGGTTGTTAAGTTTCTGAGATAATGTATAATCGGATGATAATTTAGGATTACATTAAACGAATTTAAATTAAATAGTTTTCATTAAAGTAATTTAGATTCCTATTTGATATAAATTATTACCTGAGGGAAATGGATGTATAAGCCTCACCTAGTTCGGCCGATTACTAGGGCTTGGTGCGATTCAGTGCGCTCGTTACTAGCACTTAGGACGATTACAAAATAAACCAGTTAATACAACTCAATCAAAATATTTTGTGTGGTCTTAGTTCTGCAGTCAAACCGCGAGATCAGCTAGTTTCTCGAGCCCAACTACATCATACGCTTGAACCAGCAACCTTCAGGCTATGAGGTGAGCAGTGAACAGTTTGTCCACTCAGCTCTCTAGTCAATTTGAGTTGTCAAGATTTTTTTTCTAGACGAGAGCCAGGCTTCGAAGTTTTCATGGACATGCACTGCAGCTTAAATAGCTATGCACCCTCGAGGTTACGGCATTATCACATAGCAAATTGCCATTGGTGATTGGCAGGTTTTTAACACGGATCTTGGGAGCCGAAGTCCCATGTTCTACTTCTACGCCAGGCCGCTCCTGAGTTAGGACGAGCTGATTCCCAATTGTTGAGAACAGTCAAATCGCGCACCATTCGACTTGTTTATCTGTTTACTCTGGGAGAATTGACTGTTGTGTACTAACTTGCCTTCCTTCTAATACTTCTACTCTATAAACCTAAACCGATCTTAAAATAATTCAAGAACCAATTTGGTGAGAGTTGATTGTGTAATTGAGGTTCATTTTCACCAAAATATTATTTTTAATAAAAAAGAATATTAATTGTTATATGTTTTTAAAGAAAATCCCCAGATGTTTAACAGAACAGCAGGGATGGGGTTATCTGTGCCATTTACAGCCAGCCGGCATTTTTTCCTTATATTTAAATCTTGGACTGGGCCACTGCAAGTCAAGTATAGTATCAAGGCAAAATGCAATATCCAAAGCTCAGGTTACATATATACAGTTCAAGTTCATGTGAATTGCCAATATTTTTTAAAATTTATTTAAAGTATTTCTAAGCAAAATCTTGTTATCATTTTTTGTAGCTGGTTTTAAACTATATAATAATATTATATCTACACCTATTCTTTTCATTTACTTTTAAATTAACTGAATGTTTAATATAGTATGTACATTCTGCAAAATCTTGATCAATGAACTATTCAAAATAAACACAAATGGAATATTCATCACCTGAAAATGTAATCATATGTTCAGAATTGTATTTTTAAAATCTCTTAAATCAGAGAAGCTATACTTTTGGAGGGAAAATTAAAAATAATATTGGACAACGTACTGTGTTTAGCACATCCAATACTATCCAATTTCTAAGCAACGGATTGACATAGAATAATAATTCAAAATGCTAAATTGTTTGTTTTTTTAAACTGAATTCAATTTTAACAATTAAATTTAAATAAAATTAATAAAAAGGTGTTAAATCTTGAAAATAAATTTTATTTTATGAAAAAAACCTTCTTAGAGTAAACCAATCTTGCTGGTTTTCGAACTCGAAGTCATGAATGACGCTTTACATGTTTGTTCCAAATTTCATCAAGATCGGACCTTTTTTACAAAAGTTATCGCGCCTACGGACAGGTATATATATATATGAAAATGAACGAACGGTGTTTTTGGGGTCTAGGGACCTCAAAATGAAAAGTTACGGTGGTCCCGCGCTTAAGTCTCACCGTGCCGCCTACGGTAATAGCTACTTCCCTATAGGGGGAAATTCGCTAAAACTTGAGGATATTCTACATAACGATTAGTTTAGCCGCTAAAAACCTTTTCCTAAATTTACTCAGTTTTCATGAAAACTGCCTGTCTTTGACTAGCTATACATCTGCAAACACTAAATTTAGAGCACTTAATTTGGTGTAAAGTGTAGCAATACTACTATGTACCC